>CM050404.1:6851173-7238673 GCA_027580255.1 Therioaphis trifolii
TTTCTGTATGTGTAGTCCGGCTGCTTGTTGTTTGGATTGTTTTACCGACTAATTACGAACAAGCAAATATCACTCGGATATAAATGTTAAAACAGAACCCGACCCGTGCACTTCACGTGTAGAACTGAATTTATAATACCAAACATTAACAACAAGAACGCAAGAATGCAGACAATTCATTGAAAACAGAATAGAATGCAACATCTCAAGTCATATTTCCGAAAGCCTCTACAACGATCCACTAAATATTCAAAACATTTAAAAAAACATTTTACATTTTACAAAACTATTCAAAATTGAAAAACAATTGTCTCAAATTAACTTCTCTTTCAATGTTATACTCGTAAACGATTTATGACCCTCAAATCTCAATAACGGCCAATAACCACCGTTGTCGAGTCATTTTTTTCCAATTAAAAAAAAAAACGATAATAATGTATATTAAAACTTTTGAAAAGCGAGACTATTTGATTATATAAATACCATGATGTATACTTAAAGTTCGCGTGAAATATAAATTCGTCGTTTGCGTAAACTTCAAATTTCAAAGTCAAGTGCCGTGTGTACCGTTGAATGCGTGGACAAACAACGTACGACACGAACATCGTTTACGACCGCGTGGCCGGACTCGCGAGTTCAATATTCTCATCGTCTTTTCGAGGTACCGTCGTCAAATTATCCTCTCGAAGTCGTAAACCGCATGACTTCCGATAGTCGACGGGATTTTCGTGAAATATGAAAAAAAAACACTGTCTATATCGTCTTATATTGTGTCAGCGCGAGCGTTGTTTTTCTTCTGTCACGTCTCGCGAGAGTTTCCGGCGTCGTCTGCGCGTGGCAGCAATAAAATTTCAATTTCACCTACGCCGTTCTCCGAACAGTTGTACGAACGCGCGTGATTTATGATTTCAGTTCCGAATTTTCGACTGAAATATTTTTATACCTAGTTTATGTTTTGATCTACGCTCCACGTGTATTGCAAATATTATACTCGTGTTACGAACCACTCTTTTTTTTTGAATATACCCGTGAATATATTTTTTTACTCGGTTTAAAATTAAAGAATTTTTCACTTGTAATAAATCACCCAGCAACTGACAAACATGCATCCAATATTAATTCAGAGATGAGCAAACTTTTCTAACCGAAAGGGGCAAAAAGTTAAAAAATTAAAAACGTTTGAACCATTGATTACATTTATATACGTGATATTTTTTTACAAGCAAAACGCATGAGAAATGATCGTTATAATAAGGGGAAATAATTTGAATCTATAGAAGCCATTAAAACAATATTACTATCGATATTCAAAATAATATTTCTATTATTTTATAATTTTTTTTTTTTTTTTTTTTTTTTATCGTAGGTATTATTGTTTTTAGTTTAAAACACATTAATTTTTTGCGAGCCACATTGAGAACAGTTATGAGCCAACTTGGGCTCACAGTTTATATTTTTTCTATCTCTAAACTACAAAATAATTTATAGACTCAATAATAGTTTGATAGTTTATACACTTTCGCTCAAAGTTAAATTTTTTCAAATTGCTCTAATCTTTGTAACACTCACTTTAGTCATGAGCGTAAGGACATTTCAAATAATTAATTAGATATAACTACTGTTGTCACTCGGAAATTCGACGTCGAAGACATTTTTTGAAAAGTAAATCATAATGTAATAGTAGCTTAACTTACGTTATTAATACTTTTAACAATAAGTTTTAATGGCTTTAAATACCTATATCAAGTGATTTATATATCTATATTTATTTCATATTTATATATTTTTTTAATGCGACATGTACAACAATATTTTAACCTCCAAAACCCAACTGAAAATTATTCTAAATACACACCAGTGACCAGTCTATACATACCCAATAAAATATTATTCAAACGAGTTATATTTCGCTTATTATTTCCAAAGTTCTATATGTTTTGGTATTTAATAAATTCCTGTAATTAATAATGTAATTCTACTAAATAATTTGTCGAGGCTATTTATTATAATTAAATAATACCAATGTTTTACATTATTTTATGAAATTATTTTCAATAAATATTATTCAGTAACTACTTTAATTTAAAATATTTGAATTTTTTATTTGTTTTACTTTTATTTTAATACCATACTGTTTTCATTTGATGAACCATTAAAATAATTATTTACCTTCGTTATTTGTTTGATAAAAATCAATGAAACAGTATTTCAAAAATTTTTTATCGAGGAAAATTAATTATCAGAAATATTTTTCATTATTAATTTACAATAAATATTTATTTTAACATTTTGCATGCTTTACATACACTAAATACGCTGAATTTTAAATGTTTACTAATTCCAAGTACGGCTGAATGATAGTCGGGGATTGTAATTCGAGCTCATCGAGGTTCCTGTGAAAATTGTGAAAATTCCTTTTTGATTTACCCGCGGACCGTACGCTCGATTGTAAAAAACAAAGTAATACGAATCGAAATGTTTTTTTTTTTTTTTATATATAATATGTAATATGGATACTATATTATTTGCGCCAAATGAAGTAGGCAATAATATCATCGAAACAAACGTTTCGTCGATAGTATTGCGTTTATATTGGCGCACGACATAATATTATTTCTATGAAACACGTACGTAATAAGCACATTATTCTAAAACATATCATTATTTTGGAACCTGCAGGTAATCGTCGGAAACATAACGACCGTCATTTTTTTCCCACGTAAATCGCATGAAATTATCCGAACAGACAATATTTTCCAACATAAAAAAACGTTTACTTACTTTGCTGGGCCCATAAAGTCATGTTTTTCAGGTCTGCCTGTAGTTTCAGACTATCGTGTTGGCATTGTGCATTTTCTGATTTGATAATTGCATTTGGTAACGACGGTAATATATTCGTGAGTCCTGTCAACGATGCGTTGACACTGACCAGGAACAAAAAAAATAAAGCGAAACGGGACACCATCTCATTAGTCAACATTGTGAGATACTGAAACAAAAAAAAACAAAATTATTTTTTAACGTCAGAAATCATAAAAAAGCGACTATCGATAAACAAAACAGTGTTTATCAATTTTACACTCGTTTCGTACGATAAAAATTACAATCGAATCGCGATAGCTCGAAAAATTCCGTGATTCGAATTTGTTTTTATTCTCCTTGAATGTCTCGTAACATTCAATGTTATTTAAACCTCGCTAACTTGAACATAAAATCATGATAAATAACTCGGTCGAAATGTAATATAGCTGAATTTTTCCATAAACATGTATTATGTTTTATAGCAATTATCGTGACTCGATTGTATAACAAAGGTAATATATAGAGTCGTATATCTACTGCACGTGTTTCATACGTAATTTTTTGTTCCAAAATCTAAAACTAATTAATCATTGTACATACTATAGCTATACGTATACAAAGTTACTTTTGAAATTATATTACATTATATGATTAAAATTGTTGATTTAATTTCGATGAATTCTAGTCAACTGTATCACTTCAAACGTATCTCGAAGCGATTTTTTATCCCCCTTTAACTTCGAGTATTACAATTCGATTGAATTTATGCAAATATAAAATATATATTACTAATCGAATATTACGGGCACGTGTATCGCTGTCGAAACGTGAATCGTGAATAATTAATACGTTTACGTTTATCGCTTTTGATTATAATTGTGAGTTTTAGTATAAGTCTTTATATAAGTGCGATTTCATTAGACATTTTTTTAAATTCTTGGAATAGTTACCATCTCAGGACAAATTAAACGATTTACAATTATTTTACTAATTTATGTAAAGCAATACGTGGGCATTGGAATTCCAATATTATTCAATCGATAAACGTATAATAAAGCTTTTGTGACTTTGTATAATGTCACAGATTAAACAGTTCAAAGGTCGGTTTAGAAGTAGAAAAAAATAATAAAAATCATCCTAACAGGTTTAGTAATTGTATTAAAAACTATTTAGATTTTAATATGTTTTGCTTTGACATTACACTGTACAGTAGGTATCTTGAATAATCTTAAATGATCATGATAACATGTTATCATTTAAATATATTTTTGATAGAAACAGCTTCAAATGACGTGTGAACGCCATCGTATAGTTTTACTTCGTTTTTTCTCAAAAAAAAAACATGAAGTATACGCTAGTGCTGACAATTTTTTTATTGAATGTAAAAGCACTAAACAAAAAATGCTTACTCTACTACGGAACACCAAAATATAATATACTATTTGTGGCATACGCAGCCAGCGTGATCAATATTGAATATTGTTTTTTCTCGCGCATAGTCGTTTCAAAGTCGGTTGTTAATCTACTAGCGAAAAATTTACAATTATGTACACGCGCAGTTCACGCCGTGTTCCAAGATTTTTTTTTTTTGTATTTTTTTTTCCCCCCAATTAAAAACCACACATTCCGTCGATCTCTTCGATTCGAATCGTTGAACATTCGATATTATGACAGTATGATAGCATAACATATTGCCTATACGAATACAAAATCCACGTACCTATCAATACAGGTACTTGTATTATAATTACTTGGAAATCATTATACGTGCTAAATTTTGTACCACCGTTCGCGCATAACACCGCTCGTATAATATTACGAGCGGGTCGTTTCGCGGGCCACCACCGCCGCCGTGGAGTTGAGTCGTAACTCATTTCGACCACAGCGTCGTGAGACACGCCGTTATAACATATGGACGTGTAATAATTTATCGCACGCCAAGACAAACACTATATACGCGTGTTCGCGATTAGCGGAAACTACTTCTGTATATCTGCACGTTTTTCGGGGCACGAGAGGGGGTGCTTCCGGGAATCGATTTTGACGTACGCCGTGTACACGCGTTGGATGTTCCACCGAAAAGGGTGGTTTCTCGATCTCCGGGTAAAACGCGTCGAGAACGCGTTGCTTATACGTTTTATAGGTACGCGTGTTATTCGAACGGTCCTACGCACTGTTAAACAAGTTCATTTACATAATTGCTATTGCACCGTCATGATACATATTATTGATTATTATTATTATTGTGAAATTTGATACGCAAAGTTTTCCGCGAACATTTATTATAATATCATGAATAAACATTGTATAGATGAATAGGGGTACTTATTTTATTTATTTATTTTTTTATACCTATATGTATTGTACAGTTTAAAACGTTTTATGAAAAAAAAAAAAAAAAAAAAAATACGTAGCACTTTTTCATCTTACGAGACTTTTCTTAAATAGTAACCATCGCTAGTGTAACTCATTAATACGGAGAGAGAAAATTTTTAGAGAAAGAATTTTGATATTTTATTTATTTGTTTTCATATACCCCGCTAAAATATATTACCGGTACTTTTAATTTTAAACACGTAATATGTTATCTGTTTACAAATTGGTCCAATAAAACAAATTCAATTATAGTAATATCCCACTCCCGAAAAAATGTCCCTATCGTTATAATCGAGATCTTATGAATCGTGCGGTTACCAATAAGGAGAAAACTGATTTTTTTTTTTTTTTTTTTTAATCACGTACTAGTAAATAAACAGAAAAAACACGAGCTAAAATTACATTTTCATTTAAATGTAATTTTTGTCTTTCGTTTGCGTTTCATTGGACTCGAAAAAAAATTCAAATATAACATGCGTACGCGCCGGGGCTAAATCGCAACAAGTAAATCCTCGCGGTACGACATATCGAGCGTCTCGAAGGGGGTTCCCCGACTATTAAACGTATACGGGTGAGTACGCAACGTGTTAATCGTTCCGCATAGTCGACCGGATCGTTAGCATGTCATTACAGCTGCACCATTACAATATATTGTCGCTGTAAAATGTATACAAACAGTGTAGTTCTTGAACTTGACCGTCTGCGTAGTGTACCATGCAACGCGCTGCAGCTGAATTATTTGACGCCTATTTTGTCTGCCTACGTAATGATTTTTGTTAAAATTCATTATGCCGAAATGTCGTGTGCGTCTATTATCATGACGATGATAAATCTTCAGGTACAATGTCATCGGAAAAAAAACCACCTCTGGTCTAACGTTTTTTTAGATTCAGAGTGAGGCCACGGACCTTTTGGTTTATTTTAGCATTAACGCAGAAATTAAGGATGCTAGAAAGTATACGTTTTCGTCAACTACCAACGACAACTTTACAAAAACTCGATGAAAGTTTAAAAATATTCGACCACTTTTGGAAGTTATGTGACTTCGTAAATATTTAATACATATTACCTTATTCATGTATCTATAATTAGCGATACCCACTGAAAATATTTTAAAAGCCGTTACTTAGGATTTTTATTTTATATAGGTTAAAATGTTTGCAGGATCCACTAGTTCTATATCAATTTCTAACTGAAAATGTCTGTAAAAATAATTGGTCAATTCGATCTTTATGACATTTGGATTTACTGTTGAAAATTATAATAGATAGAATATTATTTTTCGAATATTTTGATAAAAAAAATTACCATTAGATTTAGAATGCGAAATCTCATTAGGTTTTAACTAATAAAAACCTAACTGATAATTAAACGCTAAACGATAAAAAACTAAACGAAGTTAATATTTTATGAGCCAGTAAGTGTGATACGTCATCTCCAAACGTAGTCATAACGATAAAAAATAAACTTAGCTCAAAGTCGTTTTATAAAAGAAATTATTTTTAACGACAAATAATTTTTTGATAATGGAAATAAGCGTATTTAAAACTTAGTATACCCACCACTCATTATTTCGTTCGAAGAGCAAATAATGATGCAAATATTTACTGTAATACGCATCAGCGATCTCAATTAGATTTTTTATCGGTGTTCTGAAACTGTTAGTTTTAAATGGAATTGCATTTTTTTTTCTATTCAATACTCTCGTTTCGCGTAGCCATCACGTCGATCGATCGATAGTCAGACAAAGATCGTATAGCAGACCACGATCATCCTGCAGTGAGTAATCTACGGTTGTTCACACGAAAATCTCAAGATCCAATGATTAAATTTCGGCGAGAGATAATAAAAACGTAAATAATCGAAATCTTGACGATATATTTTATTCGGACAGTGTAAGTCGCTCCGCTGAAAAACAACATTTTTAACAAAATATAACACTGCGCGTGGCGTTATTTTTCGGAGTGGCGGTCGAAGATGAAGAGACGCTATATCGTCATTTAGCAGTCTTAACCCGTGGTATGTTATGTTGAATCCGTTTCGTTTTCTTTTCTTTTTATCCCCGAGAAGATTGTTCGTCCGGAAACGGCCACATCGTCGCAACGTGGGCGGGAGCGCTTGAATACGAAATAAGATATCATATCGATCCCGCGCTTATATTATTCATAAGCGTTTATAAAGTTTACGGAGCGACGGGAACAGAGTATAATAACGGAATAAAAAAACGCTCGGGCGCCACCTGTCTCCCGCTACTATACGTATATAATATATATGCATACCGTATACCACTTATCAACGTTTTAAATTTTTGTAAATAATTAACAGTCATACTTCGTTGTACGCGACGTGTGTACGTACAATCGCGAATTGACGAGATGAAAAATTAATAACTGCTTGAATGTTTGATAAAAAAAAAAAAAAAATGTGATACATAAAATTTCAATAGATATAAAATGTAATTTAAATGTTTTAGTTTTGATTTAATGTTCCACAAAATCGTTCTGTTACCGTGACGATCGTTGTGTTACAGAGCCGTTACAGGCTGCGGTACGAAAACGTATATAAACAAGTATTAATGAATCAACTATGAAATACTTTTGAAAAATGTACGTTAAACAGTTTTTATAATATTATCTGTTCCGCGGTATGCGTTGTTATATGTATACTGTTACGTTAAGTTGATTTGTGTACAGAACCATTCGAAATAAATCAATACCCCAACTATAAAAAAGTAATCAACCGAGAATACCAGTGTATAACCTTTTTTGTGCTATGATACCGTTGCGGTGCACACTACATCACGAGTTATGTTTGTACAACGGTATGACACGCGCTAACAGTTCGAACACATGTAAAAAATAACGTATTGTTTTCGTGCGCGTGCCTACGTATTGATGTGTATCGCTGTACGGTCAGAAATCGTAACGAGTCTCTTTGTCGCACGCTAAACTATGATAAATATGACTATGTGCCGTCCGAAAAATTACATAATCGACAGGTCATCACAGTGATCCAATATTATTTATGTTGTACACGACTCAAATAGCGCGCGAGACAAAGTTTAAAATGTTTGTGGAACAATCGAGACCGACGTGTGCCGTTATCGAGACCGATCTATCGAGTTCTTGGGAAATTTCAATCGTTTTCGTTTTGCTTACGCGTCTTCACGTGCCATTACATCTCTATATTGATTTGTAACGTTTTTTTCTTTTATTTTCAACCCGTCGTCACAATGTCACAACAAAAATGGCATTTTGATACGTGAATTCTATACCAGCTGCGCTACACGCATATTCGATTTTGCATTTTATTACTAGATTATATAATAACAATAACGAATCAATTCAACACAAGTTCTTATATCGACGACCGGGCTGGCACCTGTTGTCTCTCGGTGAGTAATCTCCTTTGTCAACATACGGTAAACGAAATTTGCTAACGTGATGATTATTAATTTAATCAATCTATGATTATAAACGTCTAGTAATGTTCATGAAATACGTAATACACTTAATGCCGGTTGTAATGTTTGATGATAAACTTCAGACAATTTTTAAGTCAGTTTTCAAACAGCTGTAGTATTTTTACCAACCTATTTTTTTTTTTTTTCACAAAAGCACGATACTCCAGTAAATAACTCACTCTAAGGCGTTTAATCTTTTTTGAAAAAAATGTTTGGTGATACATATAATGTGTTCATACCTATATGCGTATTAAACACATTTGTTAAAAAAAAAAGTATTTGACAAAATTAGACCCCGTATCGTGTAAACTTGAGTCTCGGTATAAGTATTTCGTATTTCAAGTTTTATTTTTACGGGACAGGGGTGTCCAAGTATCTAACTCCCCATAAATGTGAAACTTACTGAATTTAATATTTTATGATCCTGTTTGTGTGATACGTCATCTCCAAATGTAGCCATAATCGAGAATTATGTTACACTTAATAACATGAAGGCTGTACAGGAATACATTGTACAAAAAAAAAAATACATAAAAAAAAAATACTCTGTCATATTAAATTTTATAAAATACGACGAAGATGATTAAACTCAATGATTTTAGTTAGTAGAGTTTTTTTAATTTTATGCGATCAATTTCGAAATTTTTTAATTACATATCATTTTGTTGTAATCAACACTACATCGTGGCTTAATTAAAGTGCATAATTAAGTTCAACGAGAATTTCCGGAATCTTTACCATTTACATTATACGTATTTATTATGGGTGGATCACTTAAACATTATCTATATTATAATTTCTATACTATAAAAAAAATTAAACTGAAGTTTAGATTTTTTAGGCTTACTAAAAACATTTATATTATCAATGAATATAACTCAAACAGACAGGTCAATGCTTCGTATTCATTTTATAATTTTTCCAAAACTTGTTCATTTTTCAAATGAGTAATTGGTAATAACTGATAATGATGATAGTTCATTATGCATTTAATGTAATAAAGTAATGCAGTTTGACTTCAGAAATCAAACAAAAAAAGCCGTAAAATGTCTTAGATTTGTATCAATCTAGATTTATCTGCAGAAACTCATTGCTATTAATACATTTTCATTAATTTAATATTCTCATTTTTCAATATTATTTATTTAAGGATTTTAATGAAATGTCTAAAATATTTTTTAAATTATAAATACTGTAATTTAAATTGTACCCAGTCGATACATTCAAACATAATTCTATAAAAAATCGTGCACGAAATTCATTTCGAGCGCAGAAGTACTTGATAAAGTTGCATATTTAACGTATTTAAAATGCCACAAGTCATTCACGCTAATAATAAACCCGACTAGTCTTGTATGAATAAAAAATAGAAGTTATGTACAAATATCATAGCGAGCTAAATTTAATTATAACCCGAAACCCAACAAAGAACAATTTATGAAATTAAAACCGTACCAAACCGTTAAATAAACTTTTCGTTCACATTACGTATATTATAATATGCGTGTATTACATTAAAGTTACAATTAACATATTGAGCACATCGAATTATCGATTATTAATTATTGTCGGTACATTTTACAACAGAGGCTACACCCATTGTTAATTAAGGATCTTTTAAATTGTATTTCCATGTATAAGTTAAAATCGTAGTCATGTGCAATAAATTATAATTAAAATATGTTATATGACAACCCTGGCTATAGTGAAAAGAGACTCGTGAGCCGCCCGATGTAATGATGAATATGGAAGAGCCGTCAGCCGAGACAAATAAAAAAAGAAAAAAAGATCATATTATAACATAAACTATATTAAACTCGTTAGGTCAAGTTGGGTATTAATTTATTAATGATCAAAAAGACAATCATGTATTAAAATATTACATCAACAACAATATAAAATCAAAAACACTTTATATTTTTTCTATGAATTGTAATTTAGTACATGTTTTAGTTGTTTAAATAAAAATGTTTTTTCATACCCATATCCATATTCATAATTCTCAAGTAAAAATGTTTTGTGACTTAACATAACACGCGATCTGTACGTGCACATGACGTGAGCCGCAGTTTAGCCACCCCTGTTATACTACATGAGGTTAAATGATATTTAAAAAATATTACCATTATTAACTAACAAATGAATATCTGCATAATTGGCTAATTATCCGATTTATGTGTGTATACTGTATTTAAGTTAATAATCCAAAATGCCATTTGAAGTCAAAACTGGTTCGACGGTGTACCACTTAAGTTTTAAATGTGATCACAATTATTATGAACCAAAACAAATAGCGCGTTATATTTAGTATTACAGATCAATAAGTTCATCATCTAAACGAATAAAATAAAATAATAATTACATTATAACTGAACGAATTTAAAGGTAACTTTGTTGATCTGTATCCGTCTAACACCCTAACCGCACGGCGTATCGGCGACGGCGATAAAACTATTTGACTTGAAATTCATAGAAAAACGTTATAGCGTAATGGAAATGTTCAAGTATATGAAGTATACATGTTTGGTTTGGAAAAAAAATTAATTTATTCCGCATTAAAAATCTTTTATTGTTTTTTTATCTGATATGTTGATTATTTAGCATAAAAAATTATTAAGTACAAAGATTGAGAAAAAAAACATAATAATAACCACTCTGCGTTATTTAAATATTTTTTACCCGTAAACAGATTCTTTGTTTCAAGTCGACTCGTCGTTTATTCTTCATCATTAAAAATAATGAAAACATTCTTATATATCTGTGTACCATACTCAAAAAGGATATTTCTCTTTGTTCTTGGGAATGCGATAACGCACGCAAATCGTTTCGGTAGTTTTTTTTTTCATCAAAGCAAACGTTAAAATCAATTCGCAGACACCGTCGCGTGGTGTCAGGGGTGTTGTACAATGATATTAAAACTCAACACTCTCGAAACTCGATCGTTCGTCCCGCGTAACGAGGCCGATCAGAGTGGTTTCGCCGAGCAAAACGTGAAATAACGACGTACGATTTATACAGGATCGCGGGCGGCTCGTTGTGTAGGTCTAACGACCAGTAATTTATACCGATCGGCGACGGCGATGGCAAGGTACTATGACGTTGAACCTGACATCGTCGCATTTGCCGTAAGCTTTCGCGCGGAAAAATCGATGGATGACAATTACGACGACCACGAGAAATTATATTTCGGTCGCGACATGTCCAGTCCACGCGAAAATGTCGTACGTGAACGAGGGCGCGTTTAGCGGAGGGTTTTGAGGATTCAGCCCCCCCCCCTTCTCGAAATGTATTTACGTCGACGAATCATGACGTTCTGAAATTGAAATGAAGCCAGATCCAAACGTGTATTCCGATTCTAAAACTCCCTTGAAATCGAATCCTATTTTTCGCCACCGTCCGTGAAAACAATAATGTTTTAATTCCCGTGAACGTCGTTCGCTCTGAACGCGTTTCGAAGAGCTCGTGGGGACATTCCGTCATTTTTTCAATGATTTCGACGTCACACAAATCAAATACTGTGCGATGTACTTTGTCGACGAAACGGATCGTATAACATTATCATCGTTGAAATCGGTACGCGTTCGTTCGGCACGTTGCAGAACGACGGAATAATACAATACAGAGTAACAGAGTAACAGGTCTATTTGACAAATGCAATAACTTTTTTTCTATTAATTTTTTTAATAAATACTAAGACCTTGCGCTACAACAATATTGTCTTCTAATTTATTTTTCTTTTGAAACTCGAATTTGAAAATTTAAAATTTAATTTTACCGTTTAAAAAAAATTTCAAAATAGCCATTTTGTAAACCTGATTTTTACAAAAATATTAGTGTTTAAAATTCTATTCTAAAGGTTGATCCATTTATTTTCTATGATTTTTTCAAGTTTTTGAAAAGTTTAAGAATTTTATTGTAGACCACATAATATTATAACACATATTATTGTATAAAACTATTAATCAAATGGCTGATCGAAATTTAATTTTTATTCCAAGATTTTAGTTATTGCTTACATCTTTTATCACTAAATTGATATTTATTATTATGAGTTTAAGTCATAGTTACGTAACATCAAATCGTTATCAAATCACTGACTTCTTGATAGACCCTTACAATATAAATTGTACAATTATTTTAGTAATTTAATTCACATTTTCAAAAAGTTTAAAAAAATCATAAGAAATAAATGACCAAACTTTAATAAGATATTTTAATACCATAATTTTTCTAAAAATCCGGTCTACAAAATGGCTAACCTGATTTTTTTTTTTAAATGGTAAAATTAAATTTTAAATTTTCAAATTTGAGTTTCCAAAGTACAAAAAGAAATTTTAAATCGACAGTATTGTAGCGCAAAGGCTCAGTATTTATTTGAAAAAAAAAAGTTTAAAAAAATGAATAGAAAAAAAGTTATTGCATATGTCAAATAGACATGTTACACCCTATATATTAACATCACGCACGTACTACTACGCGCATCTGATGTTTATGTATCATACAAGGTGCCTCAGAACGATTTAATAAATGCAATAATTTTTGTTCCATTCAATATTTTTCAGTTTCTTTTTAAATTGTTTTAATTAACCCGCCTTAACTGTGCTATAACTACATAATGCTTAAAAAAAAATTGGTTTTGTATCTAAAAATTCAAAATTTAAATTTACAGCTTTAAAGAAAAATCAAAACAAGTGTATCTATTTTGAATCTGATTATTGGAAAAATGTTCTAATAGAGGTTCATCCATTCATTTTCAGCGATTTTTTTAAGTTTTCTCGAAATCTTTTAATATTATCTACAAAAAATATCTCATTTAATATTTACAAAAAAATTAAATCAATGTCACACGTTTAAACGTAAAAAAATTATTTAAAATACCATTTTTAATAAATACACATTTTCAAAAAGTTAAAAAAATCATAATAAATAAATGACGAAACTTTAATATGATTGATGGTCATCATTTTTCTAAAATATCTGGTTTACAATATGGCTGTTTTGATTTTATTCAAAAACTGAATAGTAAAATTTAAAATGTTCAAATTTGAGTTCCAAAAGTAAAAACATGTTTTTTTTTTTAACACAGTACTATAATAGCATTAATTTAATAATAAGTTGAAAATTACGAATAGAACAAAAGTCATCGACATTGTAGAATCATCTTGAGACATCCTGTACGTGTTATATTTTTACGGTACGTATTCTAATTAGATAACGAGTTCGCCTCCCTCCATCCCTTCCCGCTAGGAAATACGCTCAAATTACTTTGTGATTAAAAAATTTCACTCGGGCAGAACATTATACGTTTTTAAATTAGAAGCAGAACATTTTTTTTCTTTCCTTCATTTATTTATTATTATTATTATTTTTTTTTTCGCATTATATATTTTAATTATTTCATTCGTTTTTACATATTGTTAAAATAAGCGTATTACGCTAAACCTATATTGTTCAACAAACATCTCCGTTACGAAAAATAATTCGTTTACCGCTATTTTTCGGATTGGTTTCAATTAATGCACTTTGGAATCGCTGAACTTTGTCCGAAATTCAGACGTTTCGTGGTGCGCGCTCGGACATCCTGTCTGAATAGTTCTTTCGAGTAATATTTCAATGTCTTATCCAATAAAAACACAAGTGACAATATTTAAATGTTTAACTACGGTATACTACGTCAAAATTATGAAAGAAATAGTTGAAGAAAGCGTATTTGATCGTAGATAGTTAAAAAAACATTTTAAACCAAGGAACATTCGATTTTATAAAGATAAAA
The DNA here is from genome assembly GCA_027580255.1 of Therioaphis trifolii. Classification (NCBI taxonomy): domain Eukaryota; kingdom Metazoa; phylum Arthropoda; class Insecta; order Hemiptera; family Aphididae; genus Therioaphis; species Therioaphis trifolii. The sequence goes on from CM050404.1 coordinate 6,865,588, forward strand.
AAATTACTGGGCAAATTTTTGTGGAACATTTGTCTTATCGATAAAACATACCGAGCTCGCATCTTGCATCTCTACGCAACGCTGAGTATTTCATTTGATTTTCTATGCTTCTTTTCTTTGTCAATTTTTAGCTACATTTTTATGGAAAAACATTTTCATCCTTTCTTTATCTAGATGAATTTTTAAGTTTTTTTAATTTTTCTTAAAAACAACCATGTTGTTTTATAATACAATAGAGAAGCTAAGAAAGTATGCCGTGAAAACGTTCTGCCACAATTTCCGTGACTTTAAACATTAAATACTTATACTTCTTACACTATAAGTCAAATAATAACAATTTGAGTATCAAATTTTGTAATTTTATGTAATAATATACTATAAATTGTGGTTGCCCATTAAGAAAACAATTATTTAATTGAGAATTAAAAATAAACCATTGAAAAAAATTAAAATACCGAAATTGAGTGAGAAAATGAATATATCATGTTAAACGAGGAGTTCTGCATAATGTTTGTGTATAGTATTAATATGAGATAATGTTAAGGGTTTATTTTATGTATAGTATTTTATAAGTATTCTGTTAATTACTTTGTCGCTGAAGTGATACTGTGTATAACTAAAACAGTTAAGAAGATTTATAACGAGACTTGCTTTTCTTGCTGATATCAAGGAGTCATTTGAAATTTACGCGAGTAAATTTTACATGTAAACACTATTATGATTTAACATGAGATATTATACCTAATAACTAGATACCCATCATTGAGAATTTTCATGGTAACTTCGATATTATTACAACAGCCACCACACATGACCCAAAAAAAAAAATTAAGGAACCGATGTTTCGGAAATTAAATATATTTATCGTCAATATAGTACGTTTGATACGCCTTATACGCCTTATACATTTTTATTTTTTTCAAATTCAAAGAAAAAACACTTCTTTATTTGAGAATACATTTCCAAAGAAATATGTAGAAACATTAGAGAACCTACTATGAATGTGCATTCTGGAATAATTATGACGCGAAGAAAGCTATTTGTGATCTACCAAGTTACTCCCTTTTCCCGGACCATTGAAATGAATTTATAACTTTTGCGTCAGCCTCAAATCAATAACAGATGTATTTTTCGTGCGCCAAATTTTTCAGATACGATATTGAATGACTTTATCATCAACCCACGTGTTGATATTTGATAAACAATCAAATAGATATAATGATAACAAGTATAAATTTGTCGCTTCATAGGTTAATTTTTTTTTTCTTAATTAATATTACAGCGATTTTGTAAAAAAAAAATTCTTTAAGTGTCTTGTAGTTATATTAATATAAATGAGATTAAACGGTGGCATCGAAAAATGAATGTCAAGTACGTACATACTATAAATGCGTTCGAGAAACGAATGTAAAAATAATTACGTTACTTTTTACTGTCGCTTTTATTTATACATAATTTTTAGAAAATTATTAAATTATGATTTTTCGTTGGATTTGACTATAATATAGATGTTTAATCCGTTTAGAAAAAAAATTAATTTATGAATTTAGTTGGTTATATTATATAATTTAATTTTTGTTTAGTTCTTGTTACGTTTGAATTTGTACGGCCGTTGTGAGTTTGTCCCATACATTTATTTCAATACGTAAGGACGATTTAGAGTTCAGACGGTTATTTTCAAATTTACTATACTATTTTTAATTTTTAAATATTTATAAATACGATATGAAAAATTGGAACAGTTAAAATGTTTTCGTTGTTATATTTTTCACTTCGTTAATAATAATAACAAAATAATCGAAAAAAAAATGTGTTATTTAGTTAATTTTTACACGCGACTTACTTGAGATTTTTTTTCCCGGTTCACCACGTAAGCGTATGCTATGAGACTACAGGTTCAAGACTGTCTGCTCGGGCAACTGAACTACGACTAAACACTAAACCGAAACTGGTTACAACAGTACTATCAAGACCAAGTTCAAGAGACATATTCACTACCCCACCCCAATTATTCATATACTGATCTCGTCCTTGCGTTCTCAGAATCCCATTGTTGGTTTTAAAAATTGCGACGACACCCATCAGCTTTACATAACATCATAATCATCGAACTCTGCCGTTACCGATTTATCAAAATGTATCACCGTCGCAATTTTTCTTAATATTATCGTCTTTGTATATAAACATATATTTTTACCATTGTTAATTCAAACCTTTCCCGTGCCAAAAAAAATATTAAACCAGTCTAGGGTTTTTGTGTTCAACGTTTTAATTTCATTTGGTTATTCGATTAATTGATAGTATTAATAATAACGTTGGTATAAAAGTAACACATTTATGAATTTTTCCATCGCTTAACGAGTCAAAAACTCTCCACGTTTTTCTTTTTTTCTTTTCGTAATCAGATGGCCCAAGAAATTATGTAAAACACAACCCATTATTAAAATCATAAAGCTAAAAGTAGAGATTATCATTGCGTTTTTTAAGCTTTTTTGGCATAATTTTTTTAAGAAGTACATTAATAATTAAACAACATACATTTAAATTGAACAAAATTATAAAAAATAAAAAACATTCAAGATTTATAAAAAAAAAAAAAAATTAAAGCCTCGATAAAGTGCAAGATAATGGTTTCTATTTTTTAATTAGTTTTGTTACATTAGCTCGAACTTAATAATCACAAAGGAGAAGTATTACAAAATACAAAGTAATGTGTATTACTATACGACGTGTGCGTACAACAGATGTCTATAACAGATTATACACAATCGATACTTAACGTTTATGTCATTAATGAAACTTCTCATGATACAAAAACAAATAAAATGTATGAGACAAAATTTTATATTTTATGTACATGACAAAATTTACCTGTTTCTAGACTATATCCCTTGTACATTTCAAATCACAGGTACACATATTTTATTTTTTTTTTTCTTAAATTAAGTAAACTGATAATCAAACAATTTGCGTTCATTATGTGATTGTAAAAATTGAATGAACTGCTATAGAATAGTAGTTGATCTTGAATTTTGCAGATTTATTTATTTTTGTAATTTATTGCGTGCCAAGGCTCTTTTGCAGTCCTATTAAATCATCTTTGGGGGTAAATATTCATTTATGAAGTACCTACACATTTTTCTGTTTCACTTTCCACCATATATAATATTATAGTCTGCACATTGTCATCTAATGTTGAAAAAACTTGCAATCGTAAACATTCGTTCGAATAACAGCAGTTAAAATAAAAATGCATTTTTCAAACCTCAAAAACTAAACTTTTAATCAAGGAAAAATATAATTTACAATAAATTAAACGTATTTTAATATATTCAATATTCACCTACAATGACAAAATATTATTAGTTCTTGACATTATATTAATGAGAGTTTTTAGTTGTTTTTTTTAATTTTGATAAAAATTTGACAATGATATTTTTGGGGAGTAACAATTTATTTCACTTCGGTGGTAAATTACTACGAGTGACAAGTTTCCCTTTTTTCGTCTCTGTACAGTTACGCCACCACTGCAAGTATCTACCTACAATGTAATACAACGCGTATGACGTAATAGACGGATAACTGAAATATTAAATAAAGTACAGAGCTGAGAGGACAAACGTGTACGATACTAGACGGTACTTATATACTTCAGTTCAAAATTTAATTAGTTAAAGTAATACGAAATTAAAAAAAAATAATATGGAATAATATCATACCTGAAATGAATACGGCAAACGTAGTCTAGTTATTTTTTTTTTTTTTTATCATAGTAATTTATTTAAATTCATTGTTCCAGTAGAAAATATTTTGTTTGGACATTTTCAAAGGTACTAGATAAAAAAAATGTTTATCAACGTCCGACCTTCTCATACCTCATTCGTATAGGTACATAATATTATCATGACGTAGACGGCGCGGCGGAGTGTAGTGTCCTTTTGGATTTTTTACCTGCGTATAAAAACAAATATTCAAATATTATCTAATAGCAATCTGACGAGTAAACCTTTACGAACATCGATTAGACTAACATTAAGTAATACAAGTGTGAAGATCATAAATTGGCCTCGCTTAATGGGTAGTGCGCCATCGCTATGGGTAAATTGTAATGATGGTCTAATGCCATCGAATAGCAAAATTTTAATTAGTTTTAATCTTGATTTTTAGGATTAACTTCAAAAGTAATTTACAACAAAATAATAATATATCGTTATAGTTTGAAGTTCTAAACTTAAAAATCCACTTAATTGTCATTAGTATTTTTAATTTCAAATAATATAATAAAGTTATATATCAAATATGTATCGGTGCAATCTGTTAAGTTATTTTATTAAAAATATCGATCAAAAATATAAATGGCAAGTTTTTAAATTCATCAATATAATATTTGTTCACGTAACAATAAATTACGCATTCGCGTTTTACAAATATCGCATTAAACTAAACTAAATAACACAAACAATATTGATCTCTTTTTGAGACTTCATAGGTAAAAAATAATCATCGATGTTTTAGGTCCGATATCTAAGTGACGATACACGATTGAACATTTAAGCGATAATCTTTACTTATATTATTTAAACAAAGACGATTGGATCAAGGGAATAGAATTAAATCATATAATTTTACCGAAGCTCAGATTAACTATCTATCAAAAACAGTTATAAAACCCATAAAACAACGAATAATGACGTTCGGGGCCAATCGACTATGAAAACGCGTAAAGCCGTAATCATATAGTTGATTTCAATAATATTTTTAATACCTAATAAAGTAAATACTTGCAATTTTATTATTTGTTTAACTGTAATACTCAGGACCCACAATAAACTAAGTTATAACCAACAATGAATAGAAAATTGTTACCTCTTCAACTACATAGTTGAGAGTATAGATATTTTTTTATTTTTATTTTTTTCTATTATTATTTTTTTTTTATTGAAGCCGCAACAACAAAGGTTATTGGCTTTTGTATCAGTGACTAAATTTACAGACATGGGGGAGGTGTAGTAGGTTACATATAGAGTTAGAGTTATATTAAATTATTAAATTAGATTGTACAATTTTGTTATTTTTAAAAACTTTATAGATATTTTGTTGGTGCTTATTAAATGTTTCCTGTTCCCACAATGGTAAATAATATATGCTTATAGCAGCCTAGCAGCCTCTATATTTTAGTGAACTCAAACACAATGTGTTTTATCCAAAATTTAAAGTATGCTGAATAGATTTGAGAAGTGTTTGTTAATAAATAAGTAATAATATATATATATATATATATATAGTATATATACAGGTAAAAATTAAAAAGCCGTTCGATGTAATAAATATTACGATTGATTGAAAAATAACAAAAATATGTTAATTATTTTTAAGTATTTAAGAAGAAAAATAACTATGATAGCAAAACGAATGAATTAGTTTATAGGGTCGAAATGTCATATTTGACTCAGACTTAATTATATTTTGAAAACATGTAGAACCGTGAATTTTATTTTATCGTCATTGATATTTTATTACCAGAAACTATAAGCAATGCACTTTACTTGTATTGAATCAAACATGTGTATGATATCTTTACCATTTTAGATTCTGAGTGAAGCGAAGGATCTTATGGTTTTACAATGATGTTTATTTTTTTTTTTCTGTAAACACTTTTTCGTATAGAAATCCTTGTCCAAAAGTTTCGTCCAGCAATTTTTTAGATTTGAAATTGAACTGAGATGGTACTTTAGAGAGGTCATTTTTCCAAAATCTCCATAGTTTTTCCAGTAATCAAGAATAACGATCGAAAAACTGAGTAAAAACTGTAAAATCGGTAAAAATCCGCCGTAAACGAGATTTTCACTGTTCAGATTTTAGGTATTTAGTCATAAATCGAAAAGTATTGAAACTAGAAACTTGAAAATTGTATCCAATATCAAATACATACTTTTTTATATTGGACAACATTTTCAGAACAATTATAGCACTTTTGACTTAAATATAGAACTTTTAATTTACCAAATTGTTTGAAAGTTTTTATGTAATATAATTTTAAATATTTGACAAAAAGTTCTGCAAATTTAATATGACCTTACTCATATACCTACCTAATTATCCTAACGAAAATTCAAAAATCGTGAGTCAGAATTTTTTTTTATACACACTTTTATAAATTATTATAACTCACCAAAAATTATACAAATAACCGTAAAATACGTAAACAGTATTTAAATAATAATATATAACACTGAAGCTTTGCAACGACAAAGAATCGTTTTATACTAAAGAAATGAGTCATCATTTCTTTAAAACTTAATACATTCATCAACAATATCTTGTCCGAGGACCGAAGGGACGAAGGACGAACTTGTACCACCATCATCTCACTTACCAGCTTTTTATTCTTAGTCTAGTGACAAAAAAGGTATAGTTAAGTAATAGAGTGTATTGTATTCACTGGCTTTAGGTTTATAACATTAAAGGTGTTTTCTCGGAAGTAATTTCGAGCAAGAAATATAATAAGGATTCAAGTCTTGGATCAATTTACTTTTATATTAAATATCCTTCTTAAATCAAATATTCGTAAATTGGTATGTAGTTTTAAATTCTCAAAATAATATTGACTATTTTAACTAAAGTTTCATAACTATACTAAATTTAATTTATAAAATTAAATTTCTGTAATATTCTAACATAATCATTGAGACTTTTATAAAAACAATAGATTCCATAGCAATAAAAATGGTACAAAATGAAAGCTATAAGTGTATAGGTAGCTTCTCAGTAATAAAATTAGAATCAACTTACAGGTTTAGTAAAGGACACATTATGATTTAACCGAACATTTTGATATTCAAATCGAAAATACGTCTAATCAAATTATAAAAATATATATATATTTTTTACAGATATATATATTTTTTAATTACGGTCTGGTGCCCGAATTAAAATACATAATTTTACAAAAATATGTACTAAACATATACAGTACCATATTATGTATTGACAAATGTGAAATATTTATCAGCCATTATATAAAATATAACATGTTTGCAATCCCGATCAAACCAAATTATGCGCTCTACGTACATACACTGAAATAGATTATTTAAACTTCATTTCAAGTGAATTTTTTTAATTTTATTGTACATAATATACTTAATCGACTTTTTAATAAAATTATTTACAATGTACGATTTTAGAATAGACAAATACAGCGCGTACATCGATGATATTATAATAATTAAATATACTATTGTAGAACGCAATGAAATTGAACCTGCATTCTTCAATTAATTATTATAACTTATTTATTTTATTTTTTCCTAATAATATTGTTGAAATTTAAATTATTTCCAGTTACACGTTCGATACTCTCAGATCAAAATAAAATGAAAATGCATTGATAATCGAGGTTTGAGAATTATTTCTAAGGTATTCCGAAATGTTTACGTCACTATCATTTTCATTAAAAAGCTCAGCTCGATTTCCCTCTTTCAATAGTCAGAATAATTCAATGATTGCATTATTTAGTAAAAACATTCTCAAAAAAATACTAAAATGAGTGTATTATATTAATGCAATATAAATAGGTATTTATTTTTACAATAAAAAAAAAATCTAATCGTATGTAATCGTCAATTAAACTTTTAATTACTACACATATTTGAATTTTGAAACTGAATTTTAAATTCGTTTTAATCAAAGAATTATTCACATTTATTTTTTATTAGAAACCTGATTTTAGAAACCTTTACTTTAGAATAAATCATCATATTCTAACCGTTAATTTCAAATATTGTTACTTGTAATATGTTTTCACAATAAAATAAAATATTTAAATCGTTTTAAACATAATAATGTTAATATCATTAACCATCGTACTACTGGCTTTGATCAGATGACTGTGTCGATATATATGATTTAAAATAATATTACAAAACTGGCTTCTGCCAAGGTGAGCAAAGTGAGACAAAATACCAAAGATTTAACCGTCGTTATGTTATTTTAACCTGTAAGAATTTTACTTTTTAAATCCATAATTGCAAAATCTATTTACATTGGTACGAAAAAATCGAATTTAAATCTATAAAGGACGTCTACAGTTTATCGTGTGAGCGCGCACGCGCGCGTGAGTGTGTTTGTGTGTGTGCGTGAACTATCAGGCTCTTTTTTCTTTGATGATATTGTTTTTATTGATTCAACTTTGATTATGGATCACCTGAGTTTAAAAAATTTAATTTGACTGTAAAAAATAACTAGCTATAAATTAGTACTTCTAGTTACATTATTCCTAATTGAGAAAAAAAGTCACTAGTCAATTTACACGGAGTCGGTAAATTGCGTCCCTATAAGTACGGTCATGGTCATATACTATGTGAATTGCGGCCCGCGTACTTTTAAAACATACGTAAATTGCGGCCCGTGTACTTTTAAATTATACGTAAATTATATTTCATGGAATAATATAAAATGTCATGGATTAATCAATCATATTTTGCCCTGTTCGCATATGGATTCTAGACTGCAATTTTATTCGTTGAGTCGGTTATCTAGTTGTTTTATATATCTGTGGTTGCTCTATAGTTTATAGTATTTTTTTTCAATCTAATAAAAATGGGCGTTATGAAAAGTGAAAGGAATAAAACATTGAAAATAGTTGATGGTTTCAAATTTCGTTTTCATACATTTCTAAACAATGATATTCAACGTTGGTGTTGCACAGTTAAAACGTGTAAGTGTTTTTTGAAATTTGATGATAATAATATTTGTATAGATAGTTTTAAGTCTATTATAGTTATAGTCCTAAGTCTGAAAAATGGGAAGGAAAATATTGGTTTTGTGGAAAAAAGGCTTAGACGTAATTTACATATTAATAAGAAATAGTTAAATAGGCATATGTACAAAAATATACCCGGCCCGCAATTTACGTATATATAAAATATACCCGGGCCGCAATTTACGTATGTATAAAATATACCTGGGCCGCAATTTACGTATGTATAAAATATACCCGGGCAGCAATTTACATAAAAAAATTTGAAATGGGGCGCAATTTACAGAGACCCAATTTACAAAGAATTTCAACATTTCACGATTCATTAATTTAAAAACAAAAATGATTAGTTCATCGTATTCAAACATAAATTTATGTATGCATCTACACATTTTCATAATGTTAATAACCAAGGCTTTAATATGCAATGTTTATTGAGAGGGAATCCAAACGGATACGGTCTGATGAATATTCTAAACTACGATAGCTTAATTTATTCGGAGTTATCTAACTTACGCGTCCGCTGTTTCTTTTTTCTTTTTATGTCTAATTTGATTTTATTATAATTATATAATTATATTGTTTTGTTTAATTTCCAAAATTAACAAAAGCAATTTTTTGATGATGATTTAAAATTTTTAAATAGCATTTGAAATTGTTTTCTACAAAAACTTTTAACAACAAAAATGTTTCATAATTATAATAATCTAATATACTTCTTCGTTTCTGTAAAGACTGAATCAACTTTCGATGGTTACTTAAACTTCAAGTTTTGGATTCCCAAAGATAATTATTTTTCTGAAAACGTTGATTTATGTTACGAATATCTTACATCGAACTCATTAATTAGTGTACAGCAATATTTTAAGTTTAAGCTCAACCATGTACTAAAGAAACTTAAAAAAGTTGTATGTCTTTTATCCGAATTGAGGAAGGAATTTTTTTAAATAATCATTCAAAAAATGGCGTTTGACCAATTATTTTTTACAATTCATATAATAACTTAAACTTAAACTGCTGTATCAAGTACAATGTGAAAATCAAAAGTAATGTTCGATTTCATAATGAAAACTCAAATATTAATCCATTTTGAAATGTTAAAAATGACTGGAAATCTTGTATGTCGTGCTATGACTATGACAATAATTTAATTTTTTTTTTTGTCATCAGATGAACAAATATGTATATTGTTTTTGATTCAATGAGTTCTGTCCTATTCGCAATAACAATGTCCAAAGCAAAACCATACGTTTTCTGAATGGTTAAAAAAAAAAAAACAAAACACTCAATTGATTTATCATGACTTCTAAAATCGAAATATTCTAATCAATACTGCATACAATGTCAGTCAGTGGTTTTTAACCTTTCTGTGGCGGCGGACCACTTTACATCGCTATAAACGAGTGCTGATTAACCGGTTGGAAATCACTGCTCCGCGTACAGTTTACCGGCGACTGTTAAAATATGATAATTACATTATCCTTACACACGTGTGTGTGTGAGCGCACACATGTTCTCTGTTGCCTGACTGTTTAAATCCGAGTATATTCGGTCGTACGAAATTATTAAAAATAACCCCGACCGTGCGTTAGCGGTGACGGAAAACCAAAAAAACAGAATGGTTTTTGCACTGGTCGTGTGTTCGGCGTTCGATCACGCATTACTGACAAAATGTTGCGTCTGCGAACACGCGACCTCAACGAGGTGAAAACACCATATTTGGCATATAATCGCAGGTATATTACCGTTCGATTTTGTAAGGACGCGCCGATGATTAAACCAAATCTAGAATAGTTGTTGTCAACACTCGATCGTCGCACAACTCCAATGCAATAATATCATAACATGAACTGCGAAAAAAGTGATGATGTTCCATCAAATGTCTTTATTAACATTATCATTATTCATAAACGCACGGATGAATATTGAATAAAACGAATTTGAATTTCGACGAGGATTTTCGATATAAGTTTAAATTTATTATTTAAACACATCGAGTTGCTCGATGAGTATAATAACTATTAACTACGTCCGACATTGAGTGCGTGCGAATGTACGTATGTATTATACGCTGATGTGGTACGTATAAAAATATATTTGTTCACTGTATATTATTTATATGTTGTATGCTTACACGTTTGTTATAAACAGAGAGTCCCAAAATTGTTTACTAATTGCGATTTAATTCGGTATAATGCGTGTATTCAAATTTTTTTCGTGTACCATTTTAAACACCAATGAACTTGGTAAATTTTAACGGAAAAAATATTTTTCTTTTAGAATTTTTATCGGCGAGATATCTAAGTTTTTAATATTTAAATATGCTACTTAAAAAATAAAGAGAGTATTATAGTTGTAAGTTCATAGTAGCTTAGTGTTGGTAATACGTCTCGTGGCACTGTGCGTTAAGAAATACCAATTTATAATTTCTCTTAAAAACCACATTGTACTAAAGAAAAAGAACAATATTTAAACGCGACAAATTTCCAAGTAAAAAATATGCTCTCGTGTAACATTAATTTATAGAATGGTAAAGCACATGGTACACCTACGGCCGCTATAGTCGTTTGAAAAATTACAAATTATGAAACATTAAAACGTATACAGCCAATCTTATACGCTGCGTTTAAAATGTTATTATTGTTCGCGAAGAAAGAATTGAAATAAGCCCCGTCGGAAAGCAGCTGCCATACGTGACGGCATAGAAGTCTCGCGGGACACGGTGCGCCGCAGCCCATGTGCGTCGGGAAAAACATTTCCGAAGTCTCAGGTGCGGTACGAGACCTAACAAGGCACGCGCGCATCGATACGCCACGGTTATTGTACATCACAAAATGAAAAAAGTGAAAAAACAAGGCCGTCGTTTAGTCTCAAACGCCAACGTGCGGAGACACGAGCACGAGCTTTTTTCGCTCACGTCCGATTTAATACACGATCACGATGATCAGCTTTTTGTGACATCCCGCGCACGGAGATCCGATTCATAATAACCGCAGGAATTGAAACAAACAAACAAAATGATCAATATTATGTGGACATCTGGTCTTTGTTATATGCACGGACACGAAGAAGCATACCGACACGCAAAAAAACGCTGCTACATTAACAGAAATACCAAATTATATTCCAATAACGTTCTCCCGTTCTCCGAAATAAAAAGAAAAAAAAACTAATGCAATATTCACTCACAGTACTTGACAAAACCTTTGGTCAAAGCAATCAACAAAATTAAATCAAATCAAAGAAAACATAGAACCGTGGCCCAAACCCAAACCTCTAGAGGAATAAACACAATAATCAATCGATTAAGAATCGGCCACATTCGACTAACGTATGGCAAGCTAATGGACAACAAAGAATCTACAATTTGTACTTTGTACAACGAAATATTATTAATCGAGCATATCATGAAAGACTGCCGCTCATTTTACACCGAAAAAAACCAATTTAACATCTCATCAAATCTATACGAAACCATTGGACCAATAACCACTGGCAACACACTGTTTCCTCAAAGACGCCGGACTGGATAAACCAAATTAAAAAAAAAAATCAACTTATGACATAAGCATCCTAAGTTGTAAATAAGATCAATAAAAAAATAATAATAATTTATAATAATAATAATACTATCACGATGTCGGCGATCGATCGTGCGTGTTCGCATGCAACGATGTCGGTTTTTCTATTCGATTTTTCGATTTTTTATTATTTGGAACGTGTGTCGTCAAAAGGAACAGATGCGGTCACACAGTTTTTTTTTATCTCCCATACAATTTCCACTATTTTGACACGCACGTTAATAATAATAATAATAATAATAATAATTTTTAATAAAATATAATGATATTAATTAAAGTAAAACTTTCCTTCACACGTTTACAGGCATAGGATTAGAAATAGAAATTAATTTTAAATATTTTATCGACATGCTTAATGTTCTTTTAGATTATTTATTAAAAATAATAATGATAATATAATGATTAATTTAAATTAATTTTGTTCAAATTGTATTTAGATTTATCAGTTATTTTTTATAATTTATTTTAACAAAGTTTTTAGACGGGAGGAAGAATTCTTTTTTTAAGTCCATAATCTCTTCGTGTAATTTTTATGTTTTTTCAATTTTATTGTCATTTTCTCTATTACATTTTTTAAATTTTTTTCTAGTTCAACACGTTTCAGTCAAACAATTTATTTCCACGCTCAGCCTCTTATTTAAGACATTTGTACTCATCCGAAAAAAAGTTAGTCACGGTTTACCTATTAATTTATTTCCTGTTCCAGCCAAAGTTTTATTTTGCTCTCGTTAAGAAGCATGAAAAATTGCAATTATAATTATTAATATACTTTGAATTTAATTATTATTGTGCTTTTCAAGAAATGCTACCCTGGTAGGTGAAAAAAAATGAGTGGCTGCAAAAGCCACCACAAAGGTAGTGATCGCGTCAATGTCGAGCGCTGACACCGTTAAAAGGCCCGCGGAACACGGAGCGTCGCTGCGGCGGCTGTAGGACGATGACGTCGGGGTGAGGAAAAGACATGGAGGGCACTCGCCTCGCTGCCGCAGTGAAATGACAAAACTCAACCCTACGCTGGGATGTATAGTATACGAGGCGCGTAGAACCAAAACACCTAAAGCCGCACAAAAATGTGTTTATACAGGGCGGGTAATTAAAGTTTTGACTAATTTTCTATACATATATATATATATATATATATATATATGTGTGTGTGTGTGTGTGTGTGTGTGTGTGTGTGTGTGTGTGTGTGTGTGTGTGTGTGTGTGTGTGTGTGTGTGTGTGTGTGTGTGTGTGTGTGTATTTTTTTTTTCATTATATCCAATCTTGGAAAAATAATAATTAACACTCTTTTGTGTATATTAATTCGTGCCTTTTAGATTACCCAATAAATATTAACCAATTTAAAGGCCATTTTTGCATTGAAAATACTAATTCAAGTATCAATGGCACAACAAATTAAGTGCTGCCATCTTTCGAAAAAAATGTTTTGTTAGTTTTTTGCGCTGGTTTTTATTAGTTTTTGAATATACCGTTCTTGAAAGTTTTATCACATAATACGGATGTAATTTTTTTGTTGGTAATGCCATTTCGGTTCTATGCACCACATTATATATACCTAGTATAATTAATAGTTATTTATTAGTTATTACAGTTTAGAACAACTTTTCGCGATATTTTTTACAAGGAAGTATTTTTCGACCCATGGGTATAGGCCGTGACATTTATTCGACGGGTCACGGGTAGTTAACAATAAACAACAATTTTAGTATGATTTCTAACGTAATAGCTAGACGGGTCCAGTATATCTATGACTAACCAATTATTATTATTATTATTATTATTATTATACATGTCTATATCATTTGTGTTATCTTATATTAAAATCGTGCAGTGTTTATCACTCGGGACGCAGCCCATTATCACCGTAATCTGTAACACGTATATCATTTCGAAGTCACCACCGGTTTGTCTTGTACCATGCACACAACTACAATTTCCGTACACAAATATCGGATTGTATATTATGTTATATAATATAATATGCATATGAATCATACTGTAGGCCAGCCAGGTTAAAATATATCATTTAAATTATATTGAAGCCCTGGAACAAATATCGGGTATATATGTAATATGAGCCACGACTTATAACGTACAGGCAGTATTACTATATGTGATTTGCGCCACCATTTTGAAACTTATTTCCAAATTTATTTGTAAACTCAAAATAAACTAGTTTAGTTTTTCATGTTCTATTGGTTGATCTATTCAATATAGCATCATGAAATACCTAATTTGAAAAGTAATGTTTAAATAAAAAAAATATTGAACATACATTAAAATAGATATAAAATATAAAAGATTCGCATAAATCTTTTAAAACAAAAAAGTCGATAAAAATCGTCTATCTCTACGGCCACGATTAAAAATATTTTGAATCGTGACTACAACTCAAATATGTGTACTTTAATTAATGATGATTCTTTAAACAAGTGTGATTAAAATATTCAACGTTTTCAATAACTAACAATTTATTAGTTAGTGATGCAAATCACTGTTTGAATAGAGTACAGAGTGGCTAAAATCGCCATTATAGAAGGTTAAATATTACTAGTTTTTGTTTCATACTTTTAACTCTAGTGATTGGTGTAAATTACATGGGTGTTAGTGGACCACATTACCATCGGCCTAAATATTAGAAACAGAGAGAGGTCGACAGTCGTTGAATGTATAATTTATACGCCAGCGATTAGGTTTGTGATTGTTCGACCCAACACGACAACTACTTCCGTATTTATTAATTTTATGATATTTTTTCAAACTGCGTATTTTCTTCAAATATGGAGGGGCGCACCGGCGAAATTCCTGCAGCGAGGTTTTAGCTTGCAGGTGAACTTTATGTTTCCGGGACATCCCCGTCGTTGAGGACACCTGATAATTGAACCAGCTTACCATGCACCATAACATATACAGAGAAAAATAACCTCCATATTCTAATATCTGGCCGGTATATGGATATACTAATTTTTAATTATATAATATTTATTGACTATGAACGTGTACAACCGGTACGTCTGAATTATGTATACCAGGGATATAGCACGCGTGCCAAAGCTGGACCGTAGGCCAAATTTCAATGACATATTATAAAAAATTGAATTTATCTAAATTTTCATACAAACTATTTTAATTGAATAATTTATACAATTTTGTTTTAAAGAAATTCGAAAAAACAAAGTTAACATATTAATTATGATGATATTCTTTCAGTTTTTGGAACATATAGAAATAAACCGTCCACAAGAAAATTTACTAAAAAATTAGACTACTATATATATATATATATATATATATATAATACGTTATTAATATTTACATTAAAATAGTGGCTCATTCCATATTTTAACTTTTTTTATCAACTTATGCTTGAAAGTTACACCTTAGTAAAAACGTTATAAAGTCAAAGCAAAAAAAAGCCGATAAGATAATGGTGGTGGAAGTTCGTCCTTCGTCGCTTCGCTCCTCGGACAAGATAATGGTGAGGAGTGTATAGCACTTTCTATCATGGGATCACCTGGTTTACGATAGTTTAGTTGTATGGTACTTTACATTTGAATGCAATGATAAATCATTGTAAGTTAAGTACAGGATACAGTAGTTGGGTGGGATACACGAGATGCATTGCTAGATTAGGCATTATTGGATAGATTTTGGAATTATTTTATATTATAAAAAAAAAAACGATTCTGAACGAAGATGAAGATGTCAGCCTTAAATTGTAATATATATTTTATTTTAATATCCTAGATTGGGTTAAATTTACATTTGTCTATTCATGTGACTTCTGCTCGTGAGCATTGGACAAACCAGGATGTGCATAGATAGGGCGTAGGTAAATACCATATTATTTGCCTAAATGCACTATCGTGACGGTACCACCCGACCCCGCCGTCCATATATGCTGAATGCTCCGTGGCTACGTCTATTTAAATATTAATAATTAATAATAATATATAAAATCCGCATGTTTATGGAACTGATACACACATTAAAATAACTGGAAATTGGAAGTTAGTAACGTTCTATTCAACCATGTAAAGGTACGTTATACACCTTGTGTTTACAATCTACCAATATTTTGTATAGAACAGCTGTCAGCTACTGATTATATTATAATAAACTTAATCTATTTAATTATCTTTATCAGCTGTGATATTACATAATGTTTTCATTTCTTATCTTTGAATACAACAATTTTTATACATTTTCAACTACAAAATAATTTGCAAATATTCGTGATTTTGACAAATTTTGTCAATTTTTGAACTTCAACTGCTTATAAAAAAAAATTGTGCCTATGTATTTGAATGATTTTTTAATCACTCTTAGATCAACTTATTCAAAACCTTCTATTAAATTTTCAAGCGATTTGGTAGGGCCAAAAAATTGTTATCGACTTTTATAAAAAAAAATCTAAGAAAAATCGAATTATTCAAATGCCTATAAATAGCTAAAAAATAAACGAAATATTTTGAAAATACAACTATGTAAAGAAAATGCCTATTTAAACATTTTGTAAAAGTTTTAAGTTTCTACGACCTATACTTTTTGAATAAGAACAAATATCAAAAATCAATGATGCCTAAATTGTTATTTTACGCGATTATGTGAAAAAATTGTAATTTCAAACACTCATAAAAATTTTTGATTTTATTCCAGTGCAAATTTTTTTACAGATAATTGAAGGAAAACGTATGTCAAACTTTGTACCGAATTTACAATTCTTAGTTTTGAATACTTAAAATTTTATGAATTTTCAACTGCAAAATAACTTCAAATTTTCGCGATTTTCTACACATTTCGTAAAAATATGAACTTTTTATGCTTATAAAAAAAAAATTGTGCATTACGCTTTGAATTTTTTTTTTATACCGATAAGTTCGACATATTAGGTACCTTGTATTAAATTTTCAAGAATTTCTGTCCAGTCAAATTTTTTTTATCCACATTTTAGAAAAAAAAACAAAGAAAAGTTGAAAATTTCAATTGTCTATTAAAAGCTCAAAAAAAGTCTAAAGTTTACAAAAATTGTACTACGTATAGATGATTCCAATATAAACATTTGGTGAAAGTTTCAAGTTTTTTCGACTTATACTTTTTGAATAAGAACAAATATCAAAAATCGTTTAAGGCTAAATTATTATTTTACGCAATCATGTAATTATTTCGTAAACGTTTGAACTTTAGATGCTTATAAAAAAAAATTGTGACTCACGATTTTTGATTTTTTTTAATAGCAATAAGTACTTCTAATGAGGAACCTTGTACTAAATTTTCAAAGTTTTATGGCCAACCAAATTTTTTTTATCCACATTTCAGAAAAAATAAGTTCAAATTTTCGCGATTTTTCAATATTTCATAAAAATTTAAACTTTTTATGCTTATAAAAAAAAAGGTGTGCATTTCGCTTTGAATTTTTTTTTTATACCGATAAGTACTTCTTATGAGGAACTTTATATTAAATTTTCAAGATTTTTTGTCCTGCCTAATTTTTTTTATCCACTTTTCAGAAAAAAAAACTAAGAAAAGTCAAAAATTTAAATTGTCTATAAAAAGCTCAAAAAAAGTCAAAAGTGTTCAAAAATTTTACCACGTATAGATGATTTCAATATAAACATTTGGTGAAAATTTCAAGTATCTACAATTTTTGGTTTTTGAGTAACGGCTAAATAAAAAAATCGATTTCGTCGAAAACGGGTTTTGCACAAAAAGTACCGTTTTTTCCTCATTTTTTGTTTGTTTTTCCCGTGGCATTTGAAAACTTTTGGGAATTTTCACTTGTGACCTCTCTAAGGTACCTCCGATATTCGTTTTGCCACCGAAAACATACCCTGAAGTTCAAAATTGAAGCATTATTTCGAGTAGTTATGGTGTACACAGACACAAAAACAAAAAAAAACAAAAAAAAAACAAAAAAAAAAAAAACACACACATCATAGTAAAATCAATACATTCTTCACTTCGTTCAGAATCTAAAATCCTTTTACGGATAAAACTAAAATATGTTTCAATCAAATTACAAATTATATTCCTGGTATTGACACTTTATCCAGTAAACTACAGCAACAAAAATCACTCTGAATTATAAGTACATTTTTAAAACATATAATTCAATATCAATATTTAATTTACGCATAATATTATACAATACATAATTTATGAAAAAAAAAACAAAAGTAAAGGTACTCAATAAAACATTAATGATATATCATATATCTGTAACTCTTTTTGTCTTTAAAAAGCACTATTTTTTTTTCGTAGAAAATTTTAAATCCTGAATTGGAAAATTTGGACATGACTGGAAAAAGTTCCCTCCCTCGATGTATACAGTATAAGTACATATATTTAAACAAATAATTGTCATGTTTCACGGCTTTCGTACTTATCAAGTCGGAGTTTCATGCCTCTAGTGTTTTCTCAACGCCTACTTAAATATTCATAATTTCCATTATTTTAAAATTGAATTTACGTATAATACTTCAAATTGTTTTCCTTCATTTATTTTTTTCCTCTCATAACATAAATAAAATCCAAATATTACAGTTCCTAAAAATATCTCGGTAATTTGATGGCGACTTTCTATAGCGCCCGATAGACCTGTCTTCAATTTATTTATGTAATTAGTTGTATTTACTTAATACAATCAAAAATAACTACAATTATTGAATACGTAATCACAGGGCCATATTTTTATCCGATCAACTAGCCACCTATTTTATTATTACATTTTTATCACTATTCTATTCCGCTCTGTTCAAAATATCTATTCGGCTAGTGAATAGTATAAATATATATATTATATATTATATATTATGTTATATTATATTCATAAACAGATGAGAAATAAATAAATGACATTCGAAAGTAGTTATAATTTAAGTACCTAATTTATTATTTTCATTGGATACATTTTAAAACGAATTATTCTGTTACATAGATTAAAAAAAAAATTTCAGGGTGTACGATGTCACTAAGTCTGTAATCAGAATGAAGTATAATAGTGGATTACCTAATTAAAAGCGTTGGTAAACCCTGTGATAAGTCAACATATTGTTTAATGCTTTTTTGACCAGGCGATCTCTTATTGGGAAAAAAAATTTAAAACAAAAACGTTTTAATTGCAGAATTATTAAAAAAATAAAATTATAATAATTATAATACAAGTGATGCATGACACATTTGTACTTAATGCCTTTACTCAAAATGTTGCCATTTAACCTGTTTTTTCCTAATAAATTATTAAAGTTTCTATTAATCCAGAGCGTGCAGAAAAAATTTACGTACACATCATATACAGTAAAGTAGTCGATAAAGCATGTTTTATAAATATGTTCAAACAACAATAGAACATTTTACCAATGGTTTTAAAATAATGAAATAATTACTAATGGTATTATATAAACTAATTACGTTGTAGCAAATATCCATTCAGTTGCAGTTCAAAATATGCCAAAGATATCATGAATGTTAAATAATAATATACATTACCATAAAAGATTTGAAGAAAAAAAATTAAAATAATAATAAATTATTCTTTTATTGTTATTATTATTATAATCTTAAACAGATTAATTATTATTATTATTATTATTATTATTTTTATTTATTTATTTCTTTTAATTATATATTAGTATCAAAAGTTTGACGAAGAAATTTAAAATTAAATCAAATTATCAACTGTCGATCGCTTCATTCGTAAAACATGTTTTTCTTTTGAATACTAATACTAATAGAGCTAGTTTCGATGAAAAAATGGATATTTTTCTTTTTTATTAAACTTTAGGAATTTTAATATGATTAATTTAATTAGAGAATCGTGCAATGCTGTTAATCGTTAAAAAACTAAAATGAATAATCAATAACCAACTCACTAACATACCACCATACTATAAGGTATACGTACTTATGTCTATAAGTTCTACAAAAGTACCTATTTGTTCGTATAACATACTCGCAAAAGTCAAAATTATTACAATGTTGTTGGTTATAATGCGTACAAAAGAAACTATTAAGATAACCACTAGGTTGATAGCTAACGACTTACGAAAGTACAACGAAAAGTTATATACTCAAGCTCATTCCAGATAAACAATGTAGCGTGTAGACTTAATTTTCATATTTTGATTGTTGTTTATACGCGTTCATTATATTTTACTCGTAGAAATTACGTAAACGTATACACCTACGTCATTTTCAATCATGTAACATGAAATTTAACTAACTTCTTTGATACGACATGTTTCAAAATAGAGGTTTCCATTGTTTTCAAACATTTTCAACTCATGGCACCCTAAGGTCTGAAATATTTTTTGAAAATTGTTGTTCAAAAAATTAGGTTACAAAAAATATCGATTAATAAAACATCATAACTATATTTTTATTTTTACTTTACACAAATAAACGACTATAGTACTTACAGTATGGAATTTTTTAGTTCATTTCTAAAATTAGTAAATGAAGTGACACAAACGTCACCTATTAAAATTATTTTTTCGCCGAATCGATGATACTTTTAAATACAGTGATACACAGTAATAAAAACGAATTGTTAAGTTATGTAAACGAAATAAAAAGATAACAAAAATGGATAATTGAAAACTTAAATATTTAGAGTTTTGGAGGAAAAAAAATGTTTAATTAAATTTAATATTTTTATATCTTCCTTGATATTCCTTCTTCTCTTAAATATATATTATATTTATACTATAATTGTCTGCCACACAAAAAGTTATTTCCGACTCCAATAGCATTTATGTTATTTGTACGTCAGTGTGACCATAGAAACCATAATACGTAACTTGACTTTAGAAACTAACGAATATTCTAACGAGATAGATACATTAATATTAATATTATTAAATAATATATTTAATGTATTATTTTTATCTATGTTGATTATCTATTTCAAAGTTTTCTTAATTGAAACCTCATAGAAAGATATCAAGTTGATTAAGAATAAAACATACATAACCTCAGTAACTGTAGTTTTTTTCAATTGTTTTTTTTTTTTTTTTTTTATTAGATGAATATTAACAATCTGTATACATAATAATATAATACAATAAGTAAATTATGAAAGCATAAACGAAAACGAATGAACATGAAGGCTTGAGAGAAGGGGGCGTCCAGTGACACCACTTCAAAATTTCATTATACTCATCAGTTTGTTAATTTAGTTTAATAGATCTCTGGGCCAACGTCGTTTTAATCGATGAAGTGGATTGATAGGGTTAGTTAAAGAACGGAGATTGGAGATAAGTGGATTTTGATGGTTAATTATGGCTGTGTGTAGTTTTTTTTAAGATTGAGAGGCTAATTCAGGAAGAATTGGGATGTTCAGGTCATTATGAAGGGACTGATTGCTGACGAACCAAGAAGCACCTGTGATGATGCGTAAGCTTATAGACTGGAATGATTGGAGTATGTTAATATTTGACTTTTTAGCTGCTCCCCAAATTTGGATGCCGTAGGTCATTGCTGGTCTTATAACTTGTTTATATATTAGAATTTTGGTTCTAAGTGGAATTTTGGAGCGTAATAGATTTCTAAGAGAATGAAGACGTAAATTTAAAGATTTACGTTTGATTTTTATATGGTTTGACCAGTTGAGTTTTTGGTCAATATGGATACCTAGGTATTTAACATTGTCTTGTTGAGGGATTATGTTGTTGGTGATGGATAGGGGATGACTGTTAATAGAGCGTAGAGTGAAGGTTATGTGGCTAGATTTGGATTCGTTTATTTTTATTCTCCAAATGCGGAACCAGCTTTGGAGTTGTATCAGATGATCATGGAGTCGTTTGGAGGACTGATCGGGGTCTGAGTGGGAGGAGATTATAGCAGTGTCATCCGCGAATGTGGCAGAAGTATTTGGTAAAAACTAAAAATAATCAAACGTTTCAAAATTTAAGCTATAAAACTCAAAATTGGCTCCCGGAGTCTACAATGAAAAAATAATATAAAATACAAATTTTCCAAACGATCAATTGGTAGCAATAGTTTTAAATAAATTACAATTTTAATTTATTAATTTTCTCCATATAATACTAGGATTAAGATTTATTTTTAATAATTATGAGGGGCGAGTGTGAAATATTTCTACCATATTACATTTAACTATTTATTCTGGAAAAATATTTTCTTGTCATCCAGTGAACATTTCTTAAAAAAATACACTGGGCGACTACCCTGGTTGGAAACTTTCGAGTAAAATTTTAACGTGATTATACGCAATGGCTGCTCGAAGGGAGTGTATTTAAATCACGTGATTCACTAAAATATGATGGGTGGATGTCCTGTGGTTAAATAAGGTATAGTTGTTACAGTTTTAGAATTTCTATTATAGAAAACTGTTGAAAAATTCGCCTTTATATGGATATTTATTACCATAAAGATAATCAATAATATAAATAACAATATTATTATATAATAATATATAGTGATAATAATATTATAACGATATAAAGATGATATAAAACTTTTGTGACATATTGTACGTATTTTACCCCCACTTATTACATATAATTTACCACTGAAAATCTATAAAGTAACTATTTGAAATTTAGTGAGAGTGTTTAAGTATTATATGTGAGTCAAAGGAAAAAAAGTTCAAACCGCCACTGATCAATGGTTATACAGGCCGAGAACAAACAATATTGGGTCATGAGACCGGTAGACCGGTCACCAAAACACTTTGTTACGCACAATACTGCCCTACCCACCTATCGACCGGTAAACGCGATGTGTATATAAGTGTATACACAACATGAAACGGACTGTCTCGCCGAGAAAATCTTGTGAGTGCTAGTGTAAAGGTGGTGTGTGAAAGTGTAAATGTGTGTATGTGTGTAAGTGTGTGTATCGTACATGTGTGTCAGCTCAAACCTACGGAGTCAAAAAAGTACTTAAAACAAGAAGAAATGGTGACAAGAATTGATAAATATATTGCTGTGTACCTATGGTAAAATAATTACAAATAAACAATGTAAAATTCACAACAACGCGTTATCGCGTAACACTATGTATCAAATACGACCTTTTTGACCCAACAAAATAAATGTATTTAATCAAATAATAATAATAATAATTAATGTAATATAATTTAACCCCTTCGACTCTCAGAGTATAAGGTTAACCCAATAAATATCAAATAAACTCACGGTATTGTGGAGGCGCAGACTAGCTAGGTGCTTACTTAACCTATATAGTGAAAGTTTCACGCTGGCAATTAATATTATTATAAATTAATCAATTAATATAATTAATATTAAAAAAATCCACAAATTACGGCGATTTACGCACGCGCGAATTCAATCACGAAAAAAAACTCCATATTAAAATCCAAAATACTGTAGTTACTCACGTACACGGCTTAAATAATGAAAAAAAAAATTATGGCAATTAGCACTCGTAATTGACACTGTATGCCACTACAATAATGATTTGTAAAAATAATTAATGTCTACACAAAAATCGAAGTATTAAATCGCGCGTAACAGATTAGTACAATACGTAAGATAGACAGACACAGATAGAAGACCGGTAACGCTTAATTTTTTAATACGCGACACAATTTCAACTACTAAATCTTATATAATAATTTTCAAAAACAAAATGCGTGCGTATTAGTGGCATGTACAGCCTACCGGTTACCGTGAATAAGACGTATAATAATAATAAAACAGATACAATATAGGGAAGAGTCATACAATTTGGATTTGCATCATCTCTTAAATTAAACCACTCGCTTATCTTGCCTTTTAAAGATAGAGGAGATATTACGATTTTCGGAGTATCCACTTTTTTACATTTTAGATACTGAGTGAAACGAAATATGTAGTAGTTTTACAATTATATTAGTTTTTTGTATTTTTTTTGTTTTTGTTTTTATGTATGTTTTAATGTTTCCGGGTGTAAACAGTGTGACATCGTAAAAAATGCAACATCGTACGTAGGACAATAATATGTTTGGATAGAACAATGATACGTCTGCTAATATGTTTGGTGTGCGAAACGTCAAATAAATTACAAACGGATTCCAACTAATGTGTTTTCGACGCGCTTATATTACGTTAGTGTGTGAATAACAGTAGAAAAATTAATATGATCATACTCATATAAACTTAACTAACGATACTCTAAATTTAAAAATCATGAATCAATATTTTTGATAAGCGTTTAAGTAATTTATTTTACAATTTTAACGAAATCGACTTTTTTACATTAATTTTCAACTTGTAATGTGTTTTAAAAAATTATTGGACCATACAATCATTTTTAACCTTTGGATAAAGATATAATAACATGTTTTGAATGTTTTGGTAAAAAAAAAATTTCTTTTTTGTAAAACAAAAAACTTTAAACACATATAATAAAAAAAAAATCTACTGACTATTTAACTGAAAATGGTAAAATATATGAACGGTATATTTTTATACTAACGCTTTACAAAGAATGGATTAGCTAAAGAAATGATCTATGGTTTCTTTAAAATTTAATACACCTATCACCATTAGCTTGTTCGAAGAGAAGAGAATATCACATGACGCAAAGTATGTCCAGTTTTTTGGTATTTAGCAATAAATTCAAAAATAATGGTTCTAGTCACTCGAAATTTTCACAAAATATATTGACAATACTCTTGATCAGACTTGAAAAGGTTTTGAAAAAATTTGACCACTTTTTGGCTAAATGTAGAACTTTTTAATTATTGAAAATATCTCGTTTTATAGGAGTTTTTGTTTAGTAAAATGTTAAATCCTTGACACAAAATACTCAACAATTTTTACGGTAAGCGCACGGAGCGATCTCTTTCACACAAAAAAAATCCCCATACACCTAATAAATATTCTATAAATACTTTTAGAGAATGTTTCAAATTTCACCATAATACTGTGATTTACAGGAATTACAAAATGTGCATTTAAAAAAAACACCGAAAATGCGTTAGTTTCAAAACTTCCCAACTTCAAAACAGTTGATTTGCGACAATTTATTTTTGCACTATCGTTTTTAAAATGTTGATATACTTGATTTAAAAAAAAAAACGGGTACCTCGGAAATCGTGGTCCAGCCTTTTTAGAAATGGTTTCCAAACTTGGAATCATACACGGTGACGTATCATATTATGCGTAGTCCGAATGAGTCCGAATTATCTGACCCATTTCCTAATACGGAATGCAGGCTGCTTGTTTGCACTGTTTGGTTGGTGAAAATATTTCAATTTTTCTCAAAATAAAACCTTACGTATAAACGCGACGACGCGTCACAAGTAATTTCATGTGTGATAAGTTATCATTGATAACTAATAACAAACAATTATAAGATATCGCGTGTAATACCTAGACGATTTACTGTGGTGTTACTTCTGATGTATGTTGAAGTAAACATCCAGCTTTTACACGCGAGGAAACTAATAATTATACCATACTCGATTGCCGTAAAATTAAAACGGTATAAAAAAAGCAAAACAGGCCTCTGCGGTGAATAATATATGTTATGACGAAATAGGTCGAACAGATCAAGCGCATGTATAAATCGATCATATTTTAAACTATGTGCACTAATCAAACGCGTCGAGAAAACACGATATTATTATGATGCCTAATCAATTTAATTAGTCTTGTTTAAAATCATCAATCGCTCACGTTTATATAGTAATATTCTACTTCATAAGAATTTAAAAAAAACTACTTGTTCGACGACACCATATACAATGATTATTAAACGTAATTATTATATTAGTGTTCACGATATATAAACAACTTTTTTTTTATGAAATCATAAGCACTGATTTTAAGGTTTTTATAATACTCAATTGAATAATCATTTATTTTTATGCTTCACGATCTTTAATATATGTTATGTTATCAGATTTTCTCGTGTATATTGCAGTTTTATGAGATATAACAAAAATAATGTACGCGCATTACAGTAATAATAGTACAAATTGTACGCTCCACTCGGTAGATCATTAAATTCTCCGAATGATTGATTCAAATATATTTTTACTGCGCGTACCCTCGTGCTCCTTTACAAACATATTTTTGATCTTCAAATATCAGTTAAGTGGATCTACAAACAAAAACATAATTTTATATTGACATTAGTCGTTTTCCTACTCAAAAAATATGATACCCAAATTATTATCTAATATTAACCATTTTCATAGTTATCGTATTAAAATAAAAAATTATGACAGCTATTTTCCTCAAAAATAAAATTATAATAATGTATGTTGATGATAAAACAAATGTAGGTCATTTGTATGACTGTAATGATAAAACTTCAATAATGCCAAAAATCATACATGAGCTAAATATAAATTAAAAATACCTAACTGTAATACAATTTATCAAAATTTCATTTTTATGTAATAATTTAGGATTTAAATTATTGTAAATTGAAAAAACAAAAAATGCTTTGTGATATTGTAGGCGATCAACCCAATTAATCAGAACACGATCTACCCAAAAATCATATTGAATTATCGTATTATTTATTGTTTAATCAGTTAAAAAAATATATATATGTACTCGTATTACATTATACAATATATTTATATTCATGTTTAAAATTGAATGATGCATTCAGTATGATTAATTTTTTTATATATTTTTATTATTTAAATTATTATTATTTTTACCTTAAACTAGAAATGTCATATATAAATCTGTGAAGTAATTTTTAAATACTGTATCCGTGGACGATTGAAAAGTACCCACCGCTTTCCTTTCGATTGCCATTCGTGTAAAATAGGAGCTCCGTTTACTTTGGTGTCATATCTTTTTTTTCACGACACGTCAAAGAACCTCAGTATACTGAGTATGTACTTTTGTGTGCTCGGATCAATTTACTTTGACTATGATCATTGTTTTACGGATACATTCGTGTTAATCTAATATGGCATAAATCTCCAGTCATTTTTATTTTATCGTATTTCAATAGGCCTAAAAACTGTAGGTACCTACATTTAGAACAGCCATAGGTGTGTCGTACGTATTAATCGATTTCGGAATCGCCAGTAAATCGTTTATTTTGGTAAATCACTGGTAACATCACAATTAAAAAATTAATACACCAATTATCGTTAATTGTTTAACTATGCCTTTATTTAATTTATATCAAGATGGGTGTAGGCCAGTGGTTTTCAACCTTTTTAACAATTGGGCACACTTAATCTCATAAAAAATTTTTGCGGCACACCAATCCATATAATAGCATATACGTACACTAAGTAAGACAATAAAATGTTCCGCGACACGACGTAAAACGATAGAGATGGCTGCGACGGGCATACTACACTATTATATTATGTATCTACAATTAATGATTCAGCCTTTATCTTTGGTATTTATCAGTTTTTACCAAGGCTTTGCACCCGAATTATTTCAAAAACCCGAACCCCGTAAGACCGGAATAATTTAAAGACCAGAAACAAACGCAAAACCTGAAACCTGATTCCAAGGCTTTGTACCCGAATTAACCCGAAACCAGAAAAAACCCGAATTTTTCTTCATTGTTGAAAAAACTATTGAGAAATTAGAAAAATGACCTCTCTAAAGTACCATCTCAAGGTGATTTCTAATCTATAAAGATACTGGATAAATCTTTTGGACCAAATCTACTACCCGAAAAAGTGTATACAAAAAAAAAAATTAACATGGTAAAACCAAAAAATTCTTCTCTCCACTTTAAATCTAAAAATGGGAAAACACCTCTATAATCCGAATAAATTTGTGGGGATTCAAAACCCGAATTATCCAACACCTTTATACACCCGTTTAAAAACCCCATTTAAAATTCAAAAACCCGAAACCCAAAAGCCGAAAAACCATTCGGGTGCAAAGGCTTGGTTTTTACCGTATATTGATAATAATGCTGGTAAATACAAAATTAATTAAAAACTATTAATAGATTTATCGCGGCACACTTAAAGGGCGCTCGCGTCACACCGGTTGAAAACCACTGGACTGTAGGCTATCGGCGTCTGCTGAAATGTATAGTCTATTCCAAATAAGACCAGGCTACGGCGGCGACCAGATCTCGTCGGGCGGCGGTCAGGCTCCACCTATTTTACTGATAACGTGTACTGACGTACGTATGTGATTATGTGGTGCGCGACTGCGCGAGTGACGGTTATTAAAAATACATCGCGACGTACCGCTCCGCACTCCATCTGTTTCAGAGTATACAATGCAATCTAAGTTATTTGTTCAGGTCGCTGGTTTGCGATAGACTAATTACGTCGCGGCGGTCGCTCTAGCTGTCGGGCCGCGGCGGCAAAGTTCGAGGTCCGTGCTCGTTGTGAAGCCACGCCCATGCGCACAACTTGGCCGCCGTAGCCTGGTCTTATTTGGAATAGAGTATAGACAAAATATCATTAATATTTCATTAAATCGGTTCTATTATTTTTATTATATTTTTTCTGTGTTTGAACCGACGACGCCAAGGGAACTGCTTTGGAATTATTTCCTCGAAGATTCTAATACTAAGAATAAAACATTAAACAAACACATTATTTTAGTTTAACAATATGTGCGGAGAAAATGTAATGTTTTTTTTAAATTTAATTTTGAGAAAAACGCTATAAGAAAATATTCCCACGCCCATAATATAATATATTGTTTACAAGTCGACTAGGAAACTCAAGAGAGTATAAAATATACTGTATGGATATTTTAATTTTACTGTTTCAGATAATCTTAAATCCACGTAGCCGCGTCTTTGTATAAAATAACAGCCAACTTTTTCATGGAATCTTCATTTTTATTAGTGTTTGAATCGAGTTCCGGGATTTGTACGGTCCGGATCTAGTCCCGACATTATTAATCGATTTTTTCAAATTAAGTTCTAGCATTTAAAATCTTTTTTTTCTGAATCGAGTCTCAGCTTTTAACATGATGAGTCTTAGTGGAATTCATGCTATTACAACGACACATTTCAGTTAACTTTATCGTAATCGTTATTATACTTACCTATTATTACCGATTACTCGCGATCCGAAGTAGTTCGTATCTTAAATCGAACGCGCGTCTTAACATCTTTAAACGTAAATTTTTATCGCTATTATTATGCACGTTGAATACGGTCCATAGTGTGGCACAATTCGTGCAGTAACAAGCAGGTGATGTGACGACAAATGAAACAAGTCGAACCGAAATGCAAGAACTTGTTTCGAAATTCCGTTCGTCAATTCTCATATGTGCGGCGTCGGTAAACGTTCGAATTTCGAACTTTTATTCAGTAACGGTATTAAACGGGTACGAAAACGTTATGATTTCGAGACTATTAATTCGTAAAGCGATCGAATCTCCGGCCAAGATCGACGATTCTCCAGGAGCCGGAATCGGTTGTGTGCGTTTAGCGACCGTCACGTGTTTCCTCCAAACCACACTTCTGTCGCTACTCTCATAGTGGTGAATTTATAGGAGGGGTAGATTTAGGAGATCTGTTGATCTACAGTTGATATTTATTGGTAAAAATTAGTTTTTTTTCCTTGAATGACCGGACAACTTGAAACACCACTTTTTTTTTTTTTTTTGAGTAAAAAAGACAATCTACAATCTATACAACTATATGCACATTAATTATATGAGATAAAAGGATACAATATAAAATAAAAATGCATATTTTGACTATGGGGAATTACCCAGTGGTAACACCCAGCACGTGAGATTATTATTTAATGACGGTTAATATGGATTTTGTTTTTTTGTTTTTTTAAACACCACTTTATAAACGTAAACTGGATACGTACAGATGTACGCTACTTGAGTATCTTAATCGTGATGTGACATAGTGTAATAATTGATTTATGCTAAGATTGAAAGTATGTAGATACCCCAACTATCGTCACATAGCACTAGCAAATATATAATCACCTCTATGTTTACTTTAGTGTATAATTTATTTATTTATTTATTTATTATAATATTAACGCCAAACGGCTTTTATAAAAAATACAGTAAATAGATATAATTGAGTATAGATTGATAACAGTAGGTTCAAGTAAAGTAAAAGTATGAGAAACTAATAAAAAATAATATGCACTTATAGATATATTGTGAGTTTTACGTATGTTTATATATATATATATATATATATAATATACATTTATTTATTTATATACATATATAAATACAATACAAGCTAGACACGTGTATCGATGACGCATAATTCGATAATTCGAAAATCGAATTTTTTAGTATTCGTTGAAATGTATTCAAATTATAATTTGAGATGTAACATTTGATATATATATATATATATATAGGTCAAATTAGTTTCCTCCGGAAATTTGAGTTATTAAGACTTGTCTGAATAAAGTATAATATTTTAGTACCCAATATCAACAAAAAAAAGCAGTTTTTATTTTTATATCAATATTTTTTCGTTGTAGGTATCATTTATTGTCTTTATTATTGCATATGATAAAATGTAATAGATGATAATTCTATAATAACTTGAAGATACTAAGTACGGAAAAGTGTATCCATATATACGGAATGAAAATTGATTTTAACTAACAGATTGAAACTTTTACCCAAATGAAGAAAAAGGTTATAATCGTAGTTGATATTGATAACTTAACCGTTATATTTTCGACTGTAACTACAAATAACAATTTGAAAGAATATAATTATATTCTGTTTTTATATTTTAGCCATTTATAATGAATAATTTTATTTTTCTAGTCAAGTTTTTGATCTTATTAATATAATCAATATATTATATGCTCAATATGAGCAGACCCACAGTTTCCTAAATCAAGACCCGCCGCGGTATACTCACGCACAGTTGGTCGCGATTTCGCAACAGTTTTTCCGAGTTCGAGACTCGTGTACGCAACAAGTACAATGACATAATATTATATGCGCCGTATTGACACTCGTGGTGGCACGGTCGGCGAGATTATTGCGTCTTTGCGACGTTTCACGAACAAAGTGAATTACGCCGTTTTCTGTCGGTGCCGCAGGTATCTGAATCTGAACGACGCGGGACGGTAATTTTTCGAAAATTCTTTTCGCGGAAAAAAAATGCCAAGGACCCCGAATGCACCTGACTTCGCGTACCCACAGCCGGTATAGCACACTTTGTCCGCATATGCGCCGAGAAAAACATATTAAATCAACGACGATATTGAGACTTGATAACGGTAATTACCACGATAGCAATAATTACAGTCGCCATAATCGTTACGGTAATTCGTGTTAAGTAAGACGCGGCGGACAGAAAAGAACTCTTGGATCGGCAACACGTGTCACGGCCGGAGCTCCGCACGCACCGTGATTTCTTAACGTCTAATGCAAACGGCTAATAACAATATTATTATGCGCGTGCACTTTGTTTTTGAGAGACATTACAGTGCCGCACGTAATACGAGTGAAATCGGATTTGCCCGGCATCCTATTATGATGACAATAACACGAGATGTACGAAGTTATTAATCATTGGCAATCCGCTCGTTGTTTGTACACGCGCGTTTTTTCTCTCTTGTTGATATTTCGCCGAGCCCCTGTTGTTCTTTTATGACGGTCGTACACGAATCCGGGGTATATTGTTGATTTTCACTTAAGGCGGCCTGCGCTCTCGGCGGTGGCGATTTATCGAGGGCTAGTCCGTATGTAGACGACTTCGGGTCCGTGACAGACGGCAACAGATGACACAACGTTCGCGTACGTGTACTTGTGCGTGCGTGCGTGTGCGTATGTTTGCTGCAAATAGTAAATGAATATTTGTGTGAGTGCTTAAGTGATTCTCAACTAAAAGATACCATATAATACATTGGTGTCCAACCCGCGGCCCTCGGGCCACGTGTGGCCCGCGAAGGTATTCTATGTGGCCCCTTTACGAATTTTCAAAAATAAAAACAATTAAAAAAAAAAGTGAAATAATTACAAAATATTGTTTCTATTAATTTATGAATTTATTAAATAAATATTTCAAAAATACAGTAATAATGATAGTGATAAAACTAAAAACTATACAAAAATGTTTCACACTTATTTTTAATGTGAAATTTGAGCTTGTCTTTTTTTAACTAAAAATGAAAAATCTGTTTGAAATTTAAATGTTCATATCCTCAAAGATCAAACGAATGTGTACCTCAATCTTTTCAATAGGCAATAAAAGGTATGAAAAAAGTCTAATAAGTACAATTATTTTTGTACTTTATTACTTTGTGGCCCGCTGGAAGATAATTGTTTACCAAAGTGGCCCGCCAAAGAAAAAAGGTTGGGCATCACTGATATAATATAAAAATATACGTAATCAACATTTTCGACCGAGATCGAATGTGTACTTTTAAATTCCGTGATAAAATCGTAAATCATACATCTGTTTTTGTTTTTTGTTAACAAATTAAATCTAAATTCAAAAATCAACGCGATTTATTTAAACCGATTATTAAGTTCACACTGAATCCCACGGGTATTCAGTTACCGGTATCGTAGAATTGTATTGGTAATAATCATTGCAAATATTTTTTCCGAGCGAAAATCAAACGTCTCTAACTAGTGTAAACATATTTTACACTAAAGCGTAGGTCTTTATGAGTCGACATTTTTTTGATTTAAAGAGCGAAAACAGTTTGTTTTAAAATATAGCCTTATGTGTTTAATGACATACTTCTTTGGTGAATATTTAATTGTATGTCTTATCTTCTTGTAGATACAAAGTGAATAGAGTATGAAGGAGCTCAAAAATAATTATTTGATTTAACAGAACACATAATATATTATCATCATACATTATACATGAAATACTATGCATGTTTGATG
Organism: Therioaphis trifolii; assembly: GCA_027580255.1. Lineage (NCBI taxonomy): Eukaryota > Metazoa > Arthropoda > Insecta > Hemiptera > Aphididae > Therioaphis > Therioaphis trifolii. Next base: position 6,898,713 of record CM050404.1, read on the forward strand.
TACGCATTTGAGTGCGAGCACCATTATAATAAGGACAAAATACAGTTATTAAAGATAACGACAAAATAATTTTATCGAGTTTTATTTAGCAGACAATTATTACTACACAAGGTAAGATAATTAAGTCTTTGATGGCACTACATTAAATTGGTTCACTAGTTATATCAAGATTGACAACAATATTCAATCACTATTAGACTTCACTGTAGAAATCATTATGTTTAAGATTATTGAGTAAAAAAATAAACGTTAACGCTGAACATTAATAAATCAGTATGCACGCCAATAGTCACAATTCGATTACAGTTTTCTGTTGGACATAACTTTATACTGCGTAAATATTACACAAATATGGCCAGCTGCAAATATAAACCAATCAAAATGGTAGCAATTATCGTTAAAATATTTAAGAGTGACTATGTATTCTGATTTGAAATGGTCAAAGCATGTTGCACAAGATATTAAAAATACAATGTAGTAGTCTGTTAATAATGAAAGCTTGTAAAAAAACTTGAGTGGAAGTTGATCGATTGTTGGTGAATTTTAGAGAAGCTGTAAAGCCGTTAGTAACGAATGCGTACACAATATGGGTTACAATTAAGAAAATATTCTTGTTATGGCCATGAATCGAATCGTAATCGCTTTGGAAAGCTTTTTGTTGAGAACAACTTAATGATTCTTTCTGGTATTTAGCGATAGGGCTGCGCGAAACTTTCGCTTGAACCATTTATTAAATCACTCGAAAACATTGTTGAAAAAAAAACATTGATCGGAATAAAAACAGGTACATTTTAAGCACAGTTCAGAATCTAAAATATATCATACTAATAATTGTATTCTAATTATTTTCTATTTACTTTATTTATATTGCGATCAGACTTTCAATATGTAAAACACGCAGTCGTCTTCGTGTCGATTGAACATTTCAAATGTATTGTTTTCGTCGATATCTCGTCACCAAGAGTCACTCGAATGTCTGGATCTCACATTGTAACTCTGTTCAAGGCTCACGGAAATCGTGTAGAGCGACGAATAGCTTAATGTGTTTCGTTACGATGGCACGGTCAAAAATGTATAAAGATCACGACAAGTATTAATGAATATTGCCGTTTTAGACTATGTCTTCGGTAAGATAACAGCCTGTACGGTATTCATCACCTTATCAGAATTTTACGCGAGGTATACAGGGTGAGACAGATCTATTTGACGAATGTAATAACTTAATTTTCTATTCATTAGTTTTAACTTTTTTTTTAAACAAACATTATGGTATACTTCGCTGCGACAAAATCGTATAAAAATATTTTTTTGATTTTTGGAACTCAAATTTTAAATTGAAATGTAATTTCATCATTTAAACAAAAACTAAAATAATCGTTTTATAGACCAAATTTTCAGAAAAAATACGATATAAAAATATCTTATTAAAGCTTATTCATTAATATATTATAATTTTTTAACTTTTTAAAAATACGAATTTGATAATTAAAATTATTATAAGTTTTATCAAGTTAAAGCCAGTGATTTCGTATTATTTTTACATTCATTATATTCATAATCTTTCCATGATTGATAACGATAAATATCTATTAGTTTCAATGAATTGTAATAGAATTATAGTCCATGTTATATGAATATAATCAGTGATGATAGGTATGGCAAACATTTTGGAATTAATTAAATTTTGATCAGTCATTTCGTTGATTGTGGTACCTATACAATAATATGTGATAAAATTATACGAAACACAATAGTATGATTAATTTTTCACAAACTTGAAAAATCGTAGAAAATCAATGGGTTAATCTTTAATAGAGATTTAAGCACTAAAATTGTTCTAAAAATACGTTTCACAAAATAACTATTTTGAATTTTTCGCCAAATGGTACATTAAAATTAAAAATGTTTAAATTCGAGTTCTTAAAATACAAAAAATCTTTAAATGCGATTTCACTTAAGTGCATGACTCAAGTATTTATTTAAAAAAAAAAAGTTAGAAATAATGAATAGAAAAAAGGTATTGCATTTGTGAAATAGATCTGACTCCCTCTGTATTATTGAAACATCGCACTAATAATATTAATTTTAAAATGTCGAAATGTGGTAACCGCGTTTTTGATTAATTTTCAGTTTGCATATTTTGCATTCTTGATTTTTTTTTTTTTTGAAAAATAATATATAATAGAACAGTGTCTAAATCTAGATACAATATCTACATAGTACATAATAAGATCCATTAATTATTCCAAAAATAAAATGGCTTCGTTGTACCTTGTAAGTTCATTTTTTGTATGCAATATTCTTAACTAATAAATATCTCGATGTTTTATACGTCGCATAAGGCTAAATTAAATAATAGCAATAATTACTGTATCAGACAGACGTATAGTAGGTATTGGGCAAAGCTATTACATATGAATTTACAAATTCAATTACGTTAATTATTATTATTATTAAATCGTATGACAATCGGTGTTCAATAATCAATCATTCATAGAATTTGTAATTATAAACGGATCTATGGCGAATGATATTACATAGCAGTGCTTGAAGGCATATTTGAGTGAGAGGGTGTAAACGGGACTATTCTACATACATATACATTGAGAGGCTCGGAGGATACGTAGAATTTCCAAAATATTATCAACATTTGAACAAATAAAAAATTTACTGTTTTCCTCGAGTCATTTACATGTAGGGTTCTAAAATTTCATGAAATTTATTTTCTTGAAATATTTCGTCAAATATTTCATGAAAGTTTCATGAAATATTTCATTTACACGAAAAATAAAAATTTTTCCAAAATAAATAAAAAAAAGAGTTGTTTTCCAATTAATACATATTAGAGCTATTCAGCTATATTATGTTATAAAGATGAGAAAACACGTTTTAATTAGGTAGTATATCTATTCTATTCAATGAAAACATTGAAAATATAAATAATTTTTAAGCACAAAGTGCCCAATTCCCATGTTTTTTTATGTTACTTTTAGTTCTATAGTGTTTTTTACTAAATTAATAATGTATAAATAAAGGTGATACCTAAATATAGCCTGAACCAAATTATATACACTTATACAGTTATACTTATACATAAAACATACTTACTATTCATTTTTAACCCTTGCATTTATGAATGTTATCTATGCATTTATTTTTTACGAAACAATATTATTTATCTATTACAGATTTTACTTTTTTTTTTCTCAAAATTATTTATTAAATGATATTATCTCTAAATAAGTACAAACAAGTAAATAAAATTCTTCTAGCTCCAAAAATCATTAATAGTTACAACCACGGTCTTAGAAGATATCTTGTAAGACCGTGGTTATAACCTAAAATTTATTAAACTCAATATGTTTTATTATTTGGTATCTGGTATAAAACATGGAGCCTTCACAATACGCCGTGTCGCATAGATTTTTATGAATTCAGTGCGTAGGTAACAAAATAATTATTAGTTTATATTATGGTCAAACTGTAAGTCTATAATCAAGGAATGATAGAATCTGATTGATAACATTTCACTAATACATATCATATTATTATTTACCAACATCATGTCATGTATTTAAAAAAAATTTATATTTCATAATTTCATTGAAATATTTCAAGATGAGTGAAATTTTCAATTTTGAAATATTTCAATTGAAATATTTCAAATTAAGAACCCTATTTACATGTATATTTTATAATTTTAATTTTATTTTTATTTTTCATCAAGTTTGAAACTTTTCGGCTGGTGAGTATGAGCCATGAGGTAGGTACCTACTTTTAAGTTTGAACAATTAAATATTTAGTGCGATTAATAATTTTAATCTGTATAGAGGAATTAAAATGAAAATAAATCTGAAATTCTACAGTGATATGAGTGATGATTCAAAACTGATATTTCCATGGTATATTGTCAATTTCCATAATATAAACTTTATGATTCTTGTGCGTTTTATCATTCAACAAAAATAAATTTAAATCATGAAAATGTATAATCATACTTTATCGGTAAAAGATAAAATCTTTTAATTAACTCATAATTTAATAAAACTGATTTATGATTTAAAATAATAATTATTGAACAATTTAAGAAACCACTATAAAATAAAATTATCGAGTCAAAATTACGAATACCTACGACTATTAATAATAAATATGGGGTGTCCATACCTATACGACTGTATTATTGGTTATTATTGTTATTATGTTTATTTAATCACTGTCGCAATCAAAGTTAAACATTGAAATAAAATAATATAAATAAATAGTAAGAATAAAAAGTATCATAATATTTATATTATTTATTTTCATAATAACAATATCATGTGAAGACACGAGAGGGCGTGACGTTGAAGCTCAGTCGGATTAGTTTGAAATATTCCAAGACGCTTATCCCTCCTAGAATTACAAAAATTCTGTTAAAATTCTATCTACGAAGAGTTTTTAAAAACTGAAACATAAAACTCATCTATTTCAAGCAACATTTAAATCGCTTTAGAGTCAAAACTAATTTAACTCGAAATCGTTTTGTGTATGCAATGACGTTTAAATCAATTACAATGATTTTCAATTCAAAATCAATTGCATGACGTTGATTCGTGTTTAGACGATCAAGGCTGTATGGAGAATATCCAAGTGGAAGATGCAGAACCGGATTTTTGAATTGAGAAATACAAATATTTCCAAAGTTTATCGTGCTAATACAGCCCTTTTGCAGTGCCTAGCTTGATATTACACAAATTTAGTTTTATTACACACTCGCTTCTATGTTGCAACAAAAACTATAACACCGTACAGGATTTACACAGTGAATGTTAAAATTTTTATAAAATAATCATGTTCGGGTATTTGAAAGGAAAAAAAAACGTTTGTTTTGCTCTCCGCTTGAATCTGTCTCTGTATTTGACCTTTCGTACGTTTCTCTTAACTAAAATATTATACAGCCTGTAATATATATATATATATATATATATATATATATATCATTATAATTTGCACGTATCGGAAATATCTTGTAGATATTTAGCAATCAAAGGTTTAGATGCCAATCTATATCTTACATTACTTTTTTCTCGAGGACGCATTAAATAAGACACGACGTATCAAAACGTTACGTTAAAATTATGAAAAAGAAATCAAAATTACGTTATTCTATTGGACCGCGTGGTATTTGTTCACGTTGTATTTATTTTCATTATATCTGTGTTTATCTGCCATTATAGGCTCATTGGTGAGGAATTCATAAAATTAATCAACAAATTGTAATTATTATCATTATACCCAGATGGAGCATTCGCCTTGGCCTAAGTACAGCTGTTGTTCTAAAGAATACGTTTGACGGTCAGTAATTTCAAATATTATGTTGATGGTACACCGGTATTTACACGTTTATCAAAATTATTAATTTTAACAGTTTACTTGAATTAACATAAATCACATTGTTCACTTTGTGAACTTTTTTTAGCGATCAAAGCTACAGTATAGGCTATACCATAACTATAATAGTTATGTATTTCACAAGGTGAAATTTTTTTATTGGGTTCATATTAAAAAACAGGATGGACCTTTTTTTTCTCGGCCCGAAAATTACATTTTACCCACCCAGGTCCAGTTCGTAATTTATTACAAATCGGTTCTGGCCGACCCATATTTATTTTATTAAGTCCATTCTGTAGTTGTATTATATTATTGTTTAAGTCCGGTCTTACCCAATATAACTTAAACTACTTAAAGCCTTGGCCATATTAAGTGAAAAAATCATGGTCGTGTACGATTGGCATACAAATATATTTCAGCCTTATTACCATTCAGGTATCCGTTATGCGTGGACAAAAACGTTTCATAAATACAAGAAATTTTCTATAGAGAACAGTGATATACATTTTACGGAAAGTTTAAAAAAAAATGTTTTAAATCCAAGTATGACAATTCAACCATAATATACCCCAATTATTTGTCTTGTGGCCAAGTAAATCCGGTACAGCACAAGTACGAGCTAGATCGGACTCGCGTGACCGGCGAATCTCTATGATAGACACTAATTCATCAAACTAATTATTATGAAGTCTTAACCATAAGGAGAACCAGGGTTTTATATAAGTGTATACCTTAATTTTATCGCTAATCTAAAATATTTTATTCTAAGAATTAGCATTGTATCCACTATAAATAGCTCCCGACTTTTTTTCAATATTATTTAATATATCATACTGGTTTACATTTTAAGCCACCAAAATACAAAAAATAAGAATATTATTTCGAGCACATAGGTGTGCCTATATATTATAAGCACACCAGGCACACACCGTTGTTACTCCTAGAATTATGTTAACCTTAATTAAATCTGCTTGCTTCGCTTGCTCATTCTGTTCACATCACTCGAGTATTCATTTAATTACACATTATTCATTTTCTGGCAGTAATTTATGAAAAAATCCTGCGTCGCTAGAAAAAAATCCCCCGTAAACACGCCGTTTAATTTCCGCATGAGGTTTTCTAACAATTCTAATGAATACGTTGTATTCAACCCGTTAATTTTATTAGACTTGTGCTAATCTGTATTACAAATCACTTATAAATTTTGTAAATTTGTAATAGTAACAATTGAATTGTGTACTTATGATTTTAATACATTTTTAATTGCACAGTTAATTAGTAAGGAAGGAATAACACATTACACACTGTACTGAAAAGCTCTAAGAGAAATTTTAGTATTATTTAATATTGGTAATATAAGCGTATTACAGCATCACGAATGAGTGCTAACAATTATTCGTCGGTATGGCAAGACAATGATTCCAGGCGATACGGTTCGTAGTCTCGTACACTTATTATTTATTTATTTATGTACAATTCGGGCGTGGTTTGTATTACAATAATACATTAATAAAATAAAAATTGTTTTTAATATATAATATTATCTGAATTAAACGTTTTATGCAAAAACAAATAAACCATTTGAATTTGAATTAACAATATTTTACAATTTCTTTTCGTTTACATCGAAAATGAGTCTATACTCTATACGGTGCTCGCGTACACATTTGATCAATGTAGTGTCTACTCACAACGATTGGTAAAATTAAGAAGGCGGCCCTTAATTACGAATTATTGAAGCACATTAAAATAAAAAATGATTTCACCTTAACACCTTCGACTTAACAATGTGAAGTATTATACGTAAAAATGTATGATACAATTATCTAAAATGTCATATAAACAGCAATTATTATCAATGACTATTTGACTATAACAGCCCACGTGTTACTGTACTCTCAGTCTCAGACATACAAATGTTATCCTAATACGAAAATAACGGTTTTCCTATATACAATTTCGTATAAACAATTAACTGAGACAATAGAAAAGTAATTGAAGACTATTTTGTAGAATCACACATTTAGGCACATACATTTTAAAATACGCAATACAACGAACGATGCAAGTCTCCGGTGAAACGCAATTATGTTATTATGGCCATTGAGATTGAGCGATAAATTATTGTAAATGATTGCTAAAAACCTCAAATATCGATGTTGAAAGATCGACCCAAAAGTCATTGATAGATAGGAAAATAAAAGAAAAAAATCGTAAGTCGTCCATCGTGATTGGCGGAAATACATATTATATAAAACGCGCAGACGATTTATTGCAGATTAAAACGTATACGATCGCTTTGTCGAGACAAAAAAGACGTCGTAGACAGATATTGATCCGTCACCGGACAAAGTTGTGTTTAGGCCGAGAGTAGAATAACTTTTATAAACGATCGATTCTGTTCGCAGACCAAAAAAAAAAAAAATAAATTGACGGGAGGCGCGGTATAACTACAGTCAAAACAAAACGTTAAACCACGTGCATCGACAAGGATTCTCAACAGGTGTTCGAGTTGTACGATTCGTATAACCCCGGGGCACAGACCGTACCAATAATAATCGACATTAAATAGTCCTAAATATACCTGAAACGCGCAGCGCCGACTGTTTCTGCGCATATTATCATAATGATATAATTTATTTACTCACGTGAATATTATAATGGAAGTATTACGGCAACGAAGTTTAACTAGAACGAGTGGGTCTTATGTGTGAGTCTGCAGTGCTCACAATTACTGAACGTACACGCTGCAGGTTACACATTCGATTGTTTGAACAAAACGCCGTCCGTAATTGTTGTTTGTTTAAGGCCTACTTACCGGCTCGACTATATCGGTCAGGAGCGTTTTTTCCAAAGATTCCCGAATCAATGACACGATACGTGTTATCATTAGCGTACGTACGCGCGAGTGCGTTACGTCAGACGCAAACTTTCGAATTACGAAACGGATGTTTAGCCAATGCGTCGTCGGCGTCGTCATTGTCGTCGTTTTCAAGAGTCCTTTTCGCGTAAAACCAAAACAAAGGTATACACGGCCGGACGTGACGCGTGAAACAAATAAAGCATCGCGTCAGACGCGCAATTATCGATGAGGTGTATGCTATATTTACTAGTGGGTATGAAAAGTACGAAAACCATAACTTTAATGTATCAAACATATATAACTACGCGACGAGTCGATTCGGCGATACGTGTGCCTCAACTGACCATTTTCCAACACGATTCATAAATCATACACTTGTCTAACGATACTGAAAATATTTCGAAAATCATGACTCAAGATTTTTTTTATAAGCCTTCAAGTAAATTATTTTACGATTTTACGTAATAACTGTTTTCATGTCAACTTAAATATTTATTTGAAGAAATAAACCCATTCAATCGTAATTAAACTTTGAATACAGATAGAACAATTAGTTTTGAATCTTTTGGTTAAAAAAAATTACTTTTTTTCTAAACAAAACCTTTAGATAATTTTGAAAAAAAAACCTACTGATAATTTGACGAAAAATGGTGAAATATATGAACAGTATATATTAGTTCTGAACCTTTACTAATCGTTTAACTGAAAAAAAGATTCTACCCATTGGGCCAAGTACGTACATTTTTTTAACTGTTATTTAAAATTTTAATTTTTCAAACTTGAGTTTCGAAAATAAAAAATCTTTGAATACATTTTATTATATTTTTATTGTAACACACCACTATAGTATATTACCTTATACCAGAGTAACAATTTATTTAGTTCCAGATATAGAGGTACAGTACAGACTCAAGTTGAGTAGGTATGGAATTACCCTGGAAAAAAATTTTTATACTGAAATAGATATTTTGTTGACACGTGCTCATTGTGGAATCGAAAAGAAATTGAGAACGAACACCGATAGTAAAAATTATTAATTTATCTTTTAAAATTATGTTTGTATTTTTTCATATACCTATTCATCTAATTTGTATCATTAATTAATTATTAGATAATTTACATACATTATGATCGTCTTCAATCAAAACAAGGAAATTGCATTATTTATGTACACATTTGATAATTTTTTCAGCATTATTTAATACCGAATTAAAAAATGATTTTAACTCATCTTTTAACATTTTATAAGATACAATTGTATTTGATGTGGACTATTTTTTCATGATTCGCATATTATAATTTAAGAATCGTTCATTTTTTTTTTTTTTTTTTTTTTTTTTTTTTTTTTTTTTTTTTTTTTTTTTTTTTTGTTAGATAGACTTAATATCTTTTTAATTTAACATTTATTCAGTTTTGGTACTCTTAAAATGTGCTATTATAAATTATTATTTATGTATAATACGTAAGATTATTTTTAGATTAATATTTAATACAAACAGTATTTATTCATTTTACTGATCTGTAGCCATTGAAACTTTTGCAGAATTCTAAATTCATTGTAAACATTTTTTTTTATATAACTTTTATTTTAACATTATAAGCTATACTTAAAAAAATTTTCTCTGATCTTAAAATATTTCATGCACCACTTATTTACTATTATTATTATTATTATTTTAAGAAAACAATTTTTAATTTTGAGAGAGGAGTTGAAACCCCTTAAATACATCCACAACTGATTAAATATTGATATAATGACGAAATTATATATCCATAATGTCATTTAAGAGTAAGTATATATAATTATGCTAATGTTACAAAAACGTTCTAATGATAAACTAAAAGTTATTGTAATAGTTAATATTATTATTATAGCCATATTTTTTTGGTATTCAAAAATGTTGTAATTATGTTTTAAACACATTACTTCAAAATTAATTACTTTATTAACTGAAAACATTTACATAAGATAATGTACACATTTTTAAATACAATTTATGATAATTTTATTACATTTTATTTCCAAGTGGGATGTACCTTCACATATATTTTTTTCAACAAATTATTTGATTTCATATAAATTTTGGAAGGCTATCCAAACTTCAAATAATGCCCTTGATAATGAATTTAAAACTCCCCTTCGCTTTTTACAACATGATATGACACTGACAACTAAACAAGATCGTCTAGATGAATATTCCTGATTAAAATAGCTGATTTGTTTTCATTTTTTTCATTGTTTGTATAAATATTGGACAAATCAACCAAATGGTCTTAAAATATATGCAGCTGTTATACATATATCTATGTATATGTATATATATATATATATATATATATATATATATATATATATATATATATATATATATATATATGTAGGTAATTATAGTTATATAATATCTGTGCTGTTGTACGAGATGAATACTATGAACATAAAAAAAAACCTAAGTAAAAAAGTAGGTACCAGCGCTTTGTTTTAGATTTTGAAAACTATTGAAATAATAATTCTATACCAACAATAAAAATCAGTAGGTTTAAATTGTTTTATTGTATATAAATCTAAAATTGAAATAATATATTCACAGGTATATTCTTAGGTACTGCTGATCAGTATATCGCATACATTTGAATAAGCAAAAAATAATGAACATGCGTTACAAGTTCATACATATCTAAGATTGTTTATAGGTGCCATTGTTAATACGTACAGTTTCATTTGTTTTTGTTTTAAAGCAATAAATATGTCATTTGACTCCATGAATTTCGAGTACGATAATTTACGGTAGTAAAGTTTAAGAACTGCAAATTTTAAGTAAAAAAAATATATATATATATATATATATTTATATTATAATTTCTATAATTAACCCACAACTAAAAATTACACAACACATAAGTTATTATTTATAATCAATTATTAGCATAATCTACTGATTTATCCATAGTCCATAACCGTATTATTAAATATACACGCGTATTCAAATGGATACAGTGAAACTGCCTTTCTACAAACTAGACGAAGTTTAATGGTAAAAAAAAAAAAATAATAATAAACAAAAAAAAATCATATACTTATCATAATATTGTGATTAATTCATATAATAGAATTAATTAATTTTTTTTTTGTAAACAATTTAAAAAGTATACATTAACACTAAACAAATTTTAATCCTAAAACATAATCCTAATCCAATAATCTGTCATAGGAATAATTATTAAAAATCGAAATCATTTGTGTTTGTACTAGTTAATAAAAATGTATCATAAAAATCACAAATAATATGAGAAAAAATTACCATTGGTATTTTATATCTGCTAAATTTTTATGGAGTGTTTCAAACTGTGCAATACGGAATAAAATATTATGTAGAAATTATAACCAAGCTTTTGAAAAAATAAATATTTTATGAAGTACAGTAGGTGAAGATATCTGATAATCACCACTAGTTATGCTCTTCGTCTTTAGTTTATAGTAGTTCTTCAAATAAAGCATAATTATTTATCTACACATGCACATACCGACGCCACACATGTTTTTCTTGAAAATAAAGGTATTCTTTGATGAAGTTTAAAATGACTATAAAATATAAATGTCTTACAAGCACCACAACAATAAAACATAAAAAAGTACGTACTTGACCCCATGGAGTATTCTTCACGCTCTTCAGACAAGTTAATAGGGATGGATGTATTGAATTTTAAAGAAATGATAGATCATTTCTTCAGTTTAACTTCAGAGCAAAGCTTCAGAATTAAAATAGACTTTTCAAATATTTATTATTATTATTTTTTTTTAATTTTTGGTGGTTTTTTTTTCTTAAACCTGTTAAAAGATTTTTAGTTGAACTAATGAGACATTATTTTTAACCAAAAGATATAAAACATATTTTTCTATTTTTTACACAAAAGTTGTCAAATTTTTTTGAAACTTTTTTTAAGTATGTAGAAATACTTCAATAATATATGGTGAAATTTTCAAATTTCTAGTAATATAAGTTTTGGAGTTATGGCAAAATTACTAAAGTTTATTAAATGAAAGTGACGTTTACGGCGAATTTCACCGTTTTTATTCCATTTTATTCCTATCACCTGGAAAAACTACTGAAATGAGAGCTTAATAAACACTCAAAGTACCATCTCCATAAAATTTCCGATCAATAGAGTTGCAAAAAGTATCTCCAGAAAAATAAAAGAACGAAAGAAAAAATAAGCATCATTGTAAAACCATAAGATCTTTCACTTCACTCAGAATCTAAAATTATTACATACATGGAAGTACTTATCTAGTTAAAATTAAATTACACAATCATACATCGGTTATATCATTATATAATCTCATACTGAAGTGCATTACACATACATAAATTAGACCATGGAAATAAATCGATGTTGATTTTATTGAATTTCATTGATTCATAATTATATATAATATTGATGAATATAGTTAATGCGTTTCTATGGATTTTTTTTCTGTAAATACTAATAACAGTTTTTCAGAAAAGTTTCTATTTCATAAAATTAAAATAAAAATCCATCGATATAATATATAATATAAGTATACATGTCATATGTAGTATATATGTTTTGTTGTCTATATTTGTTAAAAAAGCCATTTAGTAGTATCTATTGAATATTTAAAATTGTCCATAACTAAATTGGATAAAATGGCAATGGCAATTTATCCATAATACATAATAAATACAAATAAATAAATATTTTAGATTTTTCAGTGTCGTTAGTAAAAATATATATTTGTGTGTGTGTGTGTGTGTGTGTGTGTGTGTGTGTGTGTGTGTGTGTGTGTGTGTGTGTGTGTGTGTTTGTGTGTGTGTGTGTACGATATGGTACGTGTACCTATTCAATTTTATGAAAATCTCATGAACCACTTTTCACAGTAGTTTTTTTCCAAATATTGGAAAAACTTTTAATAATATAGAAAAATAATTTTTTTTAAATTTAAAGCATAGGTACAAAATACAATTAATAATCTATAGAAAGGCTATATGAACGAAGTCTACAACTAAAAAAAGTGCGTACTTCGCCTCATGGGATATTTTTCGCTCCACGGTCGAGCGAAAGAAGATGGGTGTATTGAATTTTAAAAAAATGATAGATTATTTCTTTAGTTAAATGATTCTGAGCAAAGCTTCAGAATTAAAATTTTAATTTAAATTTCTTCAAATAAATTGAAGGGTACAGGAGAAAAACGGCAGTAGTCCATTTTTCGCAATTTTGATTTTATGGTTTGATTTGATAGTACGTTAGGAGTAATATTGAGTGTTGAAATCGATTCAGTGAAAAAAGCTTTCAGTCTCCTATTATTAAAGGGAAAATAATATTATGTATGCTGGTGAAAAAAGATTGTAGTCCATGCGGTTGTGGTGAAAAAAAGTTGAAGTCCATCTCCGAAATATTTGTTTTTATTTCCCCTTCTGTTGCACTCATTATTAAAATAATAAAAAACGATTTACTTCATTTAAAACAATTTTTACTAAAAGAAGAATCTCGAAAATTCTACGAAAATCTGAAGACGAAAGAAGACATTCGGGACAGTGAAGAAGAGTATATCGACAACATTCTTTTGGATGAAGCTGAAGATAAAAAAAAATAGCATTATTTATGCAATTATAATTATTTATTTAAAGTGAAGAATAATGTGTAGGTACCATTAAATTTTTTTAGGAAGAAATAATTATTTTCATTTTTTTGACTCTCCTAAATTTGAGTGCTTTCTTCCTTAACAACAATAAATCGGGATTTACTGGGGAAAAAAGATTTAAGTCCATATTTTTTGTTTTGATGTATCTTTTTTTTGTAATAAATATTCAAATTTTTTATTTATTTCAATTATTACTCAAAGTTAATACTGTGACTAAAATAATAAGTCATAAAGCGTTTTTTTTTGTTTGATTATTGGACAGACAGAAGTCTCTAAATTTGTTTTTGCTCTCCTGAAAAATTTACAAAAATGGACTACTACCGTTTTCAATACGCTTCAATTGTTAAAGTTGAAAATTGAAGTAAAAACAGTTTATTACGTAATAAACGTATAATAATTTACATAAACGCTTATAAAAACAAATCCTTTGTCATAATTATTTTAATATTTTTAGTATCGTTAGTGAAGTATGTGAGTAAGGTCACATTAAATTTTCAGAAGTATTCATATAATATTAAAAATATACCACGCATATACTTCATCAATTTTCAGAAGATTTTTTTTTTTTTAATTAACTTAGGTTTTTATGTTAGATAAAGGAGACAATTTTTTGTAAAAAATATTCAAAACATCTAGTTCTATCTGTATTCAAAGTTTTTATATGTTTGGATCGACCAATATCTTAAAAACAGATTATTACATAAAAATAGAATCACAATTTACTTAAACGCTTAAAAAAAAAACTGGGGACACGGATTGTGTAATTTTTTCAAAACCGTTAAAGGAGTATATGAATAAAATCACATTACATTTTTTAAAGTTTTTATTAAATATTCAAAACTTAATTAAAGATATTTTTTTTTTTTAAACAAGGTATTTTAAAAGTTCTAATTTTGACTCAAATGTTGTAAATTTTTTTTTTGAAATTTTTTTAAAACATGAAGTGATACGTTAATAGTTATGTTAGTTAATAGTATATGGTGAATTTTTCACAACATTTTTTAATAACATTACTTTTGGAGTAATGATGAAACCAAAATCAATTAAATGAAAGTGTCGTTTACAGCAAATTCGCCGTTTTTGGTCGATTTTAGGGTGTTTTTTCGGTCACCGGGAAAAAATATTAAGATGGAAGCTTAATAAACCCTCAAAGGGTTAATATAAATAACCCCATTTAAATCGAATTTCCGATCTATAGAGTTGCTGTATGAAACTTTTAGGCAAAGTTAAGTGGAGCAAAACGTGTCTCCAGAAAAAAAATTTAAAAATAAAAAATAAATTTCATTATAAAACCATAAGATCCTCTGCATCACATGGAATCTAAACTTAGTTCCAGACGACAAAAAAAAAAAAAAAAAACCAGGAAAAAATTATTAATAAATAATTTTATAATCAATAGATCTTTCGCTTCATTCTGAATCTAATTTACTATAATACATCCCCGTAGGTATTTTTAATTACTTATGGACTGTTATCTGCCTTGTTATTATCATTGTTTATTTAATTTATGTTTTGCATTGTATTATTATAAAACAATTAGTAAACAAATATTTTATATTATTCACACGTTCGTTTAATTAATTCATTGTAACTACTTATTATGACTCCTCCCTCAATAAAATGCTTACCTAAAACACTACGAAACGGCCTACAGATTTTAAATTACACATTGAATAAGTTCAACGTGTTCCTCACTCGACAGAGCAGCACGTGTGTTTCCTATCGCGAGTGCGCTTTTATAGCTTCGATAGCAAATCCACAGCTTAACCTCATTGCACCGATACCAGGTAATATGATTATTATATAATTATACTCCCAAATATCTACGGCAATCTCGAAATGAGTAGATATACTCCGGGCAAAACGCCCTCCCCATCAAACCTCAACAGGACAAATTCCATACCCATACTCCAAAAAAAAACCCCCTCAACCACATCTATTAACAATGCCAAAGCATCAACCGTACCACTTCAGTCAAACCCGCGGAGCTCATTACTACCGCTGACCGTTATCGCAGAAAACACCGCCACCTTCTCCGGCCTCTCAACACCTTCCGCCACCACGACCACGACCCCGGCCGCAACCAACGTTGATAACACTAATTACACCAAACAGACTTCCAGCACTAGCAAAACCAGTATACTTCTCACCGCGAACCACTCTACCCACACCACCACTCAACCCGCCTCTAACCCCTCTACATCTGACGCCAGCCGATCTAAACCCAACCCATCATCGCCTATCGGTACACACAACAAACTGAACTATGCCCTAGCTACAGCCAACTCGAACACGCCGAAAAGAGAACAGGCTATTGTTCTAAATCCGGTCGACGGACTATTAATTAAAGACTACATTTTAGCAATCGGACAAATTATCTCTCCAAGCAACATTATATTCGTTTCAAAAATTTCAATGGGCCGTGTATGCGTTTTCTTATCTAGCGAACAAATACTAAGTTCACTATTAGATAAATCACAAAGCAAACTAAAAATTAACGATCACATAATTCCTATACGCAGACTCCTCAATCCCGCTAAAAGAATTATAATATCCAATGTATGCCCTTCTATCCCTAATCAGGCTATTCTGGATGCACTTATCCATATAAACATCTCACCATTATCTGAAATTACCTTTCTCAAAGCTGGCATAAAAGAAATAGGATATGAACACATACTGAGTTTTCGACGTCAAATCTATATTAAACACGAAGATATACCGAATCTCCCTGGTTCCGTACTAATAAATACTAATGAAACTAACTTCAGAATTTTCTTTACTGATGACACAATCACCTGCTACACATGCAAGTCGACAGGTCATACATCTATGACCTGTAAAAAAAATACAATAAACATCCAAAATACCCCTCAGACACCTAATCACCAAGATAACCATACACATCAGCCTACATCCTCAGAAGAAGAACAAAGCCCCGAACTGTTAGAAAATATCCAAATACCAGAAAGTCCATCATTTATTGGAGAAGACCCGAAAACCCATACGGAATGGACAGTTAAAACACCTACTCCTCCACTCAAAATTCCAGCTCCAACAAACCCCGGATCAATACATCAACACATCACAACTATAGAAAGTCCACCTATTTTACCCTCCACCACCAACCAAGATGTAAATATATTAAATACTTGTACTCAAGAACAAAACAAAAGATCTCTATCTGATACAACTTCACAAAAATCCCCCTCTTCCCCAAAATCCGATCAACAACCTATTAAAAAAAAATCAAAAGTACTCCCCAACTCAAATCCATCTACCAAGCCAGAAGAAAAAAATTTGGACAACATTCTACAATCCACGGTACCATTTTTCTCCAGTACAGAAAACAATAGCTCTATTACATATTTGCAATTTAAATTCTTATTAGAACATTTTGGAAATAAACAAATAAATATACATTCTTTGTGCGAAGATATTGGTTCAAACATTTCATCAACCTTTGACATAATAGAAAAAATTCGCCCCTATATCGATGATCGCTCAACGAAAATAAGGCTAACAAAACTTAGAAATCTATTATTCCAAAGTCTACCTCTCCAGGACAAAACCAATCCTCCTAATCTTCACAACCGACCGTAGTACACTATACTAAATAAATATATTTAAAAAAAAAAAAAAATCTTATAAATTTAAAAATTTATAAATAAAAAAAAATAAATAAATAAAAATAAAAATATGAGCATAATTCAATGGAATATCGATGGATTCTATAAACGCAACGTAGACATCCAACGAATATTATACGACCTCAAACCTAATATTTTATGTTTCCAAGAAACTAATTTAAAACATACACAGTCAAGTAAAATTAAGGACTACAATGGATATTTCAAAAACCGCGTAAACCCAGGTAGAGCAAGCGGAGGTGTAGCAATATTCACCAAAGACAACATAGAAAGTGAAGAAGTAAACTTAAACACCCACTTAGAAGCTATAGCAGTATCCATCAAACTCCAAAAACAAATTTGCATATGCAACATATACCTTCCCGACAGCACCCCTCTCACCCTAAATGACTTATCGCAAATAATATCACAACTACCTAAACCCTTCGTCATTTTAGGAGATTTCAATAGCCGCAACACACTATGGGGCTCTTCATACACCGACAATCGAGGTAAGATCATGGAACGTCTTCTAGAAAGGTCTGATCTAATACTACTTAATAATGGCAAACCCACAAGACATAACCCAGTCAATGGTAACTTTTCTGCAATCGACCTCTCTATTGCCTCTCCATCAATCGCACCTGACTTAGAATGGGATACACTCACATCTTACAACGGAAGTGACCATTGGCCCATACTACTCAAATTATTCAGCTCTACCCCCAAATCTGTCCCAATAAACAAATGGAGACTCAAAAACCCAAACTGGAACCTCTTTTCTACTCTAGTAGACCACGCATTACAAAATTCTGTGACCGATGAAGATACCCACATCACCCGCATCACACAAAATAATATCGATAAACTCACACTTAATCTAACAAACTCTATCATTGGAGCAGCCACTGTTGCAATAGGAAAATCCGACCGCCCAGCTCCTCACAAAATAGTCCCTTGGTGGAACGAAGAATGCAAAACAGCTATAAAAAAATATAAAAAAGCCCTTAATCATTTTAAAAAAACCAAACTACTATCAGATCATATCCTCCTTAAAAAAGCACGTGCAGAATCCAAGTATATCTTAAAAAGAAATAAGACCTCTTCCTGGCAAAAATTCACATCAACCATCAATAACCAAACACATTCAACAACTATCTGGAACAAAATCAAAGCATTCAAAGGAACAAAATACCATCCAATACCTAAGATACTCCACTACGAACACGATAACAACCAAATAGAACTATCATCACCTCGCGACATTGCCCAATCATTGGCAAATCAGTTTAAGATTAACAGCAGTAATTCAAACTTTGATAATAACTTCATCATTTACAAAAACTCCAAGGATCAAGCTTTCAATATAAACAAATACATACATAATAACAACAGTGAACACAATCTCCCCTTAACAATTAACGAACTATACTCTGAATTAATCAACTGCACTAGCAAAAGTTCGGGACCTGACGATATACCATATGCCTTCATCAAAAACCTCTCCGAATATGCGCTTACTAAACTACTGGCCATCTACAACATCATCTGGACTCATGGTATTTTTCCTAATAAATGGCGCCAAGCAATTGTTATTCCAATCCTAAAACCTGAAAAAAATAAGTTTGACATCACCAGCTACCGTCCAATATCCCTTACCTGTACACTTTGCAAACTACTAGAAAAAATTATAAATAGACGCCTAATTTGGTATCTAGAAACATCACATAAATTTATCCCCCAGCAATACGGCTTCCGCCTCAACCATTCTACGCAAGATGCCCTAGCCACCCTACACACCAACATAAGCGAATCCTTCAAAAAAAATCAACATACCATCCTTGTCGCTCTTGACTTGGAAAAAGCGTACGACATGGTCTGGAAAAACAGAGTCATTGATATATTGTCTAGTTGGTCCATAGATGGCAACATGCTAACATTTTTACACAATTTTCTATCCGACCGAACAATTCAAGTGAAAGTTGAAAACACTCTATCTGATCACACAACATTAGATAATGGACTACCACAAGGATCGGTTATCAGTGTTACATTATTCCTAATCGCCATAAATGATATTTTCAACAACATTCAAAAACCTGTCAAGTACACTCTATTTGCCGACGATTGTAATATTTATTGTAGTGGCATTGACACTAGGTCCACTGTAGCCCTCCTACAAAATGCTATCAACTCTCTTGTACAATGGTCCTCATATTCTGGCTTCAAATTCTCACCACATAAAACCCAATGCATAATCTTCAACAAAAAGAAAAATAGCACACTCCACCATATCTATATTAACAACATTCCAACAGTTTACACGGACAACATCCGCCTACTCGGAATGATATTCGATACCAAATTTTCATGGGCCCCCCATCTCAAAAAACTAAAAATAAACTGCAATGCCAAAATTAAGATCATCAAAATTCTTTCCCATCACATATGGGGAGCTGATAAAAACAGTCTAATATTAATTTACAAAGCACTGATTTTATCAAGAATAGATTATGGCTCCATCATCTACAATTCAGCCAAACCAAACATTAAACAAATCATCAATCCAATCCACAACCAAGCAATCAGACTAGCAATAGGTGCTTTTCGTACCAGCCCTATTGACAGCATTCTATGCATTTCAGGTGAACCCCCACTACAAATCAGAAGAAATAGAAATATACTAAAATTTGTTACTAAAAAACTTAGTTTCCCCAACCAAACAATATACAAATTATTCAAGTCACCCACCCAAATCTACACGCCCAAAGAACCAGCTACAATTATGGAAACTTACACACGTATATGCGAGGAATCCAACTTCCATCCCTACATCGAAGTGTCATCTCCGTTTCTAACAACTCCATTCTGGCTACATTCCACTCAAGTTCACACTCAATTATCAAATTTCAACAAAAACTTCAACCCTCATTCCATTATTACCTCAAATTTCAACGACATCATAAACTCAGATTTCCATGACTTCAACCTTATCTACACAGATGCATCAAAAAATATAACAGGCACAGGCTGCGCATTCATTTCAGGATCCGTAAAAAAACTATACAAACTACCTACTGAAGCCAGCATCTTCACAGCAGAAATAACCGCCATCAAAGAAGCAACTATCTACGTCGAATCCACCCACTTAAAAAAATCTCTAATCATAAGCGACTCTCTCAGCGCCTTAACTTCCTTACTACCTCCTAATCCGTCCAATGAAATCTCTCAACAAATAATAAATATAATAGCCAACTCAAAAAATACTATAGAGTTTATGTGGGTCCCGTCACATACTGGTATCAAAGGCAACGAAGAAGTCGACCTACTAGCGAACCAAGCTATATCATCCACCGAATCAACTGTTATAAATTCGCTACCATATAAAGACCTATCAAGAATAATCAACCTAATCTCAAACAAACAATGGCAATCACAATGGGACCGCACCTCGGATAACAAATTAAAAAATATTAAAAAAACCATACAGAAATGGCGATCCCCCACAAACACAACCCGTAAAGCAGATATCGTCACAACTAGAGTCAGAATTGGCCACACACATCTCACCCATTCTTTCCTTTTCAACCATGAAGAACATCCAACCTGCTATCAATGTGACCTACCACTGACAATAGAACATCTCACACTTAGCTGCACCAAGTACAGCCACGAACGAAGCATCTTAAACTTCCCCTCCAACATCGAAGAAGCACTCGGCGAAACCAACACCGACGCCATCTTCAACTTTTTTAATGCCATCAAAGTATCCAACCTATTATAAAAATCTGCAAAAACTACTGTTTTACCTATTTATTTAACATTACTATTTTATTTTATTTATCTACTTATTTTGTTTAATTTTCATGCTACTATGTACATAAGACTTAATCAATATTTCTAATCCTAATCTACCACTGTAAACCTTTTCAGGCTAATGACCTCCGATGTCGAAGCCTTATTCTTAATAAAAAAAAAAAAAAAGTTCAAACAATTAGACACGGTCATGTAGGTATTAATATTTAATGATACCTATCTAATGATTTAAATAACAGGAATAATAATGATTATTATTTTAAGGAAAGCATATAATAGTAAAAGTAGGAAACAAAGTTATAATATAGAATCACAAAAAAGACATAACTTTTTGATGATAATGCCTATACATTGCATTCCGACAGAAATTATTTTTCTTGGACCAAATTGCCGACGCAGAGATAAATATATGAGTTACAAAATATAGGTGGTCAGTATTTAATAATACAAAATATGTACCTATATCCGCCAACCATCATATGAGTTAATGCGCAGTTACCTAATTCAACATATCTAGCGGTTATATTTGTAAAATAACATCGAAACGAATCGTACGCATAAGGTAAGTGAGTTCTTATTTCGCGGTTAAAATTTTGAGAAGTCCTTGAAGTTAGTTTTAATAAATACTTATTAATACACCATCGATTCTTCATTTTATTAATAAAAAAAAATTTTGCCGGCTTGTCCCTGCCGTAGTGAAAACTATATAAATCATGTATATTTTTTTGACCATAATTTTATAATTGATATTGCATAATTATTAACTATGAATAATCGGCCCGGTGCACACGTCCGTTTTTTGCCGCTGCGGTGCCGCTGCGGCACCGCAGTTGTTGAATATACACCATTGCGTTTTTGTTGCGGTAACCGCACGTCATCCAGACCCCCGAGACGGCATTCTTCATGGAATATCACTTTAGTTGCCATTCACTCACCAACTATGGAGGTTTATTACAAAAAAAAAGGCAATTTTTGCTTACTTGGTGCACACAAATTTTATGTAAGGACTTATAATAGGCGTTACTGGGTGCACCCATTTACAGATTGTAGATTATTAAGAGGTGAATTTTATACTACATTTAGTGACGAACTAGCAACAAAAGTAACTCCAAAGATAATCACTCAAGACACGTGCATGAGACTGTATACATAAAGTGACCATATATTTTTTTAATTAAAACGGGACAAAAAAAAAAAATCATAATTATTTGTTACAAACAAATATTTTTAATTTAATAATATAACTAGCAAATTTCTGTGGTACTTTTAATGTTTTTGAAGGACAAAAAAATTAAATTAACTTATTACACTTACTAGGTAATTAACTTATTATAAACAAAATGTTTTCGTGTAATAATTACAGAATTAAATACTTGTATATTTTTCTAAAAACGATATTTCGTCAAAGAACATTTATTTTCATTATTTTTTTTTTGTCTACTTTTTTAAAACGGGACATTTTAGCGTCTCGAAGATTTCCCAGGGGACAACGGGACAGAAATTCGAAAAACGGGACTGTCCCGTTCAAAACGGGACGTATGGTCATCTTATGTATACTACCACTAGAAATGTTTTTTTAGTCCTATCGTGAAAATTTTCATCAGCGATGTTCCAAATTTCTTTATGACTTTTGACTTCACCGATCAACTAAACTACAATTACCCCAGAATCATAAGTTGCACTAGAAACAAGAAAAACAACAATATGTTAGTACTTAATCTAATCTTATCAACTTTTCTACAAATTACCTATATTATAATGTGTACATTAACATTAACAGAATTAATCAAATAATACCTACATAATAAATTTTTTTTTTTTTTTCTATTCAAAAAATAAATACTTCGAAATCAGATATTTGGTTTTAATATAGAATATTTAAATTATAATAAGGACAAACTCAAATAATTCATGGACAAACGTGTGATAATTGCGACCTTATTTACATCTCGACGACCATCTAAATTAAAACAACATTTACTGGATTTTTCTTAATAACTTTAACAATTTTTAATCTTATAGAAATCTAATCACCCGAAAATCGATTATCATTATTTTTTCACTGTTTTGATTACATACAAACAATCATAGTAAAAATATTAACTTTAACATCAAACGTAGTGAAAATTATATTACCATTTATTACGTAACTGATTTTTTTTTTATTCCAAACCAATTTGATCTTAAAATTCTCAAAATTATGATATTGAAGTTTGATGAGATCGACATTTTAATTTATTCTAATTGTACATCTATAAACAACAATTTTGACTATAAGTACAAGTAATATGATAAAAAAATACTAAAACTCAAATTTAATAAATTCAATAAAATAAAATTTTATATATCCTATTAAAACAGTATTTGTGAAAGAATAGACCAACCATTGACGGTTATACTGACGTGGATTAATAGAATTTAATCCTCAAAGAGATCATGACACCATGTTCATTTTAAATTTCACAGAAGTCAACTGAATTTCATATTAGGTAAAAGTTGAAAATTGTTGAACCTATTGTTCCGTTTATTTTAAAATGATAACCAATGGTGAGAGTGAAAGTAAATTTAGCTACCTAATGACAAATTAAATTAATATAGCTTTAAATACCATCAAATTATAGGCACCTTTCAATAGAAAACAGTTTTTAGAAAATGTGGCGGACACCCTATTCAAAATCGAACCGTTTTTGAATAGCAGACAAAATGTCGTCGACCTAGAGTTTCCGCTGTCCAGATATTTCACTGTATTTTTATTGAAAGAAAATAATTAATACCTATTAGACTTTTGTGCTAAAATAGTCGTTTATGTCGATGTATTTATTCATACAAGTATGTAAATGTCATAAAATCATCCAATTTATGAGTGCCAGCTTAAACTCGAATACAAATATCATTTATTATACATTATATACATTATATACATGACAGTCCTCAACAATTTAAATACAATATCATCAAACCTTTGACACAGGGTTGGACTAGGCCACTGGGGCACCGGGGCATGCCCCGGTGGGCCGCTGATATTTTGGTTAAATAAGGCCTCTTAGAATTTTTTCGTTTTTAATTTGTTACGTCTACCTTCTACTTTATAATATAAATAAGGAATATCATACTGTAACGTGACGTCACTAATGGTATGCGGTGACACGGATTTCGATAACTCATAGTTTTATGTTGCAAATATTTAGAAGTACCTATTATGATTTTTAATTTTATATTATAATATAATATGTGTTAGACATTTGAACGTCGCGATAGGCCGATTGATTACAAAAATTTCTTCATAATATTTATTAATAGAATAACTATAAGACATTAATAAACAAAAGATGTATACCTACGTGATAATCGTATGAATAAACACGAACGTGGATAAAAATAACAAAACTATTTTTCTAATCGTAATAAGATTTATGAAAGTTTTATTTAAAAACTTCTGTTGGTGTTCAAATCAGTAGCGTATTTAGGATTTTTCCAAGGGGGGTATCAAAATAAAAAATTTAATAGGGACCCCTTAATCAGTATTAAGCTTTTATGACTACTGGACAAATATATGATTTATATACTTAGGTAGTGCGTTAGTGTAAATTTGAGGACTTAGCTCCATGGCAAAACATCAAAGTTACAAAAGAGTTAGAAAATACACGGAAGTATGAGATCACATATTTAAATGAGATAAATTACAAATAAATCGCGTAAAATTTTGAGTATTTTTTACTGTACTTTTTCATTTAAATAATTAAATAGTGTTTACTTTAATGACGAAAATATACATTGGGAACTGGAAGTATTGTTTAAATATTTCAACTAAATTATTATTTCTTATATAATAATGCAGATGAATAAAATACACACGCAGTTATTATTTAATTTGTATTATTTATTTAATTGATAGGTATTTATTAATCAGTTTTTGAAATTAAACACTTTCAAGTTACAACAATTTAACTTTAATAACCCTAACTACCTAGCACGTACTACCCTAACCACCAAGCACCTACTACTCACCCACCCACTTTCAAAGGTGGGGCGACCGCCCCACCTGTATATAGGGTTCAGCGCCACTGTTTGTATCTAATTTCTGTCGACTTCAAAACAATTACTACTAGTGAGTAATTATTTTAGTATAAAATGATATGTTCTGATTCAATTAAAATTAAAATTTTAAATATATCAATTAGTTATTTTTTATTTTATGAAATTCATCTTAATATGTATGTTCTTATATTTATGTAATGCATTGAGTAATTGAAAATTGAATACAGATTTTTTTAAAATTCTTTCATAAATCTTTGTTTATATTTTTGAAATATTTACCTATCATTTGAATGGCACTCTGACACCAACAATATGAAAAAAATGGCAGCTGGAAGATTTTGACGTTTTTAGATTTTTTTATAAAAAACAATTTGCGTTTACCTATTACCTTCTACCTACATATAAACTAACAATAAATAGAAAAAAACTATTTTACTTCTTTTCTACGTATAATGCTCTCTATGTTTATTATTACTAGCCATGGACCCATCACACAGTGTTCTAAAATTGGAAAAAGATGGCCAAAAATATTAAAGTTTACACTGAATCATATTTTATACATTTTTTAATATGTTTGTGATTGAAAACTTAATTTAAAAAAAAAATATTTATTTTAAACCGTCATAAGGCGCGTTCCTATTTGTATCATAAGTGAGTGTCATGCTCACCAATTGAATTTTTAGTATTAAAAATGGTTTATCATAATAAAATTGATATTTACACTGTAAAAAAATATTGAAGATCAATAAGATTAAAATTACGAATGAAAATTAAGTATAATTTTCTTTTGTGAATAAAATTTTTTTCAAGTATTTAAATTATAAAAAAATTATATCCAAAATTATTTCTGCGGGTTAATTATTTATAATTATTCCTAGAAATATTTTATAAAATGTATAAATCAAATAACTTTTGATCATCAAAATGTATAATGAATTAAAAAATATATGGTAAAACTTATGTACAGTAAAAAAATATATATTCTATGTAATAATTATTTTGAAAGTTAAAACAAAGAAATTTCCATTCAAATTTTGTTAAATAATTTGATTGTTTGAAAATTATTTTATAAAATATACAAATTCACCCAAAAAATACCATGTTTTCATATTAATTTTATCATTATTCAAAAATGTGCAAATTGCACTGCTTTTTTTATTAAAAGGAAGGTTCTTATAGATAATTTTTTATGCATTTTACAGCAGAGTTAAATGGAGGTTACTTGTTTTTTTTTTTAAGGTTTTTATATACATATTTTTGAACAATAAAAATTTTAAGGTGACCAATAGATGTAAAATATATTAAATTGACTTCTTTTAAAGTAACTTACTAATCATTACATTATGCGTAAACTTTATTTACTTAAGGTATTCAAATTTACCTATGTATAATATATATATATATATATATATATATATATATATATATATATATATATATATATATTTTAGTTACGAAGGTACATTTTCTGATTTTCAGTTAACAAACATTAAATTAGGTACTAATTTATTTCTGTTGAGGCCGCTTGAAATTATTTTGCCCGGGCCGAGCTATAGATCTAGTCCAACCCTGCTTTGACAGCTTCAATTGATACATGAGATTTTTTCATTAATGAAAAAACTAAATGAAAAAAATTATGCGTAGAGCCAAAAGTACAGTACATTTGAATAAAGTTTAAAAACGACGTTTTAAATGCCCAAAAATAAATGAACGAAAAAAATTGAAAAATCAAATTGAACAATGAATTTTATCTTTGAACCAAGTTGATTTTTAAATTGTTATCAAAATAATTTTTGATAGATGACTTGTAGTAAAATTTCACTATACAAAATTTCAAGTGTTCATTTAGTAATAAAAGTCCTGAAAATACATACAATTCTATGATACGTATTCGAATTATTCCTGAAAATAAAATTTTACCAAACTTACATTACGTGTTTTACCAAAAGAAATATAATGTATGTAATTGATTTGCGTTTTATGACTGGTGAATGGTGATTTTTTTAAACATTATCAGTACCACACCATTTAATTTTAAAAATAAAATATATGAAACAAAATTACTTTAAAATATTAGGCGCACTGGATAGATAACATAATCAACATAAAAGGATGTAACTAACCTAGGCCCGAGTTTGAAACTTTTAATTTTTACGAAATACAAATTATCAACAATATTTTTTTACAGACCTAGCACAATTTTATTTTCAATAAAAATGAAACCCTTTTTGAGTAGATATACAACAGTGCCTGAAGTTTCTGTATTTTGATGTGGTACACTAATTTCATTACGTATACAAACCAACGAGATATTCAAAAATAATAGACCTAGTATCGTACCTATGCTTACGAATAACTTCCATAATTATTATTAATATTTATTCCTAAATTATTAAATATTAATGTAGGTAATTATGAATGATGGACAACAATCGAATAAATGATTCTCGAACAGGTAACACCTTTACATTATTATATAATATCAAGTGGTGCACAAGCATAGGCAAAACTACGGGCAGTCCAGTCAAGCCGTGGCCTACGACCTAATGCCAACAGGACACTTGCCTCAGATTAATACAAATGAGAGACATGTTTATCAAAAAATTGCTTTTAAAACAAAAACGAAAATACCGATAAGACGATTAATAATAATTCTTATTTATAACACAAAATATATTTTTTGTTTCGTACACCTAAATAAGTTTTTATTCACATTGTATTGTTTTACAATGAAGTGTGTTTTTACTCGATTTCTCGTCAGTTTTTCCTCACATTTGGAAAAACTATTGAAAATATAGAAAAATGAACTCCCATAGCACCATCAACATGCAATTTCTGATCTATAAAATTTCTGGGTGAAAATTATAGATGTTTAATAATTAATAATTAAAGTTAAATGTACCAAAAAGTTTCTAGAGAAAAAAAATTATTTTAAAACCAATCCTTCGCTTCACTCATAATCTAAAATTAATTTACCAAATAATTCTGTTGAATGATATTTTGTAGTCGTAAAGTTTTAATTTCTACCACCTACAACTACCTAATCTTTGATAATAAGAAATGAACCTATGAAGTACACAATGTAAGTTCCGTGAAAGTTATTTTGTGCACATACATTTTTGCTAAAGTAACATTCAATACGTTAACACAGGGGTGGGCAGCTCAGAGTTATTAGAGGGCCAATTTTTAGAACTTTGAAATCTAGCGGGCCAGAGAATATAGAAGACAAAAAAAAGGTCAATCAAATTTTAAATCTACAACTGCCATTTATTTTTATTTTTAATTATTTATACATGTGACATTTATTAGTTGATATATGTTAATTAATTAATTAATTTAAAAAAAATAAAATACAAAATAACAAAATGAACGCAATCAGTTAGCGTGACACAACACATACGACAAAATCGATAACATCAGTACCTATATTAGTTATGTCAGCTATGCCTCTATAAATATTATAGAAGTCAAAATTTATTTATTTAATAAAATAAATTACTGCTAAACGCTAAATTGTATAACTTAATTGGAAAATGTAGCCCGGACCAATGGAAATAGTACGCGGGCTGTCAGTTGCCCATCCCTGTTGTAATTATCCTCTTTAAAAGAAATAAAATGTAATAATAAAAAAAAAAAAAAGTGTAATGTAGCAACTAGTTTATCTATAAATTGTCAAAGTTGAAGAGATCATGACAGCCGGTAAATAGTTCTGTCAAATATGGCAAATTAGAATAGAGTGCCGTGATCGATTCACCTTCTACATATTGTATATTATATACTTATGTTAATTTATGTTAATTTATGTAAAAGAAAGCGCGGGTCGGAGTCGGAGTATGGCCCTAAACCTGACGACAACTCATTGTGGAATTCAGTTGTACTTAATAATAAGAACTCAAATCATTCGATGACTTGATTTATTTATCTACTTGATAGTCCTATAAGTGCCCAAGTCAACTAGGCAACACTACACTGGGTTAACACAACATAAGTATCTTTGTTGATTTCAAATTTGTATGCTACACAATATGTGTAAAGGATACAATTCTTGTTTGGTAAACGGTAAATGGTAATGTGAATGAAGTTGTGATTGGTTGATTTTAGATACAATTTTATAGGAAAACAAATGAGTATTCGGTAAAAATAACCAAACGGTAACATTCTCTACAGCGGTTTTTATTGGTATTACTACAGATTAAATGACTCCATAGAACCATTCATGTAATCTGTGGTAATCGAGATGGATCTTTATTCTTTACACATTGATTATAGTATACACAGATAACAGATACCTATATGGAATAAGTTTATTGTATATATTTTTTCATGAATACTTATTACACATGTAAGATTTTAATAAATTTTTTTCAATTTATATTTTATCAAGAAAATAATTTTGCTTGTTGACAAGTTTAAAAAGTATCTGAATTATTTATTATAGGATATTGAATTATTAAATTTCTGGGAAAGAAAAATTCCACGAAAAGACAAAAAATTGAGTTCTAAAAACCATGTGTGTGCTGTTAATTTCAAATCAGAATATATCATGACACATTTTGAAATTAAAATGCCCACAGGAGTACTTTGTAAAACTGCAGAGGGAAAAAACCCAATTTTAAAAACAGGAGCTTTGCGATCAATACTTCCAAACCTTCCCAAATACTTATCTTCATCAAAACAAAAGAGATGTCCTACAATATTTAAACAATATTTAATATTCCAATTAAGATTAAAAAAAAAAAACATCAGACAATACTGATATATTAATCAATGCAAATATTACTCAGAGAGAAAATATATTGCTAGATGAAGTAAAGTTAAGAGGAGAACTTACTGAAATAGTTAATAGTACAATTAAAACTATGAAATTTATTTTATCATCAGAAATAAGTTTAGAACACAATAATTATTCAATTCGTCCACAAGATTCATTTACTGTTGAACATTTACATACTGTAGCTAATAAAGTTTTATTACCTAGTATGTAGGGAATCCACCAGATACCAGGGAAATTTACAGTTTTTACACAATTAAACAAAGATTTTAAAAACAATAAAATTGTCTATTTTTCCAAAAATTGCTTTCCAGATGTGAAATTAGTTTAAAAAATCAGTTTATTTTCTAATGAAAAAAAACTTTGAAGGACTGCAAAATCTATTAAAAATATGTTGATAAACTTTTAATCTGCAATGGAATTACTGATAATGGAAAAAGATCAAAAGTGTGTTTGGGGAATTCGCCTATAAGCAGAACCTACAAAAATGTAAAAGATGCCCTAAATGTGCGGAGCAAAGACATAAACATCAAAAAATTAAACATCATATATGGTCAAAAAAAAATATATATAATAGAAAAAAAAACTGAAATCTCGTTCTTCTCAAAATAAGTATCTAAATAAAAACGTACAGTTAGTTATTAAACTTATTAAATAATTTAACTTTAATACAAAGCTAAATTTTACTAAATATTTGGGGTTAAGAACTAATCAAACATATTCTATTTTCTAAACTATTATACACATGAACTATACATTTACATATGATTTACATTAATCATTTTTGATTTTTCAAAACACTTCAATATCATAATAAAATAATAAATAATTCATAAACTAATATCTTATTTTATTTTAAGTTTAGATGGTTTCTTTACAACACAAAATAAGCATTTTACAAAATAAGTATCGGTGCACTAAAAAAAGTAAATTAGATAACTATATAAATGTGTTACCTAACAAACAAAAGCAACTTGTCCAAGCTTGCTTTAATACTGCCACTTGCAAAACTTTAAATGGGAGAAGATATACAACATTTTGGGCATATGAATGTTTATTAATGCATATAAAATCTCCAAAATTGTATCGTACAATGCGTAAGAATAATATTATACCTTTACCATGTTAAGCTACACTTTTAAGGTACATTAAATGTTTGAAGCCAGCCTACGGATTTTCTAAGGAAACTTTCCAAATCCTAGGAATAACATCAAAAAATATGAGTGTTGCTGAGAGGCATGGTTTGTATAGTTAAAATGTTATTTTAAGTTTTCTTAGGTCTAAAATATGTAATAATTTTAGATTTTTATTCTATTCCTTTTATAAAAATACTAGTTTGTTTACTCTTAGATGAGATGAAATTATCAGAAACTCATTCATTTCAAAGATCTAATATGAAAATCAAAGGTTTTGTTGACTTAGGAGATTTTACACCAGAAAATGACAAAAAAAAAGTTAGGTGACCATGCTCTGGTTCTCTTTTTCCAGCCATTTTGTGGAAAATGGTTTCAGACTGTGGGTGATTTTCTTGGATCGGGAGCAGTTTCTGGAGAACTCTTAGAAAAAATAATAATAGAAGCTGTGATTTTGTTAGAAAATCAGAATATATACATGGATGTAGTAACAACCGATGGAGCCACAAGGAATCGAAATATGTGGAAATTGTTTGGTTCATTTAAATAAGGCACAAAAAACAAAACAAATTGTGAATATGGCATTTATAAAACTTAAAAATTAGGTCCCCGAAGGTATAGATGATTTAATTCGCTGGAACGAAGTTGTAATAGCTGATTCCAAATTCCAAATTAAAGTTTGTAGTAAATTAACACAAAACCACATCTAACCACGGCATTTCCAAACAATGAATGTTAGAATGGCTTTTCAGGTATTTTATTCGAAAAGATTCAATTTTTCTTATGTCCTTAAAAATTCACAACATATAAAAAAATTAATTGTAATAAAGGCTAAACAGTATATACAAACTGCATATAAATTTATAATTATTACGTATGTAATTGGATAAATACATTTTTGTTAGTTTTTTAGTGGATCTGTAGCAGCTGCTATGGGATATTATAAAGAATCTATTCCCGGTTTGGCTAATTGTGATGCAACTATTTAATTTGTAAAACAAATTAATACAGTCATAGATGCCATGCATTCTCAGCTTCGAAAATGTGCCCTGAGACCAGATCCTGAATCAATCCATAATAAAGTAATATTAATCAAACATTATTATAAAAAATATATTATTGGTTTAGCCAACATTTTTGTAGTTTAAGCTTTAATAAAATGAAAATATACAGCTAAATAAGTGCACAGTGAAATATATTTCCATTACATATTTTTGTTCACTAGGTACTCATTGAATTTTTAACATATTTGGATGAATGTGAAAAAGTTGATGCAAATTCACAGCATAACTTAACAGCATCGACAGCACTTGGGTTAAAAGTAGCGATTCGAACAGCATTAGAGTTGGTGCAATATCTTTCTGAAAAAATAAGATACCATTATTTAATGACAAGACGTATAAACCAATATGCCCTAGAAATACGTTAAAATATTAAAATATATTAGTAGGTACAAATTCACATTTTATTCTTCCATACAGCATTTTTTTGGAAGCTTGCGAGATGCATGTGATTCAAGAACGCATCCAGATTCAATGATGTTCATTCAAGTATACCGACTTCTGCCCACATCCACATATTCTCTAGTCTGTCCGTCAAGAGGCAGTTATGTATCCGGATCACACAATTCATCCCATAAATTCTGATGCACTCACTGTACTTGCTGAATATGTTCAAGAAAAATGAGAAAAACCAAACCAGCCAAGAACTGTGATGTGTGTTATTTATGTTCAACTGAATACAATTGAAATGAAGATAGAGAAAAACTGTTAAAAATTAAAAGTTATGGTTATTTATTGATTCCATCAAAAGAACTGTATGAAATAATTTATCAGGTAGGTCAATTGAGAAATAAAAAATAAAAATAAAATTCTAACAATTGTCAATTTGTTTAACAGCTAGAATACGCTATATGTAAAAGACTTGCAAATGAATATCTGCATAAATATTTGCATTTTAGTATAATGAACTACCTTGTGACAGAAGCTAATATATATCTATCAGGATGTGAGGAACATGCAAGAGAAATCACCCGATGCATAATATTATTTTATCTTCAATGCAGAATGCACTTTACATGCAATAATAATACATTATAATATATATATAATAATAATAATAATAATAATAATACATTGCATAATAATAATACATGCAAATTCTATAAGAGAAAAAAACAAAAAAAATTATCAAAACAGTCAAAACTGAGTTGGTTTATTTTTTTTAGTTTTCAGAACAGTGTGTACCGTTAATCACATGCGTATCCGTGGTAATGATTTATTTTCGATTGAACGTAATAAATGCATAAACGAAACGAACCGTATTGTAATATCGTATACATTTTGAATAGACTTATAAACATATGATATGGTAAGCATGAAGTGGTTCAATGGACACACGTTTTTAAAATTATACTACTATCTCATGAATGGTGTGAGATTCCAAAAAAATTGTACAGATGAGCAATAAAATAACTTAGGAATTATACAGCAAACATATGATAGATGTGTTTGAAGGTATTGAAGAGATTAAACTAATCGTTAAATAATGAAACTACTGGTGAGGTCTATATTTTAAATTTGAGTAGTTTTATTTGAAAAAAAGGTACCTAGAAAAATATTACAAATGATATTGAAAATAAACTAAAACACTTACTTCTTTCGATTTAAATTTGTCAAAATAATACCATTCTTCGCAAAAGGAAAAAGCTTTGGCTACTGTATAGGAAAAATCTGAACTGCTAACTTCACATCCATATAACAAATTCCTTCAACAAGTTATATGCCTATCAGTGAGTTTATACGTAAACATAAAAACATGTTCACTGTTTAAATTTAACAAGCATTCAAAAATTTCCTTCCCAATAAAATGTCCATTGTTGAATATATGAAGGGTCCGGTGCAACAACCGGGTATCTCTATTTTTTTCGAAACAGGTATTTTTGCACTTTTTGACAAAGAATAATTTTGTTCACATTTAGGTGCAACAACAGGGTATATCCATTTATTAGATAAGCTATAGAATATCATACAAATGAAGATGCCTGGTTACAGTGTTCAGTACAATAACCAGGTATCTCCGGATATACTCGGTTGTTACTTCGTTATAACATGTGCAACACTGTTTTTATGCCACATGGTATGGTACTGTTTTATATTATTTATGATTATATTTTCACCTTGAATTAATATTAAGTCAAAATATGAAAAAAAATAAATAAATACCATTTCGGTGCAATAAAAAGGTATCTCCATGATTTTTTTTATAACTAATTAAACAATATACTTAAGATAATCAGAATCTAAAATGTAAATATATATATATACATGAATGATTGTCTCTTCACTTGGAGAATTTGAATATGTTCTTACAACATTTATACCTCCATCAGAAATTAAATAATTTGGTTATTTATATCTCCTGAATAACGTCAAAAAGTGGAGATACCTGGTTCTTGCACCAGGGCCCTTCATATATTCTCTACATTAATCATAATTGTTTTTGTTATTTGTCTCAATACAGTGTTAACTAAATAATAGCAAAACTACTTACTTACCAAGTAAATGATTCCGAGTCAACTTCAACAAATGTGGAGGATTCGCAAAGACATGGATATATTTATTTTAATTTAAAAGATTTCCATTTTGGATTTTCAATTTTTGAATTTCATCTTTTAATCTAATATAATAATAAAGAATAGAATTTTAAATAATATAGATTACACATTAAAAGGTATATTTACAAAAATTACATATTGTATAATTTATACAGATGTTTGTTATTATACAATAAATGTATATGTCGCATCCACTTGGTGAAATTGTTCATTTCATGAAGTGGATATCCACTTCATGAAATTTATTCATTTTATGAAAATTATGTATTACTACACAATATGGAAACATTTTTCATCTTTTCGAGAAATAAATAAAATGACTTGATCCACATAGTTTGATAATTTTTTTTATATTTAATTATGATACTGCTATTATTGTATTATTAAATTCACAACAATAAAAGCACGTTATTTTGTATACATTTTATTTTTTCGTAGGATGCATGCATTTATACGACTAACTACTAACCAATAACAGAAAATAACATTTTATAAAAGTTCAACAGTGTTAAATTACTAGTATGAAATGTAGGTACATATAACTCATATAATAATCATCTGGTAAAAAATAAGGTATTACACCATATGGATAAACATAAAGTCATTTTATCCATTTCACAAAGAAATAAAAAATTTGTCCATATGTGTTGTATAACATTTTTTGGAAGATAATCATGATATGGCTTAAAATGTAATGAGCAGACACCTAAAAATATTACAATTAGAAATGAACAAAAAAAAAAAAAAAGTTATACCTGAATCAAAATTCATTATATCTTTGTTTATTTATTTCTGCCACAACAACTGTAATTCATGGTCTTTAGGGAACCTATTTGAAACTATGGTGGAGTTTACAAGTGTCTTTTTTTTCTTACATCCACTTTAATTCACTTACAATCTTTTAACACACACTTTGGCGTTTTGAAAATGTATCAAATAAATTACTCAACTAAACATAAAACAAATTTCAATTGTTTTCATTTGTGATATCAATTAATATGAAATAAATCAATGTGGTTTGTATTTTGGCGACTAATGAAAAACAGAGAACTACAAGTACAAAATAGTGAATATTATAGCGAGGAAAGTGCCAATCTTATGAAAAATAGAGTATTGCTGACATACCAATTTTTAGTGTTTATAATGTGTACGTAAACAAACACTAAGTACATAGTGGAACCTCTATACAACAAACTTTTATTTAACAAAACTCTCAACATAGCAAAATATTTTATGAAACCATGGAAATTTCATTCAAAAACATTAGATATAACAAATTCATTCTGTTATTTTTCACACTCGTTGTGATTTCAGAATAATGTTCCAGATGATGTCTTTAATTATTATAATAAGTGAAAGAATTTTTATAGTCAGAATGGTACAAAAGTTGTTAAACAGGAAATCAAAAAGTTGAATTCTTTGGGGTCAAAATCTAAATAATTATTATAATTTACATACTTAATAGGTACCTATAATTAAAATAAATAAATATAAATATATATATATATATATATATATATATATATATATATATATATATATTTTTTTTTTTTTTTTTTCATTTGTTAATATTTTACCTATACATTAAAATTAGATAATTTTTTTCAAATGAAATTTTTATTAAACAATTTTTTTTGAAAAATCTTCAAGTTTGAATAAAGGTTTTACTGTATTATATAATACAAAAATAATTTATATATTATATACCTATATATATATTTTATTAATATAAATATTTAAATAATTTACAAAGATTTATCAAGTTTAGAAGAGTGAAGGAACAGTGACTAAACAGATTGGCCCCTATCTACTCGCTTCTTATACAAATATTATATTATTAAATCAAATATACAATTTTAAGAGAACTAATTGTTTAGAAAAATATGTTTAAATAATCACCCTGATTCTGTCTAATTAATTAAAATTGCAATGTAAGAAACTGAGCTTACCATATTTGTAATTTTACTATTATTGGTTAAGTAAAGTACTTTTTTCCATTCATCAATGTTTACAATCAGCTTCGCTCTGAGGCCAATTTTAGGAACAAGTTATTTCACCGTATTCTTCAAAATGATCAAACAATGTTGAGGTATACCTTGATCTAACAGAAAAGACATTTGAATACAATGTTCAGCAACAAAATGCTTTTGTTTAAATTTTAAACTAACATTACCTGTCATATATTATTTTTTGACTAGGTTGCATCAATTCTTAATCAACTGTTTTGTATCTACATTATACAGATAGGTACCTATTGTTGTATGGCAGGTATAGCACAATATATTCCGTAGGTAGTAGTGTTTGTTTAAAGTTTACATGTGTTGAATGGATTTTACAGTAACTTATTCTGATATTGATTCAGGCCTCATGACCTCAACGTATAAGTAGTAGCCACTAGCCAGTAGGTACACAATATCAGCGTAGAATATAATATTTATACTAAAAAAAAAAAAAAAAAGCAATAAAGCAATGTCACACACTTCAAACATAGAATGTATGAACTATGAAATTAATGTTATTATACATTGTAATTTATAATATATAAAAAAAAATTGTTGGTATATTATCTATAATCTATATCTGTGGATAGTATGGAGTATGGACTGGAAACGAAAGCCTAATCACCGGGCCGGTTAAGGTTTGGAGTAGGCCAGTGCGGGGCGGAAATCCCGGAGATGACAGCAAATGCGAATCGCACTCTATCTAGGTTTACATATAGGAATCATTAATATCTACTTCATGACTTTCCCTCCAATTACAAATCCAATTATTAATATTTAAAGTTAGGTTTACTTTACTTATTTTACATTATAATATTTACTTAATACACATCGTGTTTAATTTGTTTTTTAAGTGTCCCATATTTGTATATATTTTTATGGTCACCCCAATTTATTCAATCTAATATTATAATTTTATACATCCAAAGTTCCAAAATGCCACCAAAACGTAAATTTACACGTAAATGTTCCATAAATGAATGTGAAAGGCCATAAAAATGTTACACTGTTTAAAGTATACGGAACTAATAAAGTAGCTTGGGAATTAGCAAAAAAAATAATGCAAAGAAAAAGAAGAATTCAAAACTTCTTAATTGTAGTATTAGGCAATATTGTACAACGTAATATCATTGATTTTATAATAAACTTAAACTAGGTACGTTTAACGTCTACCTACATTTGTACTTACTGTTAAAATTGGTCGCACAGGTCCTGTTATTAAAGTTCCCAAGTCGGAAATGACATTTGTATCTACAATATTTTCAATACGTTTTTTTGTAGTTATATCAATGTCTAAACCAATATTTAAATCTTCATTTTTAGATTCTAGTGTTGTTGTTGACGAGGAACTAGTAACAACTAATTTTTGTTTTTTAATATTAAAGACATCAAACATTCTTTTAGCCATTATTGAATTAATTACAATTTATAATTTAAAATTAATTGATTAATTCAGATAAATACACAATTCACACAAATAATATCAAATTATATGTCATATGTATATCAATAGCATGTCACTTACGGAAAACCGCGCGTACCTAGGTATTAAAAACAAAAAAAAATAAAATAAAGGTGATCACTAAAGAGCGGATTTTTAGGTTCTTAAAACCTTAAAATATGATGCTAATATGCTTCAAAAAAACCTTAAAATATTCTCTAATTATTCTTTAAATTTATAAATTTGCAAATATGATTTTTTTCTAAAATAGTTCAATAAAAACAATAAATAACTATTATGCGTCATTGTCTAGGTAACAGGTAAATTATTGAATAATTAAAAATGTAAATCAGTCGATACATAGCTATATAAATCAAATAAAATATAATTAAAAAAACATAAGAGTTTAATAATAAATAATAGATAATTTGCACCATTCCTTTGGAACATAACCAATTCGATTACAGACAAGTAGATAATTGAATGATTTTGAATTTTTATCACTGTTAAATAAGTAATTTTTTTCCTAGAAAAAATTATTCCTGACAAAATCACATTTCGAGAAATTAACAAAATATACGGATATTTATGAAGAATAATATAATATATTCTAAAATATAAAAAATAGGCGAAATATTCTCTGATGTCCAAAATATGCTTTAATATGCAAAATTAATTTTTTTCTATGAACTCTGTAATAGATAAATCGTCCACATTTTTCTCCCTCGTAAAGTTGCATAAAATCAATAAAAATATGTAAAAACCTAAAGATCCGCTCTTTAGTGATCACCGTATACGCTCCAAAAACGTAATCGACACTAATGCTGTGGCGGTATGCAGCGTGCGTATTTATAATTTTACAGGTATCGCAAACATGTTCTAGAATATTCGCGATTATCAATATATACCAACGAAATATGATTTTCCCAACAACGATAAGCCGTGAATATTCTAGAGTCTAGACCATAGAGTAATAATATAATATAGACCATTCTCGTACCTTATCTGTTATCTCAACAAAATAAAATAAAAATTATAAATATCAAAATAATATTGAAACACATAATTTTTTATTTTGACGTTTACATTCTGAGGGGGCTTAAGCCCCCCCAAGTCCCTCCCGATATTCGCCTATGTTTGTGCGCGTTTTTATACAATTTTTTTTGTGTGTACGAAGGACTGTACACACGAAAATTTTATTGTTTTGTGTGTGTGTATTTCTATACATTTTTATTTTTGTGTGTACGAAGGACTGTACACACGAAAAATTCCGACGACAAGACATTTTGTTTGCGCGATAAATATTTCACTCGAGAGTCGTGACCGTGACTGAATGATTAACACAATATTGTGTTTGGTCTTTTTACCAGTTATGTGTCAGCCAATATATTTCTTCGGATAGCGTAGACCCATTCGTGTGTGCCGTTTAAGTCGTGAGTTAAACCGTGCTGCCGTTTCCTCGTACGTTTTTGGGTAATTTTGGTTTTTGATCGCTCGACGTTGTTTATTACTATTATTATTGTTTTTTTTTGTGTGTACCCGCCATCGCGTCATTATATTAAACAACGCATAATCGGCGAATCCACGTTTATCTAGACGGTGTTCTCGTCTTGTAGTCGCGTTGTTCGCGCTTACCTTTCTGGCTTCGATTTGTTTTACGTGCGTGTAAATTAACTTAGTAATTTATTCATATTACCGAACATTTCCGTGTGCCAGCGTACTAGACACTTATGTGCCGTACTTCGGATTCCGCTATTACCCGCAATTTTGTGGTGGTGTATCCACAGTGCGTTTTTAATGTTTTAATATTTCGGCTAATATTGGATTTGGTGCCGAAGCATCGTTGTTGCGACTACCAGCCAAGTGTGCCCACCATTGTACGCGTCTAGGTGAGGGTATGCATGACGCATAAGTTCTACTCGTTACCACCATTAGGGCAAGTAACGTCCGTGATGCTGTTGCGACTTTCAAATCCTATATGGCGGTGGCCGGTTACCGATGGAGTGTCAATGTGTCACGTAATGGTGTTATCATTGATAATCGTTCTCCTATTGTGGTATAGAAAATAATATATATATATATATATATATATATATATATATATATATATATATATATATATATATGTATATATGTTTATGCATGTGTGTGTATGTATGTGTGTGTATATGTATGTATGTATGTGTAATGTGTATGTGTGTATATGTATGTATAAAAAATTGATCCTAATACACTACCTTGAGGTACTCAATAATCAAATTCCGTTTTTTTTTCTCTTTAAAAAATACACCATTTAACATAACTATTTACCTTTTTAATACATTTGAAACCAATATACCTTTTTGTTATGATATTATTATTTTTTTTTTCCTAAATATTTTATTAAGCCTTATTTTATTTGTAGTGTGTAAATTGCACTTAATTGTCATGTACCTTTCGCAGACCTCGTCGTGTTTAATAATATTAATGATTATATCACTGATTATAATTTATCCAATCTTTCTGTATTGATCAAATTATATTACTTATGAGTAATAATGAAATAAGTATACCATTAGAACTTATGAATATTTATTTAAAAAAAAAAAATAATAATAATAATAAATTTCCCATCTATATATATATATGAGTTGAATTGAATGTATTTACCCGATTATATTTCTTGAATACGATATTACAAGTTTGTTTGAGTGTACGTGAATACGATATTTTGACTTGGCGTTTCATGTGTCTTTTTACTTATTTTTGGATTTAGGTACATATGCATAGGCGCAAATCGCAGGGGTGCTAAGGGTGCTTAGCACCCTGAATTTTAATGCTAGCATCCCGAATCCCGTGATTATAACTTATAATACTACCACCTGGTCTGTTTCCTGCAAAAAAATTTTGGTGCTTAAGCCCCCCTGATATTTTTAGGTGATTTGCGCCTATGTACATATGTATCGATGTTTGAATAATGTGAATATAATTATACGACTTGTCATGTGTGCGTAATATGTACACGATTTATTTTTTTTTTGTTGTTGGGTCATCATTTACACGTGTGTAGTAACTAGTAATTTAGTATGTGAATATGAGTTTTGACTTAGCGCGTGTGTGTGCACGCGCATAGGTATATTCAATATTTTAGTAAACAGGTAGGTACTTCATTGGATAAACTGCATTATTGCGTATTTTGAGATTGGGTACCTACGTTACCAGAGCCGGATTAAGGGTCAATGCTGCCCTGGAGCAATATATTTTCGATAGGAAATTTCTTATGAAGAAGTCGTCAAAAAACAATATAATATTATGTATTTCATGTGATATTGTATGAATATGTTAAACAATTTAATAAAAATACATTCGGTACATTAAATTATTGCGCAAATAATTACTACAAGTTGAAAACGTCAAATTTTATTTATTTTATGTATACATATTATTATAATAGACGCAGGTATGTATATTTTAACACAGAGAAGAAGATAAAAATCGTAGTCAACGACACGGGAAATCGATTAGACAAAACTAGAGAAGTCGTTTATTTATAACAGAATTTTAAAAAATTGCATGTAAACTGTGATTAATGCCACTATAATCATGGTTATACTGTGCGCTAGTCCATCCTTATAATATTATTCATTGCTATAGCTAATAATTTTATATTTTAAAAATAAGATCATATATTATTTTAATGAAAATATGTCATTTTTTAACAGCTAACCCTGTATTACTCGATTTAGTTTTGCATAAAATGAAATAGTTTAACACATGCACGATATTTATTATTTGTATTACAAAAGTTATAATATGTCGCCCCTGAAAATTTGCCGCCCTGGAGCAAAAGCTCTTTTTGCACCTATGTTAATCCGGCTCTGTACGTTACGGCAAGGTACGACATTAATGTACACATGTGTGGGGGACTTTACTTCAAAGGTTCGTACTTAATATTAATATTATTTATTTATTTATTTTTTTTTTTTTGTTATCTTTTATAAATCATTATTTTTCATTTTTATCATGTTTATTAAAAATTAATCTGAATTCTTCAACACAACATTTTGGATTTTAAATTTAAATGTCACATCAATATTACCGCTTACTGTTCTTTATTTAAAAAAAAAAAACCAAAAAAAAAAAATTTTGTAACTTCCTTTGAAAGAGGAAGAAATATAGTACTTGACAAATTTTTATATACCTAATTAGGAACATATCATTTTCGTTATAACATTTTATGATTGCATTCAAATCGATATTATTTAAAAAAAGGTAAAAATAACATTTTGAAAAACATAATACCATCTGTTAATACAAATAGTATATTATCACATTTTTATAATATCTTATTGTATTCAGTTTATTAAATATTACCAAAAATTGTCTTAAATTTAATATTAATAATAATAAAAAAAGGGGAGAGAAAAAATAATACCTTACATAATTGATATATTTAATGTATAATATTTTTTTTATCTATTAACTATGTTTTTTTTCTGTTTATAAAAATGATTAGATTTTTAGAAATGTATAAGTTATACTTCGATCATAAATATACCGAAATATTTTTTCTAATGAAACTTTTAACATACCTGTATCATAATTAATTACATATATACCTATCAATATTGTGAAATTATACCCCAGTTATATTATTATTGACCTAATAATTAAAACTGCATAATATAGATATTCTGTTTTTTTGTTCTAAATTGCCAAATTGCCTTTTTTGTGTGTTCATTGTTTTCATTATTAATGTTTATACTTTCGTAATGTTAAATTTTAAATTTTAAAACATAACAAAAATGTTATTATTATATTCATTTGTTTTTGTTGTTGTTTCAACATATTTCTTATTCAATATGAAACTATAATTAGTCCAATTGATTGTTAAATTTTTGGTGTGTAAGCAAATTGCTATTAAAAGTAATATATTATATAACCTTTAAATAACGCCTTACTTTTACATATTTAACAACTTTTTATTATTTGTATACAATAATATTGTACAATTTAACTTATTTTGAAAAATCTTGTTT
Organism: Therioaphis trifolii; assembly: GCA_027580255.1. Lineage (NCBI taxonomy): Eukaryota > Metazoa > Arthropoda > Insecta > Hemiptera > Aphididae > Therioaphis > Therioaphis trifolii. Next base: position 6,942,073 of record CM050404.1, read on the forward strand.
TTTTAAATTTTTAATCACGTTATCATATATTTACTTTTACTCTATAGTTGACTTTGGTTATATAGTTTTATTTATCAGATATGTATTTATGTAAAAATTGCATATATTTTGCATTGATAATAATTGTATTATGATTAAATCCATGTGACGAAATTATATATTAATTGTAAATATTAACTACCATTTATTTTTATAAATGTAAATAACAAACTTTTGTGAAAAAAATATTTAGTGTAATAATGTAAAATGTAAATAAATAAATTGATTATTTATTTCACTGTTTGAACTCTTACAATATAGCCCAGTTTATAATTCATTTTATTAATTTTGTATTAATAATACTAATAATACTATGTAATAATTATATGGCAAAAAGTATTGAAAGGGGCGGCATTTTATTAACTGCACAGGGCGGTAAAATACTTAGCGCCGGCCCTGTATGGATCAATCACAAGTCATGATTGAAGATTAAGTACCTACTAAATTCATATCAACGACCACTTCTTTGGTAGAAGATCAATCAACATAAAAACATTATTCTTGCTGACCACACAATAACATCAACCTCAAATTAATTTTGTATACAAAATCCAATATCATTTAAATTTCACTCTTTACTGAAATAATTATTATAAAATATGAGGACATATTTTTTTTTTAGAACGGGGACTGTAGTATTAGGCAATATTGTACAACGTAATATTAAGAAATACGAATATCATAAACATAATATCTAGCACATAGGAAACATAACACACAACAAAACTGTATAATCATTTTGCAATAGGAAACAAATTAATATAACATTTAGAATATAAGACAACTATTGTCAAGTAGTACGTAAGCAATAATAGTATGTGTAATTAGGTTAAGACAAATTATATAAAAGTAAAAGGAGAAGAGAATAAAATGGTCAGTGTGTGGTGGTCGTGTGACTCGATCACCACTGGCCACCAGTGTTAAATCTAAAGTTTTAACTTAATTATTTATGTGTACGTGTTGTATGTGTCGAGAGTGATCGGCGTATACGACATAATACATAGGTAATTTATAATGTAATATTTTTGGACTTTTGGTTAATTAAGAATTATGGAATTAACATTAAAATAAATTTGTTTAATACATCTATATTGTATACTGATTACCGTGGTACGTATTCAAAAACTAGAATTTATTTTCCTTTAAACAGTAATCAATTTCACCAAAAAAAATCCGAACAAATTGTTGAAATTCAAATAAATATAAAACACAATTTAAGATAATAGCATTGTCACTACTTAAATTTTAATAGTAAATAATAAATATTAATCATATCGTGAATCGTGATATTAAATCTTAGATCATATACAATGGATAGAGCCACAGCTCGATATGTTGATGTACATGTTAGCGACAAGTCGCCAGTTATGTGTACCTTTCTGCGCATGCGCTTGCGCTTGTCGCATATTTTTCCCAATGATATGATAAATATTAACTGATAAGATTAAATAATAATTTTGGAATGACCATCCATTGGCGTTTGTACTGTGTTATTTTAACTCTTTTGTTTTATTAATTATTTCAATTTATAAAATTGTTTTTGGGATAATGGCACCAAAAAAATGTACTAGCGCATGTGTATTTTGTTTGACTTCGCAATCCAAAAATCCAAGCATCTCTTTACACTCGTAAGTCATAAATCTTTTCTAAAACACATATTGCATTATTTCATGTACCTTTAAAATTGTTAATAATATATTTAATCACATGAAATATTTGTTTTTTTTTAATTGATATTGATTGTTTAGGTTCCCCAAAGATCAATCCCAGCGATCTTTGTGGCTTACAGCTTGTGGTTTAACTGAAGATGATTATAAGCCTTCTAGAAAACTATGTTCACAACATTTCGACCAAGATTGTTTTAAAACTGGGACTACTTTGAACATTTTAAAACCGAATTCAGTTCCCACAAAGTTTAACAAACATTCAAAAGAATTTTTTATATCAACGTATGTTAAAGTATATTATGATATTTAAATAAATATTTTAAAGTAAAATCAATAAGTATAGGAGCTCAAGCTCTCGTAAGAATATGCCAGAGATGTCTTCTCCCGAGGTGATTTTCCAAATTGACGACCAGGCTGTTTCAACTATGAAATTTGAAACCGTTTCAAACTGTGAAATGGAAACCGTTTCAAACTATGAAATAGAAACCGTTTCAAACTGTGAAATGGAAACCGTTTCAAACTATGCAATAGAAACCATTTCAAACTGTGAAATGGAAACTGTTTCAAACTATGAAATAGGAACCGTTTCAAACTGTGAAATGGAAACCGCTTCAAACTATGAAATAGAAACAGTTTCAAACTGTGAAATGGAAACCATTTACAACTGTGAATATTATTATATTATTATTATTTAATACCTTTGATAACCTTTGATGCGCGGTCAAAAGGAGTTAAGTCATGTATTTTTAAAAATCATGTTTTGACTCCTTTATATTTGAAAAAAAAATCTCTATTTTTGGTACAAACAAGTTAAGTCGCCAAATAATCTGGTTGCTGTGAATGTGATGAGTATTAAAGATATGTTACAAATTAGTAATTAAACCAGTGTATCACTCATTTTATAAAGATATAAGGTGTACAGATCAAGAAGATATTGATCCAGATAGATAATACGGTGTAATACTTATATTATTATGTTGCCAAAATTAAATGGTTTTTATAAAGAAGTTTTTACTATTTTTTATAATACAGTAATAGTATTGTTTAAGTTTAAATATTCAGCTGTTTTTATTTGTTGTCAAATGTTTTTTTAAAATACAGTAATAACTAATTATACTGATGTTATTTTATGTAGTTAATTAATATGTTTACTAAGAAGTAAATACTATTTTTTTAATACAATAATTTAGTATTGTTAAGTTTAAATATACAGCTATTATTTTTTGTACAAAGTTATTATTATTTTTTTAAAATACAGTAATAATACTGTTAAAATGTAAATAATTCAGTGTTATGCAAATTATAATAAAAATATTTAATGTTATTCAATTAATAAATTGTGACTTTTTTTAATCTAAGTGAAACATATTATTCTTTCCTCTTCTGAATCTATAAAAAGGAATCCAAAATTAATGTCTTACTACTTTCACATACCTATCTTCATTAAAATTGAATAACGAGTATATTGAAATAACGAGTAACTTAAGTCATACATTTTTTTTTTTAAAAATATGATCATAAGGAGTTAAGTTTTGGTCAAAATGATATAAGTCAATTTTCTAAAAAGTGAGTTTGAGTTAAGTAGGTACACAAAAAGTATAACAAATCAAATTTTTCCATAACTTTGAGAACAAAACTTAAAATTAAAAGCATGTATTAGTTTAAAATGGGTATTACAAAGTTTATGTAATAAAAATCTGATTTAGGAAAAAATTTCAAACTTTTAATAAATCCTACTGAAAAATCATAATTTTTGACTTAACACCTTTTGACCGCGCACCAAAGAATTATATTAGGTGAATAATTACCACATACGATTATATAATTAATATGGTTTAGTTTTAGATACTCCTAAACGAAAGCGAAAGCCACGTAAATATTATGTAGGTGATGTAACTACGCCGGACTTGGCCACTCCAAGGAAAGCTAAACGGAATTTCATTAAGGCTCAATACAAAATAACTGAACAACGAAAGAAAATTAAATATTTAAATTTAAAAGTAAGCAGGCTCCGCAAAAGACTGTCGTCTATGGCTGAATTATTGAATCATTTGAAAAAAAAAAATTTTCTAACTGAACAAGCTCATGACACCATTTTGGTAAATTTCATTTCAATGGTTATGAATGTTAATTGTTTATGTTGTGATGAATGGTTTGTCCCTCTATGTATTAATAAATAACATAATTAATTTTTTTGTAATTTGTGAATTAAATAGTTTATTGTTTATGTTGTGACTTGTGATAAATGTTTGTCCCTCTATGTATTAATAAATAACATAATTAATTTTTTTGTAATTGGTGAATTAAATAGTTTATTGTTTATGTTGTGATAAATGTTTGTCTATCTATGTATTAATAAATAACATAAATATTTATTTTTTTTGTCATTTGTGAATTAAAAAAACTTTATTAAACTAAATTTAGGATTTACATAAATTTTTCTGGGTTATAGAACACAACAAGTGATACAATAAAAGAAGCTCTTGATCGAAGTTTGAAATCTAAAAACTCTAAATTCTCACCAGTTTTGCGTAGTTTTGCATTAACATTGCAATTCTACTCAGCTAAAGCGTATTCGTATGTAAGAAAAACCTTTAATAATCTTTTACCTCACCCTGCAACCTTAAGGAAATGGTATACTGTAGTAAATGGAAATCCTGGGTTTACAGATGAAGCATTCAAGGCTATTGAATTGAGGGTTAAAGATTCTACACAACCGATAGTCTGTAACATTTGTATCGATGAAATGGCAATACGAAAGCAAATTACATATTTAAATGGTAGAGTGTATGGTTGTGTTGACTTGGGAACTAGCGTTGATAAAAATGACCAAGATAATTTTGAAGAAGCTACAAGTGCTTTAGTATTTCTTGCAGTATGCTTGAATGGTCACTGGAAAGTGCCTTTAGGATATTTCTTGATCCATAGTCTTTCTGGTTCTGAAAGAGGAAATTTGTTAAAAAAATGTTTAGAGTTATTTAATGACACTGGGGCAAAATGTCACTCTATAACATTAGATGGAGCATCTTGTAATATGACAATGTGTACCTCATTAGGTGCTAATTTTGATTATTACTCTCCAAATTTTAAACCTTGGATAAAAAACCCAGGTATTCCCAAATGTTCTGAGATTGACCAACCGATATATATATTTTGGGATGCTGCACATATGATCAAGCTAGTGAGGAATACTTTAGGTGACAAAAAAATTATTGTTGATCAAGAAAATAAAAAAATTAAATGGAGCCATATAGTAGATTTATTAGAAATCCAGAACAGTAAAGGCCTACATTCTGCTAATAAGTTAAAAAAAACCCATGTCCGATACTATGAAAATAAAATGAATGTTCGCCTTGCAGCTCAAACATTAAGCTCAAGTGTTAGCTCAAGTTTGAAATTCTGTGAACACCTTAATTTACTTAAGGAAACCAATCCAACAGCTATATTTTGTGAAGTTTTCAATGATGCATTTGATATAACAAATTGCCGTAATAAATTAGCAAAAGGAAATTATTACCTTCCTATCAACAATAAGACATTGCCACACATAAAACAATTTTTGGATAAATTTAAATCATATGTGGAAAATCTTCGTTATGAAGGAAGTACAAGTCAGCCTGAAGGTGAACTTTTATTAAAAAGTCAACGAAAAACAGGATTTTTAGGATTGATTATATGCATCACTAATTTGATAAATTTGTTTGAGGTGGTCAAGCGTTATGAGATGAGTTACATACTTGGGTATAAACTAAGCCAAGACCATTTGGAAGTTTTTTTTAGTGCAATGCGAAGTCGAGGAGGATACAACAATAATCCAAATTCAGTTCAGTTTAAAACAGCATACAAACGTCTTCTAGTAAGACATGAAATAAAATCATCAGAATATGGAAATTGTTCAGTACTTGATACCTGTAGTATTTTGTTTGTAGGCACTGCAATGAGAAAGGACGCAGATGCAATTTGTGATGTAAATACAGACAACAATGAAAATTTAGCCTTATTTGATGAAGTTGATCATGATTATTATAAGCACCTACCAGCACTGGAAGAATATGTGGTTGATATTGTTAAATACACTTCTGGTTTTATTGTTTCTAAAATTAAAAAAAAGAAAAATCTTTGTAAAATATGTGACTTACATTTATCACAAGAAATAGATTTAGATACATCATTATTATTAAAAATCAAATCAAAAGGTAAATTAATAAATTCTTCATCAGATGTAAATAAAATATGTTTGACTGCCGAATACATATTGAGACTTAATACAAGCATTTTATTATCTGATAAAGATATAAAGTATAAATTATGTGTACAATCATTAAATGAACTTAGTACAGACTCTTCGATATTCAACACACAAACAATGATGGATCATATACTTACTCAAGACATTTTTGACAACCATAGGATACAATTAATAAAACTTATACTTGAATATTATATAGAATTAAGGATGCACCACTATGTAAAATTACAGACACAACAAATTACAGGGAAAAACATAAGAAGAAATTATACAAAACTAATATTATTCAAAAATCAATAGCTGATAATATATCCAATTTTTAAAACATATTTATAATATAATTCATAAAAATATTATTTTTTATTATTTTATATTATGAATATTATGTGGTTTTACTTTTACATTTATTATTATTAATTAGGTATTCATTTATTTTAACTAATTAAAAAAGATTGACAATTTATTTTAAATACTTTTTAATAGTTTAACTATTAACTATACTACTGTATTAACTACTAATTATTAATTAATAATAAACATTATAATAAATTAATTAACTTGAATTTATTGAATTGGTAATAAGTTGAAATCTGTATAATAGATTATTGTCTTTTGATAAGAAATACGAATAAATGGTTTGAGGTAAATATGCGACTAGTAGCTAGCGGCGCATGCGCAATAGAGGTCATATAACTCGCGACTCGTTCATCATCATTAACATCTAAGTCGCGAACATGTACATCATCGACAATATGTGTAATCTATAGGTTATGGCTCCATCCACTGTATATGATCTAAGTATTAAATTATAGTAATAGTTCAATTTTAGTCCGTGGTACTGAGGTAGCGCTAAATTCGCAGTTGCTGTCATCTCGGAAATTCCCATCCCGCACCTTTTCCTACTCTAAACCTTAAGCGGCCCGGCTCCGCAATCCGCATCACCCGCCCGCCCATTCGTTTCCAGTCCATACACTAGTCCGTGATATTTTTGACCATAACTCGCGGTTATAGATTATATTATAACAAACGTATGGCAATGATAATAATATAACCTCTGTTGAATGAAACCACTGCACAGTAATAACCCTTCCTTCCCAAGTAACAACTTCTATTGGGTGCAAACCAACCCTCGGGTTTGTTAAAAAAAAAATTTGTTTAAATATCAAAATGAATCAAAAGATTTAACGAACGATAAAATTTATTTTTTACCTAATCGTGTTCATATTAATTTTGAAAGAAGCAATAGAAATACTCAAAAAAGTAAAAACCATTTATTACAAAAAGCATCCAGTGTACACAATATGAACCACAACCAGGTAAGTGGTACATACCTATATATTGAATAAGATGAATCGAACAAAATTACAGATGAAATTGAGTGGGAAGAAACAGGTACTACTCTGTTACCCAACAAGAAAAATCCCATGGTAATAGCTAAATATTTTTCATCTAAAAACATGTCCAAAAGTGTGTTCAAAGTAATAAAAAATAATAAATATGACGCTTCACTGGTGAATTATATGAACGAATTATTACCAATGAACTTCCAATATGATGAAATTGGAAAAGTTAAAACACACGTTTCTAAAAAAAAATCTGTCAAAACAATAATGAAAGAACGTACCTATTGAGAAAATGAAAAAAAAAATTCTCAACTCAGCAACAAAGTAATGATTCGTAAGCTTAAAAAAATAATCCTAATATTTATAAAATTGTTAATACATTAATGTTTATAAACAATTTTAGCAAGAATAAGAACTTACTTAGAACTTATTTAGAAATAAGAATTTACCAACTGCGAGCGGGCAACTTATGGTAGAAGATATTGAAAACTCGTAAGTTTATAGAAAAACACACATTATTACTATTTATAATAAATTAAATATATTATTATTATTTTTTTATTTATTATAAAGATCACCGTCTAGTGAAATATTAGGAATTCAAGCTGAGGTTATCACATCCAAACACCACTGAAACAAATCTTGAAGAAAATTGGTTTGTATATTATTTGTATTATTTATGTATCTACATACATAATTGAGTGTTAAAATATTATTATTTTTGTATATCGTAGGGTTAGATGTAGAATTGTTGAGGTTTAACACATTTTCCAGCAATTGCAAAATAGTATTCATAATATAGCATTCGGGTGTTCTTTTATGAACTCTGAATTCGTAAAAGAAACTCGTAATGGTTTTTTTTTTTTGTACGTGGACATTTAATTGTAAAATGTGTAATACTATCACAAAAATTGAGTCTGAAAAAAATGGATCATATATATATATATATATATATATATATATACCGATCAATAAAGCTATTGTGACTGCTTGTGTTGGGATTAGAATAGGATACACTCAACTTAGTGAATTTTCGCCGACTTTAGATATAACCTATGTTTGCAGTAATACATACGGTAAAATATTTGATGAAATCAGTACAGCAATCGAACAAACAACATGGGAACAGATGAGATTGGCTGGCATTGAGGAAAAGCAATTAGCGAGAGATGCTGGAGATATTGATACTGATGGTGTACCCTTGTGTCCTGTAATTGGTGATGGTGAATGAGGAAAACTGAGTTACAAGACAAGTATGATGCATTATCCGGAGCTGTAAGAATTAATTTATAACATAATAGTATAAATAACGAATTAGTTTAAATTATTATAATGATTATATTATAATATTTTTTTTAATGTAGGCCACAATTATTGGTTTTCGTCCTAATAAAATCTTATTTGTTGGAATACGAAACCGTTATTGTTGTATATGTGAAAGAGTTCATGCATTAAAATTGTTCGCAAAAGATCATAAATGTTTTTTGAAATGGGACAAAACTGCCACAAGTATGGAAGCTGATGGAATTTCGGAGGGATTTGCCAGAAGTATTGAGTTACAACTTACATGGTTTAAAATTTAATAAGTTAATTGGTAATTGTATTACTTTTAATTTTAAATATAATAAAATATTATTGAACCTTAATAATATAAGAAATAATATAATTGTTTTAGGAGATGGCGATAGTAGCATATCAAAAAAATTAGAGTTAGTTCCCTATGGACCACACCAATTGGTACAAAAGATTGAATGTCAAAACCATTTGTTAAGGAAGTACAAAATTGTCTACAATAGCAAAAAATTCAAAATACCCGCTATATTTAAGAAATCTAATTACAAAAAATATTATTAGATTCTGTACGGCTATTCGGAAGGCAATTAAATACAGAAAAAAATTTCACTATTTCACTATTTCATTCTTCCGAGTTCTGATCCAAGTAAGTACCACTTTTGCCGGGGTGCATATACCAAGTCGACACATCGGATGTCTTTGTTTTGAACCTAATTTCATGCAACGTATAAACTCGTTTTTAAAGTTGAAAAGCAAGTTTTTTAGATTATATATCGACGTTTTATCAAGTAAAATGTTTATCCGTTTTTACTTCAATTAGAATCTTCAATTAATGATCGTTACTAATCATTAATTTGTGTAAGGATTCGGGGGTCACTCACTACACTTGCAGTAGTCTTAAGTCTTAACAATTTTTCATTTGAATATCATTATGTTAATATATCGGTATTCCGTAGGAAGTCGTAAATTATGTATTCTTATTGCTATTAAATAAATGAATGTTTTAATAATAAATCGAAACAAATGCACTTTACACGTCCATCATGAATTTCAAAATTTGTTTTCAAAAGACGTGTTTTTCAACTCTGATTTTGAATATTTATGAATTAAAGAAAAAGCGACTGCTCACCATTTAGTGAAGGAATTTTAGCCAATGAAACGGATTTGGGTAAAACTCTTGAAATGCTATGTAGCTATGTTGTATAGTAATAAATACATTACATACATATTATAATTAACTATGTTTCTTACATATTATACTATAGTAAACCTGAATATTTTATAGTTTTACTGTAAAAAAACTGTGCTTGGAAGCTTTATAGTTGTTCCTGATAATATCTCAATTTCAATATCATGTAAAAGTAAATATGAAATTGTTTTACAAAGATGCCACCCTGATTGTATTGTGTCTATCTTACTAACATAACATAATAAATTATATGTTTTGATAATAACTTAATTTTATATATACTTAATTATTCTCTAGAGCATCTTAAAGGAATTTATTGATATTTTAATTACAAAGCAAGCTATGAATATTTCAAAGCTGTAATTTTTATTTGTTTAAATAAATTTTGTTGAAAATAAATAAAATCATCCAATATGCCATAGATCGTAGTCTTAGGTTTAATTTTGAAAATAATTAGAAAAATGGATTTCTATGATTAAAATTAGTTTGCCATATTATACATTCGAAAGACAAATATCACGTACGGTTGTGGTATCTTTTTAAGTGAAATAAGTACTGTCTTAAAGAAAAAAAAAAAATATATATATATATATATATATATATATATATATCATTAAAAAATACTATAGTTGTTTGTGCAGTGTGTGAAAAAATCCAAAATTCAAAATGTGTACCTTTACAAGAAGTGTCATACTCTTGCACCATTTGTCAGAATTTAAATGATACAATCCAGTGTAAAGGAACTTTAATTGTTGTACCACAATCTAATTTAGATCATTGGATTTTAGAGGTAAAGTTTGTGTTGGAAAATATCTTTATGGCCATATCATAGTGTATAAAGATACTTTTTAGGTTATATTTTTTGTTTTAATTTTAGTTCAAAGCACTCAAGGTTGGACAAAAAAATTTGGTTTGATTTTTCAAACTTCATACAGTTCCACCCACTTCTACTTTTACAATGATGTATATATTTTTTTGTTTTATTTTTAATGTATGTTATGAGTAGCAATTATCTTCAAAAGTTTCATCTAGTATCTCTATGAATCAGAATTTTCATCTAGTTGGTACTACAGATACTCATTCTTCTTAATTATTGATAGTTTTTCCATGTGTATTGAAAAAACCTCAACAATTTAGTGAACATGGTAAAATTTGATGTAGACAAGATTTTCATTGTATTAATTTTTGATATTTTGCCATAAATACAAAAATTACTGAGCTATAAACTTAGAATTTCTACTAAATATCAGCATAACTCTTACATATATGTTAGAGTATGTTTATGTTAATTCTAATTTACACTATTAGTTTGGCTAAGGTTTGTAATTAATTTTATATTTTTGAATACTATTTGTTTGTTTAAGGGTTCAAAAAATCAAAATAATCCTTCTTTACGACATCCCAAAAAATACAATTATCCCCAGTCATTAAATGACTTGATAAATGGTGGCAGATTTGTTTAGATAAAGGTCAAACGGTGGAAAGTATGATTAATAAAGTATCCCAAATTATTTTATATTTAAAATCTGTTCATAAGTGGACTATGACTGGTACACCTATACATAAATACTAACCTATACCTAAACTAACCACTATATGGTGAGTAAAATATTGATTTTTCTTATTAATGAATATTTTATTATGTATTGTATTAACGAAAATTGAAAAATTTGTATTTTTAGATCTTTATGGTATTTTGAAGTTTTTAGATATTAATCCATATTATGATCATAAACAGTTTCTTGGGCTAATGAAAAATGAAACTGGTTTAGTAAATGAGTGGTTTTCAAAGGTAATATGGCAAAATTCTATAAAAGATTCTCAATTCAATTTATCTATATTAACTTATGAAAAACATTGGCTGATATTTCCTAAAAATTAAAAATATTTTTACCAACATCAACATAATTTTTACGTTGAAATTTTTTCTAACACAATTACTAGGTAATGTGTTTTAACAATTAATATCTATATATAATATGTAATATTTCATATAATATGAAAATGAAAATTATCGTAAACATTTATTTCATTGGCTTCTTTTTTACGGTATAATAATAATTCAAAATAATTTTTCAAGCATGCTCTTCCCATTTTCAACCTTATAATAATGCTCAAATTCGAGTATATTTTTTTATAGTTCTAAACAATTCAAAAGAATTACATTTTATGAAAAATATTAATTATTTTTTTTTAGACATTTTCATCCTTCTAGGTTTGTTTAATGGTTACCGATGTTTTATAGTAAAATATTACAAAAGTGAAAATATTTTTTAGTGTTAAGATTTTGTATTATTGAGTTTAAAGTTTTAGAGATCTATGCATTTTAAGTTAAGAGTAAAGTTTAAGTGTCAAAGATCTTACAAAAATGTTCTGCCTCTTTTCTCAACTAAACTAAATTTAATACTTATACTAATGGTCTAATAATAGTACAAAATAATTCATAAAATGCCTAAAAAATATTCCGTTTCACAATATTATATTTTGTTTAGCAGTTGCCATTTAATAAAACTAATGAACTTAAAAAATTGTTCAGTTAAAAATAACATTAAATAAATTTTTTCTTGTAAATGGAGTTCTATTATTCTTTAAACTTTAACTTGAAATAAATATAAATGTATACATTACATATCCTGGAAAATCTTCATAAGTGTGCATAATGTATCATCTTATAAATTGATAATGATATTTAGTTAACTATTTTATAATGACCCCATAAACAAGTCAAAGTGATAATTTTATTATTCTTTGAAGTCATTTTTTTTAAAAGGTTTATGATTTGTCTTAGTTATAATCTTTTTATATTATTTGTTTCTTTTGTTTAGTTATGTATAGGAAACAAGGTAAAATGAGTAAGTCAAGTTAATTTTTCTTATTTGCATATTATAATCTTGATTATCTGATCAATAATCTGACACTCTTTGAAATTCAGAGTTTTTTGTCACTAACAGCTTCAATTCAGCTTTTTTGAGTTATTGCTCCATATGTGGTAGTAACTGTATGATTTAAGCCATACATGAAACCATGTTAATTATAAAGTAAAATTACTTAAGTTCATTATTTTTTTTATGCAGCTTAATAAATTAGTACATTACCACTGATGGTGTTTATACTAAATGATTTGTTTTTATTGATATTTGTTATCTTAAAAGTTATCTGTTACTTAGACCCTATTTAAATTTCCCCTCATTTTTCAATTTATTTTATTTTTTCTTTATTGTGCTTCTTACCTGGAAGTATACCTGGTTAAGTACTTTCTTGTCATACATTTTTTTACCAACTATGGCATGTTCAAAACAATTAAAATGTGTGTTGGTTCTCTTTATTTTATAGAAAATATTGTAATATTCCTATTTAATAAAATATACTAATAAATAGGGCAGAGGACCTATAGCTCTAAAAAGGCATTAATTATGCATGCACGTATGCACTTAAAAACCCTATAGTATGCACTTAAAATTTTTTTTTGCAATTTAATTTAAAAGTATTACTAAAATTAATAGGCTTTACAATAAGTTAAAACGATTACTTAATTCAAATATATTTTATACCGTCGCCAAATAAATAAAATACACATTTCTCTTAATTTTCCTAATGAAGCCGTAACTTTTATTTCTAATGATTGATTATTTGTTAATTTTATATTTCTTCTTCCGGCACTAAACAAAAATATCCATGTTAACGATGTAGGCACATGGTTCACTGTGGTGCTAATGTAGTATTGTGTACGACGTTGGAACAAAAATTAAAAGTAAAAATATTTTTATCCAAACATTTTGATTTTATTGTTTGAAATAAAAACGTTGATGTGAAAAAAATTGAACTAAGTTTTATTATGTCTCAAAAAGTATTAAATAGTGTGTAAAAATGTAAAATATGCCGTGAAATAAAAATTACTCAAAATATGCATTTATATGCAAAATAAAATAAAAAATAGCTTTGTAAAAGCATGAAACGAATTTGTTTCGTACTCTGCCATTTTTGTAACTGTGCAAAACAAATATGTAAACGATTCAGTCCTCTGCCCTACTAATAAATAACTACGTACCTATTTATAATATATATTTTTGTTTGTCTCCGAATAAAATTATTTAAAATTATGACAATAATAATAGTAATATAATTACTTATATGAAAAAATTAGGAATTAATAATATGTTTACCTGATTATAATTGTTATAATATGTGTTATATGTTGAAACTTTTAAGATCATATAATAACCTTGACATTGTATTGAAGGATATTGAAAAAAATCAATGCATTGTTTGATGGAATCACTTAAAAAAGTTAAACAAGCATGTTGGCATAGTCAAGTAAATTTTTTTTTATATTAAATTAAAGGTAATCATCATTTTTCAAATATTATTTTTTCTAGGCTATAAAAGATATATACTTAAAAGTGCAAGGTACAATGGCAATGGAGAAGATAATAAATGAAATTTTGAAATAATACCTTGAAGAAGGTAATAGTTATTTGTGTTTGCTTTTGATAATCTCAATCGTTTGGGTGGAATATACCTTTGTCTCTCAGAACCAGCTACTACTGCTAAACACTATAGAGATGTATTAAATGTAATGGAGTTATGTAGATATACAAAACTTGAGACACACCCATATAAGGTCTTTTAGTCAAATTATTTGTTTTTTGGATTTTAATGATTTTAATTTGTGATTGAAAAATTGCATGCACTATATTATTTATCTCATATCCTCTAAACATACAGAGTTATCACATGCCTTAAGTGATTTAGACTTAAAAACCCGTTTATAACTCCTTGAAAAAGAATGTCTTGACAGTGATAAACAAAAAGTAAGTGTTTATTTAATACACAAAACTATTGCAAAAGTAAAATAATTTATGGCTGTCGTATCTATAATATATAGGGCCTAGATTTTTATGCAAAAATTATTGTTAAATATACACATATTTATGCACTCAAAAATTAAAAAATATGCAAAAAAAAAGTTATTGTTTATTAAAAAAGTTATCATTAAATAATTGTTGTGCATTTTGAATATACTTAGCATCATTTGGGTTAAAATATGTGTCGACCACTTCTTTGACTTTGTCAAAATTCTTACCATAATAAAAGGCGGCATCTAGCCACGTTCCTCATCGGGTAATAATAGGTTGTGGTGGTAAACTTAAGTTTGGACATTTTTGTTTAAAAGAACCTACCCGAGTAGGTGCTTTCAAAAAAACTTTTTGTATTGGATATCAACAAATCAACATTTAAGAATTTAAGAAGAATGTCTGCAATCGGCATGTATACCAAACTTTTGAGTAAAATTTAAATTTTATTAAGTATTTATAAAATAGGCACATTTTATGTAATTATCCAGAAATATGCAACTTTTATGCATTTTGATGCAAATATGCAATAAAAGAAATTAATAGTAGAATATACGTATTACGGAACGTCAAGATATTTAATCAAAATTGTTATAAGTCAAATGTAGAAGAATATGCATTTGCATAAAAATCCGGGCCCTAATAATATATAATATGATATATTTTACACTTATGTTTAGATTGCATAAACACTAAACACTGTTCAACTTCTATCTAATCAAATAAATAAACTATTAGAAAACAAAAAATTAAGCTATTCTTATTGGATGTTTGATGCATTAAAATTGATTTTGTCACCTAGAAATTGCATGGTTAAAGTAAAACCAGAGTTGGAAGATAATTATGTCCCCCGTGATGATTCAAATATTTCAAATATTGCAAAGACGTAAATTAACTTATTTCTAGTTAATCCGTATATTTGATTTCAAATTATTTTTTCCAAATGATTATTTTAGGTTGAATTCTATAAATTATGTTTTTAAGATTCTGAGTGTTTGGCTAAATGATTTGAATATATCAAGGATTCTGGTAATTATTGTATAATATATTTAATATGTTTGGTAATTATATGAATTAGTAATTAAGAACGGGCACATTTTAGAAATATACAGAAAGTATGCTGGTAGCATTCAGGATTATTTTGTCACTATAAAATATGTAAATGCTGTTCTATAAAAGTTGTTGTACTTTATTTATCGGTACACATATTGAATTAAATAACAACTAGTAAGGTGTGACTAGTGAGTGCAAAGCCAGGATTCAGGAGCGAGTGTGGCGTGTGCTTAGAAATAAATTTGCGAAATAAAAATATAGGAAATGGTCTACTGCATTGACACGAATTGTAGGTACAAAAGTATTAGATATTACTTATAACTTATAAGTAAGATAAGTACTAGTTAGAAACCTAGGATCTCATAAACATTAAAAAATAGATGGCTTTAATATTTATTATGTTTAAAACTACGCAAAAACTGTCAGATAAAAAAGATATGTGCTACGTAGGGTACACATTATTACAAAAATACAAAATTATAGCTTAAACATTCAAAATATACTCAATACAAAACTAATATAATACTATTACGCAATAAATACAGGTCACGTAAGTACGCGTGAATAAATATTACGGTGGCAATGCGGCATAATGTACGTGTATGCATTTTATATTTACGCGACCCGCCGCAAACGAAGGTTGAGAAAATAATAAACGTTGCTCCCGAATGAGCACAATCGTCGGCTGACCGTCGACGACAAGTAGTGGGCGTGGCTTAAACGTCGCGTGCTTGCGCATCGCGAAAACACCTAAAGGTGGGTTCACACCTCGTCGTGTCGTGTATAATAATCATAGTTACCACACGATACCGCATAGTTGAATATATTCAACTTTTGACCGTGTGGTTACATTTATGTACAGAAAAGTGATAACTAAAATAAAATAATACTTTGTTATCATCAGGTACAATATTCATATCATTGGTATTGCATTTTGGTATAAACATAAAAATACGAAATACACGACACGACGAGGTGTGAATCCACCTTAAAGGTACGTTTTGGCTAGAGCGACCGCGACTGCGACCGCATTTTACTGCATCAATGAAATAACATGTACCTGGTTTAGTTATAGCGACCGCGACCGGCGATTTTGAACCGGTCGCGGCGACACAAATTTCGGTTGCTACACGACCAGTCAAATCGCAGTCGCTCCGCGACCCTTCAGGTTATAAATAGAATATTTGAATTTTCCCACAATAATGTCGTAAACAAATTATAATTCAATCATATGGTGTGATAACTCATATCAAACGTGTATTATATTCAAAGGTTAAAATTTAAAATAATTTATAATAGTGTCTAGTGTCTACCTATTCACTATTGATTTTTAAATTAAAAATATTAAATTTTGATTATTGTACACTATGAACAAGTTTACTAAACAAGAGGATGAGAAACTGGCAGAAAGTGTTTCGATGTATTCGTCATTATATAATCCAATGCATAATGATTATAAGGACTTGAATATTAAAGAAGCTATTTGGGCTGAAATCAGTAAATCGGTCGGAAAAAGTGGTAAGAAATTGATATGTTATTACATTTCACAAAAATTAAATTAATTTACCTATTTTTGAAACACATTCAACGTTAATTACCTATATTTTAAATATTTTAAAATATTTTAAACACAATTTAGATAAGTACTTTGTTTATAATAAAAGAAAATAACGTTTTAATACTTTTTAAAACTAGTATTATAAATATAATCATAACATATGTTAGAATTTCATTGAATAATAAAAAAAACAATAAATATTATCTAAGTAGATGAAGTTCTTGATATTTGATAGTTTTGCCATGGTACTAATAATAATTGATAGGGAACATATTATGATATGCTAATTTGTTCGAATCGGTCAAAATCATAGTCGTTATCGCCGTAAAGAAAACGCTTAGGCGACTTGCGATCGCGACCGCGACTGCGATTATTTTTCAGTCGCGGTCGCTCTAGCCAAAACGTACCTTAACAGCGCGTTCTCTCGGTCGTTGTTTACGTTTCGCTTTCGGTGTGGCGTCCTCTTAAATACATAGTTATACTTAATACAATGATATCATAACTTTTTGAGGTGTTTTTTTTTTATACTGAGCGTTTTTTTACACGGAGTTTGGCGTAGTCTTTTTGTTGGGATTGTTATTACAGTAATAACAATAACATTATAACTATCGATATAATAATTGTTCTGTGATAATACCACGTTTATAATTGAATTTTTTTTTTCACAAATTTAATTTTTTTTTTTTTGAGCATTTTAATAAACTTTCTAAAATTCACCTCATTATTGTTATTATTATTATTTTAGGCTTTTTCTAATTTATTTTTCATCCCTAGTAAAAGTTTGAAATAACCCCTTTATTTATTTTATTTATTTATTTATAATGATTAACGCCAATCGGCTTTTATACAAAGTACTTAGGTACATACAAAATAATAACAAATTAAAATAACAATATTAAAATAGTAAGACATAATAACAGTATTAAAAATATTAAGACAACAAAAACCAATAATATGGTGAAACAAAAATGAAGGGCCCAGGCACGAAATTGTCACAAATTATATAAATTGAATACACGCTTCAGTCTAGGGAGGGGTGCATTGGCAGCATAGTTGGACCGATCTGTTTGTAGGTAGAACGTGCCCTGGTATCGAGTGTTGCTAGGAACATGGATATTAAGTTTCTCTAATAATCGAGGTGCATCAATTTTCCCATTTAATAGCCCAGAAATAAATCGGTAACTATGTGTCTGATGTCTAACTGATAGTGACTCGAGACATAAAATATCATTTATTGGTTGATAGTCATGGGGTGGATGAGAAATGTTTAGGCAGTACCCAGCATTATTCAAAAACCTGTTCTGCACTCTATCAACTCTATCACCAACGGTATACGCCATACGGATACCAGACAATAGAACCATACTCTAGTACCGAGCGTACTAGCGCACAATAGAGCACTGAGAGACATTTTGGAGAATTGAAACTCGCAGAATGTCGTCTAATAAAACCAAGTATGCGCACAGCTTTGCCTACTATGTGATCAATGTGAGGACGAAAATCTAAAGATGGGACAAAAAGGAAACCTAAGTCAATAATTTTGTCAACACGATCCAGGTGTAGGCCATTGAGAGAATAGTCAAACATTATAATATTTCTAGTACGATAGAATGACATAACTTTGCATTTGGTAATATTTAGGGAGAGCCCAACAGTGGCGGACTGGGAGAAAAAAACAGCCCTGGAAAATCATAATTTTAGAGGCCCTCAGCGTACTAACGGCCCCTTAAATATATATATATATATATACATTTTTTTTTTTGTAAATACAATTTAGCTTTTAAATATTTTAATTAATTATTATAAAAAAAAATAAAATAACTATTGTATATTTGCATAAAGGTACTAAAGTAATCATTAATAGTAAATACTAATGATAATAAAATTTATATTTTATACTATCACCGGCCCACCGGGAAATTTCCCGGTATCCCGGTCATCCAGTCCGCCACTGGAGCCCAACAATGTCGCACCAGATTGTTAGTTTTACCAGAATTCTTTGAAGTATTTGACAGTCTTCCATGGACGACACTGAGTGGAATATCTTAGCATCATCTGCAAATAACAGGACCCTCGGTGGAGAAATGACCGAGCAAATAGAGTTAATAAATATATTAAATAGCAGGGGGCCTAGATGACTACCTTGGGGAACACCTGATAAAACTTTAAATGATTTAGATTTCATACCAAATAATTTAACAAATTGAACTCGATCAGACAGATTTCATTGTTATAACTGTGGCCTGGCGGTGGAAAAATTTGGCCTGATGAAAAATTCGGCTGCTCTATTTCAAAACTGAAATGGGGCCCCTGCCTGGCACCCCCACCCCTAAGAATTCCAAAACCTGAATAGGGTCACTCTTGGTGCACTTGGTCCCAGCTCCCAGCATTTGTGCTTTCCCCCCAGGGACATGTTCAGCTTTTTATTAAAAAATACTATTAAGTATCTACGATGACGAATATTTTGTTAATATTTGTTTAATCATTTAAAATAACTATTATACTTATTTTTAATACATATGAAATTAAAAAAACATAATATTTTCATTACAAAATTAAAATATATTATGGATGATACCTATAAAAAAATGACCAAGACATTTAAGGTAGGTATTTAAAAAAAAAGTTTAAATCAAAATGTCACATAATTATGAAATGACTAATATTTGATTTAAATAAAATTCAACAATTTTTCGCAAATGTAAACACTTTAAAAATATACGAGTATAAATAAATATTTAAAAAATATCAAAAAGCGTAAAACTCAAAAAGCCCTATTCGTCCTACTATCTTTGCTATGTTTTTTTTCGATTCGTAAGTATAGGTTGACTGTAATGAACATGGTAAAACGCATAAAATAAAAATATTTCTTTAAATTAAAAAAATGAAATTAGTATGAATGACTAAGGCTTAATTCCCGGAATACCGTCACTATACCGGTGTAACTGGGATTATTTACCCCCGTGAAATTTTACCCCCAACGGTAAATTTTTACTAGTGAAATTTTACCTCCCGGTAATATTCGCTAGTGAAATTTTACCCCAATGTATTTATAAACCCCTGTAAAATTTCACTAGTGATTATTTACCGGGAGGTAAATTTCACTAGAGAATATTTACCGGGAGGTAAAATTGCACTAGAGACAATTTATTGGGGGGGGAGGGGGTAAAATTTGCCTAGATAATGTATATTACGGGGGGTAAAAATTCACTATGGTTATTTATTTATTTATTTTATAGTATAAGATATATATATACGTATATATATATATATTGAAATACACAACTAGTTCGTTGATAACTCATAAAGTAAGTTTCAAGTATATTAACAGGCCCAACTAGGGGGGGGGGGGTACTTGAGTATTTTCTCCGGGACCTGGGCTTCCTCGAGGGCCATGATGAAAAACTTAATTTAATCGAATATTCGATAGAAGCTTTTTCAAAATGGTACAACGTACATATACAAATCTATATGCTATATCAGTGGTCGGCAACCGGCGGCCCACGGGCCGTATCCGGCCCGGGTGGCTATTGAATACGGCCCTCTTTAAATTCTAGAACGACGACATTTAATTGAACCTCATATTGCATAAATATAATTGAATGTTGCGTTTTTGGTATATGTGTTTTATATCAGTCATATTTTATAATGGTAGGTGTACCTTGACAATTACCGATAAGATAACATCTCCACTATTCCACCATGTTCTTCGAGCGGGCACAAGTAATTTCAATGTGGAAATTGAAAAATTAATGAACAATATCCAACCACAAAAATCACATTAAGCATTTTACCAATACATTACATTCATTACTTTCATATTATAATTATACTAAAAAAACTATAATTTTTATTACACGCATTTTATTATTTTAAGTTTTAGACTATATTTTTTTACATAATACATAATTTAAGAATAAAATATTTTTATTTTTATCTGGCCCGCGAACTGTAAATGTGGCCCAACAGTTCGAAAAGGTTGCCGACCACTGTGCTATATTAATACGTTAAAACGTTCAGGAAATATGTAGGTACCTATTTATTTATTTCATGTTAGTGTTTTTATACTTGTAAGTTTTGAGTTGATTTTTTCCATGGTAAATGTGTTTAAGTGCCCAGTCAAAAAATATATCTTTATCGTACTCTGCAATTTAATGTCTTTGTTATACCCTGTCCGTAGGCGCAAATAGCGTTTGAGATTTTGGGGGGGGCTATCTACTAAATGAAGTATTTATGCAAGTGCCAAGTAGTTAACAACTAATTTTTTTTTTATACAACATATAGGTAAAGCGTTTACTAATACTATAGTACTATATAGTATATTATGGTGTATATTATTTTGGAGCTTTGCTCTGAATCTATATACTAAAGAAATTATTTATCACATTTAATACATCTATCACCAATATCTTGTCTAAGGATCTAAGAAACAAAATAAAATCTTGAAGAGGCGTGATATAAAATGAAAAAAGTGAAACACCATTATGTGATTACCTACTGATAACAATTATTTATAATGATAATACGTATATTTTAATGTGTTTTATTTAATTTATTTAATTTTTCAAAAATTTTCAAATTTAATTCAAAAACTATTGATTTAAGCATAAACATATACAGAAACTAAATTTTAAATATTGTTATTGTCTAAAAAAGAAGTTATTACCTATAACATTTTTTGTAAATGAATTAGGTTTTTATAAAAATAGTAAAACACAAAATATTGCTTTTAAAATAGGTAGGTACATGGTGATTTTACAATTTTACAGTTACCTATTTTAATATATTTACTAAACGGCTTAAGATACTATGAAAAGTTTCACGTAAACGTTGTTTAAAATTTAATTGCCAAAAATAAGTTAAAAGTGAAATATAATTAATCAATTGTGTTATTGATATACTGAATCAAATTATGTGTAATCAGCATAATAATTATATAAACATATTTTAAAAATTGTATAATATAATTTTTTATGATTTTAACTTGTTTTTTTTTATGGCATATGGCAGTGATTTTCAAACTTTTTTTGACCACGGCACGCTTCGCCCTTCACAAAATTTCCATGGCACACTATGACCTCTAATTTTAATACAATGAAACCTCTGAATTCCGGACACTCTCGGTAGCCGGAATATTGTCCGTTATTTAGAGGTGTCCGCTGTTCAGAGGGGAAAACAAAGCAAGAGAATATGTTCCTATCCACATAAAAACGTCCGCTAATCGGAGGCGTCCGGTATTCAGAGGTGTCCGTTAAGGGAGTTTTCACTTTATTCTAAAAAATTACATTACCGATACATTTTGTAAGGGTGCAATTATCATGTAACATTGTAACATGACTTATCTTAGTCGCTTTCTTACTGCAAACCTTCGATTTATCAGTATACGCTTAAATATTGCGGGTTCACGACAGTCGAACGCGTCCATTTTCTTACATGTACACTTATTCAATTCGATCGGTCATTTATGCAAAAAAATAAAAATGTTCAAAACACCGCGGCACACCAAGTGAATGCTCGCGGCACACCAAGTGAATGCTCGCGGCACACCAGTGTGCCACGGCACCCCGTTTGAAAACCACTGGCATATGGCATTGGTGTGCAAAACAAAACAAAAAGTAATAATAAATAATAAATTGTAAAGTATTTTATAATTCTATATAATATATATTTATTTATACACGTTTTTTTCAACGCTTTCCATTTCAATATATTAATATTTATAATATTAAATAGTACTCGTATGTAAAAAATTTATATTTTTTATACTATACAGAATGCACAAAGGACATCTAATTAATAAATTACCTACCTACTTCATTTTTTTCGCACAAATCAATGTTTGTAAAATACTTTTATCCAGAATATAATTTGTTAATAAATTACGAAATATTAAGTTATTTTCTTTTTTCTTAAGATTTTATTTCAATTTTCAATACTTAAACGGTTACTCTTAAGAATTATTTTTATCACGAAGATATCAATTGTCATTTGTATCCATAAAAATGTGAAAGTGTAAAAGTTGTTTATACTATATACCTACTATCTGTCGTACTTGAAGACCTCAAATGAGTATTATGGGCCCTAAACATGCTTACATTAGCCGCAGAGTGTACTTAAGAACAACCAGAACATTCTATAGATTCGCATTTGTTGCCACTTCTAAGGCACTGTGAATGAATTGAAGAGCAAATACATTTATTAGTTATTAATCGAAAAATGAATTTTTCTTAAAGTGTTTAAAATGTGTGTCTTATAATTTTATGTGTGTATGGAGATTATCGATAAAAATACCTAATTTTTTCAATTTAATTATTCTGTTATGCGTTTAGTTTAATAATATTAGTGTACTTGGCATACTAAGATAAAAACATTTTAAAGTCTAAGAGAGTTATTTAATATAATATTATGTTCCATTCAAAAAAAATTTAGTAAAATAACGGTGGTGAAAATTAGTCCTTATTTTCCTTTGGATCTCGAACAGAATAGTAGTGTTATACTGTTATGTATTTCAACCTTAGATGATGAATCGTAAAGATTAAAGTCAAAGATGAGAAAGTAGGGTGGAATCGCCGTTTTTGATCCCCCTCAAATCCTAGTAAATCATAGATACCCCTACCCGCCGACCAATTTTTTGTTTGTTTGTTATATAGTTGTTTCAGGGTTATCCCCACTTAGAAAGGTATTCACTTTACTTTTTTTGCCCTCCTTTAGTGTGAGCCCTGCTCCGGCCTCTCAACCCACCTGTCAGGGCCGGATTTAGGGGAGGGCTGAGTGGGCTGCAGCCCAGGGGCCCCCACAAATTCGGGGCCCCCACAATTTTATGATATTTAAATTAGGATACAGAAAAAATATTTTATTTATATTTACACATATTTAATTAAATAATATTGAACTTTTTTTGGAAATTTAAACATTTTTATTTTACTAACTAATAATAGATGTATTTACGTTTACTGACAATGAACGGTCTAAAAATCTAGATAAGATAGTTTATGCCGTCCGCGATCGGTGTGCACTGTGCACCATCGATTGTAATAATATTATTAGTAAATGTGATTCTAAATATACACATGTGGGTCTGAATGATATATCAAATGTCGTAGAAAACATGATGGTTAACAAGAATATAGGTAATTCATCGTCAGAATTATGAGATTAGTTTTCGGAAATATAAAATACACATTACAGATTATGTGGCGGTAGATAAATTATCGTTATTTGTTCGTTGCACTTATTGCATGTCAGACGTCAGTTAACAACAGTTGCTTACACAATAGACAATAGCTACAGCTGACTTTATTTGTTTCTTATAAGTTATATTAACCAGTCAATAGTGTTAAAATTTAAAAATGGAAGAAGATAGTCATAAATTAAAGCGAGTTTATATGAGTGGTGCAGATAAACGAAAATTTGCAAAAGAAAAATATAAAAAAAATACGGAAATAATTTCAAAAACTAGGCGAATGACAGTTTTTCATGACACAGCCTAACACAACTTCTTCTTCTGAGGTTAGTTCAAAGTTTTACAATTACTATACAAAGAATAAATATTACTTTTAATAATATATGTATTTAATATTTTTATATTTTTTATATTTCATAGCATATAATAATAAAATATATGCAGGTTAGGACGGTTAGGTAGTTAAAATAATAAATATTACAATTAATATTTTTTTTATATATACATAGTATACTATACCTATCTCTTCAAATTTACCTTTCCTGATTAAAATTGTTTAAAATCGAAAAAATGTATACGTTTATTGGCCACTTAGATAGGTAGGGGGCCCCACAATATATTCCGCCCAGGGGCCACAACATACCTAAATCCGCCCCTGCCACCTGTTGTGTTATCACCGAATGATATCGCTCGACCAGTCATCGACTGTTATCATTGTTTATTTTGTGTTAAATATTTCAGATTTCTAAATTATTGTTACAGTGTATAATAGTAATCTTTGAATTCTTAGTATTATCTGTTTAACTTTAGTTATTTTTTTTTTCATGTTTGGTTGTTTCTTGAAACGTTAAAATATTTAAGTTGTGATTTAAATATTGTGGTTTAAATCCTGTTAATTGTTGGTTGGTGTGTATTATATTTAAAAAAAAATCTAGTTTCTAGTCTAGATTTATTTAGTTGTAATGTGGTAGTTATTATAAAATAACAAACAAAATCATATCATAATAATGTTTTACAGTCTTATATTTCTTCTGTTATTCAAGGAAATTGATTAAATTAAGAAATTACTAATAAAAGCTTGAACATTTTAGAAATATAAATGATATTATGATGGATTAATGTTTTTAATTCTAAATATATTTCAAAAAACACCAATTTAATGCATAAAAAATAAAAATATGATTCTGTACACTAAATGTAAATTACAATATTACTTTTGGTGATTAATCTTCGTGTAAAATAATTTAACTATTCTACTGACAAAAATGACAATAATTATATTGTTTGTGACTCTATCGGTGGAATGATATTTAAAAGAGCTATGTAGTTATGCTATAAATACATATGTTTATATATCATATTAACAAGATTATTATATATCAGTGTCCTAACCTTACACAGATTACAATTGATGTTAACAAACCAAAAATAATTAAATAATTAGTAAATAATTGGTAAATAATTTCTATATTTTTATGTGCATATACATATTATACATTACACACACACACACACACACACACACACACACACACACACACACACATGCACGCACTCGTGTGCTTTTACGCATTAGGTTACACACAAATACACACGCACACTCATAAAATATTGACTGTCTAGATTTACCGGATGTCCGGACTATAAGGATGACTGGATTAGTGAGACTATTGTATTGTACTAAGTTAAATTTAAAATTCAAGATTGGCTTAATCATAACTATAATTTATTATATAATTGCAAACTATTAATTTTAATGGTTTGTTTTAAGTGATAACAGGGAATAATTATTTTATCTAAAAAAATTAATCTATAGAAGTCATTTTAATTTTTTTGCTTTTTAGTTTACCCATAGATAGTAGATACTAAGCATAGTGCTATAAATGGGCATTAAGCTAAAAAAAGACAGCGTCATTTTATAAATTGTACAGGAGAACAAAAAAAAGGAATTAACTTTAAATTTTTTTTATGGATTTACCATAAAATTGTTTAGTAATATTATTAAGTGTAAAAATATAAATTAAAAAAAAAAAAAAAAAAACTGTTTTTATTTAGTAGTTTTTAATTGAACACTCATAAATATTATGTTTTTGTAAGTTATGTGTTTTATTGATGTTTGCCCTGGGTTCTTTTATTTTCACTTTCACGATTCCCAAAACACCCATACTTAGCGATTTGTTTTTTATGTTGGCTTTCAGCTTTGTTTTTGTTAAGGTTTTGATGTTTGATCTATTTTCTTGCATTAAATTGGTCAAACTATGAGATGTCTTTATCTAAATCAGACAAGAAAATAAAATGCTTGAGGAATTATGTAAAATAAAAACTTTGAAACTGAAGATATAGGCCTCGCTATATATTTATAATAGCATACTTTAGTTGTTAAAGACTTATTGGTATTTTATGGTATTGTGAATTATGACTTATGTAGATAATTGTTGAGTAATATACCAAATCGTCTTATTGTTTAGTTGAGTTAATTTTGTTTTCTGCTGTTTCATAAATCATTATATAATTAATTTTTTTTACATCTAAGTGAAATCAGTCATATCATAATATGCAAATAATTTGTTAATATATTTTTTTAGGTGACAAAAACTAGCAGTGAATAAATAATGATAATTTTTAAACTAACGCTTTAGGCTATTTTTGAAAAAAAATATTAAGATAGGTACTTTAAAATGTTAGTGATTATAGTATTTTTATTTGTCTGATATACAGTAAAACCTCAATATAACAGACCCTCTATTAAACAGAATTCTCCTTATAACAGAAAATGTCAGTAGTCTCGGTGCAAATAATATATGAAATATTTAGAATGTGCTGAACTTGCTGCTCTTAATCACAAAAAGCAATCTAATATTAAAAACTGTATTTCTAAATTATAAAAAAGGTACAAAATTGTAAACACATTTAAATATTAAGTCATACATTATAATCTTACTGTTTAAATTTAAGTTGTACTTAAATGTATCACTAATACAATGATTTTGTACGTATCATTTTTTTTTTTTTTTTTACAAAACTATATGTATAAATAATTATTGTTTATAATTTCAAAAGTATGAATTGATGTTTCTGTACTCAATTTTTTAAATTAAAATTTTACTCTTTTGTTTCAGTATGGAGATGATGAATTTACACCTGACACAACTAGATTTGCTGCTCAAAAACCTGGTACACCTGTATATAACGCTGATCCACATTAATTAGGTAAAATGAATTATGATTTATTTGATTGAATAAAATATTTTTTAATATAATCATTATTATCTATATATGGTACAGGAAATAACAGCCGCGTTTGGACTACTAATGCTATTACTCAACTTCAATCACCTATTACATATACAACATACATCAACACACCAAATTCTTGTTGACCACATCCTCCAAAATGACTCCAAACAATTTATCATCAACATACACAATGGTCACAATGTTATCTTCCGAAAATTTGGTAAGAATTTATAATTTATAAAAATAATACAAGTTCTAATGCCAACATTTTAGTTGAAATGGTTCTGAGATAATGGAGATAATTCAAGTTTTATTTCTGTGTATACATACTGCTTATACTATTCCCCTACAAACAACGAATTCCTTCAACGGTAACAATATTTTATTTTAATATTTTAGGAAAAATATTTATAGTTATCAAATGTGTTTTTAGGTAGTAATCTACTATTTATTCTTCTCTTTATTGTACTAAGATGTATAGTTTTTTTTTTTTTTAATTTAATTGTGTGTATTCCAAGATTTGATTTTATTTAGTTATACCTGGTTGTGTTAT
The DNA here is from genome assembly GCA_027580255.1 of Therioaphis trifolii. NCBI lineage: Eukaryota > Metazoa > Arthropoda > Insecta > Hemiptera > Aphididae > Therioaphis > Therioaphis trifolii. The sequence continues at coordinate 6,970,290 of CM050404.1, forward strand.
TATTAACTGTGATAAGTTTATTTAAGTCCAAGATATTATACTGTATAGATTTATACTTTTTTATTACGTTAAATACTTTTTTTTGGGAGTAAAAAAATTGAGGAATCCATTGGTTAGGGTATTTTTTTTTTTTTTTTTGCAAATTCGGTTGAGCTAAAATGATGCGTTTTTTGGGTAATATCAGTAATATCTTTTTGACTGTATTCTAACAAATTTTTGTTGAATTATATGAACAAAAGTAAAATGGAATCAATAAATATTTCATAAATATGATTTATAGTTGAATTGTTATGAACGAGTAGTACTTAGTATCAAAGATCTAGTTCCATTTAGCGATAATACTATTATCATTTATAATGATTTCACGTTGATGGTGTATAGATACAGAATAACATTTAAAAAAAATTATAAATGTGAAAATTGTATTAAGAAAAGATTTCTCCCTTGGATGAATGTGGTATTCAGGTTCAAGACATTTGTGGCTTTTACAATTTAGAAATATCTTGGATTTTGTTAAAAAAAAAAAAATAAATAAATCAAAGCATGAATTCCTATACTGTTAAATTTGTATGAGTACTTTAATGCAGTGGTTTTCTACCTAATAATTATTAACTTGCCTAACTCATACAATTTTTTTGCAATCTATGTTTACAAAAATTAATATAATACAAAATTAATATTTATAATAATGTTCATACATTAAAATCCATGTAATGGACAAATTTTTTTTATTACTTTATTTAGATTATTTCAATTTCATTTACTTGATAAAATAAAATGATGTTAAATTGTGTCATTAAGAAATGTATAATAGTTAATGGCAGTAGTGGATATTTATATTAATCATACACTTGGTTACAGGTGGTATTGTCTAATTCGATTAAAAAATGTTTTAAATTTGTTTCGTATACTTTACATGTAATTAGTATTTTTCATTAATTAAAGAATTTTAATAAAGATATGTATCATACGTTTATATACATAATAAAGGTTTATGAGAAGATGGAGTGGCGGAGTGGTTGGCCACAGTCACGTCATTGTGATTGAAGTTAATCCCCGTCCAACGTCGCTAGTAATGGGATGGGTGACCACTCGATCCTCTTGCGGCGTACCATGCCAACACATACGTGTACCAATACTGTACTGTACCCACCTAACTACTAACAAAACATACTACATCCAATGGCCATAGCTGCCGCGGATTACTTAATAAAAAAAAAAAAAAAAAAAAAAAAAAAGGTTTATGAATTTATATGTATATAATATGATAAAAGTAATACTTAAAATTTTTTTTGGTTAATTATACATTTTAAAATTTAAATAAGATTTATGAGCATATGCTATTAAAACAACTTTTTTTTGTAAAAAATGATTTTCTTTAATTTAAATATGATATTATAATAAAATATAGACACACACACATACACATATTAGATAATTTAGCTTAACATTTTAGGATGTTGGTTTTTTCTGGAATTCATACAGAATGGATTTTTATTTTCCATAAATCATTTGGAATTTAATGTAAATTATGATAATAATACCTAAAAGTTTGTTTTTTTATTTACTTGGTTTTTAATATTTTTCCATGAAAATATATTTTGATGTAAAATTGTAATAAATTTATAAAATAACTTAAGTTTTATAATTGAGATTTTTTTGTGGAAAAAATATACAATACCATTTAAATGTAGACCAAATAAGATTTCTTTTATTCAAAACACAAGTTTTGTGCAATAACATGCAGTTTAATAGAAATAATAAATTGAATTCAAACAATAAATTATAAAGTATAAAAGTAATAAATTATATTCTATGTTAATATTAGAAGAAAAAACCAAGACCTTAAACTAAATTAGTGATCATTTATTTAAATGTACAAATAAATATCATTGATGGGAAAAAAATGTCTAGGAACATTAATATAAAAGACATATTGACAATACGAACAACACTAACAATATTAAAAGTACAAAAATAGTGATTAATAGTTTATTTTAAAAATATATTTTAGATAGGTCATTTGGTGAATATAGAATAATGAAAAATTTTGTCATTATACAATACATATACATAAAAAAAAATATATTTCAGCCTTGAAAAGTGAGTTAAATTTTAACACAAGATTTAATTATTAAGTACGAATGTGACAATTAGGAAAATGAACATAAATATATAAATTAGTTGTTCACATGATGAAATTTATTGAATAGTTAATATTATGTAAATGAGTTACTAGTATTTTAATATGAATAAATCAATTATACAATAAAATTGAAATTAATTAGTAACATTAATAACTAATAATATTTTTATATATTTAGTATTTTAAAGTCAATGACCATAGTGCAATTTAATTTATTTATAATATGTCAATACATATATCAGTTAATGGATATTTAAATTATACTTCAACATTTACTTACAGCAATTATATTTAGGATTAGCATAAATTAACAACATTTAGTCAATAATCCCTAACAAATAAAGCTACCACCTGTTAGAATAGGCGAAGTAAATCAGATTACCATAGTTGAGTGTGAAAATTCTTGAGATCTAATTTAGGATGAGCATGATTTAGTGTGTGTCCATCACTTTCATCTCCAACATGATGCTGCGCTTCAACATGATGCTGCATTTCAACATGTGGTTCATTTTTCTGTTTTATTACATTTTCATGATGTTCAAATCTATAAATGTATTTACCAATTAGGAACTATAATTTTTCAAAGCAGTAATTTTTTCTATACCTATTTTCATTCATTTGGTTTTCTGTAGCTTTTGCTCCATAAAGTATCTAAAAATGTAATATTATATTAAAAGAATTATGTTTATTTTGACTAGACAAAAAAAAAATAATAATAATAATAATAAATACATTAGCCATGCAATCCTGTTGTCTAGCAGCAGCATGACGTCCAAATGTGGCTTGACTTTTATATCCACTTGATCTACGAATAAATAATATATAATAATAATATAATAATTTGCAATCATTATAATGTATAAACTATATTTTAGTAGAGTAACCTAATATTTGATACTAACCGATCATAATTAGATTCCTTTTCATTGGAGCCTAAATACCCCAAAAAATAAAAATGAATAATTAAATATCACACAGTATTAAATAATCTTGAAAATATAAAAAGTGATACCTTCATTTTCAAAAAATTCTTCAAAAATTACAAAATTATTTCCTTGATTTACTAATTTAGATAAATTAAAATATTTCCATAAAAATTGTAAAAGTTTGTTGGTAGGCTGATCTACAGCCAGTTGTCTTGCTTGAATTTTATTATCCTTGAAGAAAATAAAAACCATACAGAAATTAAAACGTGTAAAAATATTGAATACAATTATCAATCGCTAAATACTTTTAACATATATTCCATAAGTTTTATGCCATAACCGTGGCGTTGTCTAGTTTCATGAATGTAAAAATCAAGAAGGCAGTAAACTCTCGCCTCTGTTCTTGATCCTTTTTTATCAAACAAATATAACTTTTTCCAGCCCATTTTCAACAAACCAACCACAACAAAATGTCTGAAATACAAATAAAAACTTATTTATACATTGTATATGCTTATATTTTTGAATTTGAATAATACCCTGGTGAAGTTTGCTCAGTCATGAGGTAAAGTGTGTGATCTGAACGCATTAGTTTTTCAGCTGAAGTAATTGGAGATTTTAGTTCTTGAGCAATACCTGATGCTTCTCCCATTTTATCAATTATATTAGAAATAATTTTTTGCAATCTATAAAAATAATATGCATTTGTCAAAATGTTTTCTATAAAACTTATTTATTGGTATTTATTAGAAGTACTGTAAGTATGGCTTATTGTTTTTCCAACCAAATAAGAACCTTATTGGTCACACAGAAGACATTTTTATAAATTCAAGCTAAAATTATTATTATTATCCACCCATGTTTATATAATTTTCAAACTGTGTGCAAGATGAGTACAGCTTTAACTTATTACAAAAATAATTCGATGAGAATTTTTGACATAAAATTAAATGTGCAAGCTGAATTTTTTTTATAGTGCTCACTAACTTAACTAATTAGTGATGGAAATGAGATGACAATTTAACAATTTATTTAATAATGGTAATTAAGGTAAAAAAAATTAATTTTCATCACTTCAATTATATTACATTTTCGAATAAAAATATTGTTTTCATATAATAATTTTTCATAGGTATCTAAATAAATTATTACAGACAGCCATTAAAAGAGATAAAAATAGATACCAGGTAAATCTAGTTAAACTATTTTGTAATTTATTAATCATAGTTACCAGTTATTATTAATAATTTTATTGGCGTATTAAATACAATTTTATCATTTGAAAAGTTATCCTTGGTTGTACATATCTATCTATGAAGTTTTACAAGCCATTTAGGCCCATTGCCACAACAACCACTTGTCTCCACTGATCTCTATCCTTAGCCAGTTCAACTCCATTCTAAATTCCAAGCTCTTTTAAGTCCTTATCCACTCTATCCTTCCATCTTTGCCTGGGACGTCCTCTTGGTCTTTTTGTGTTTGGTTTCCATTCTGTAACTTGTCCCATTATTTTCTCTGATCTCCACATGTGTCCAGCCCATCTCAATCTACTACTTTTTAAAACACCATAGATGGTTGTTTCTCCATACAGGTCTATAATCTCCTGGTTTGTCCTAATCTCATATTCTCCTTCATTGTTTTTTTTTTATACTAAAATTAAACATGAAAAATGTATGCATCATATAAATATTTATAAAAAAAAAAAAAGAGAAAGTTTACTTTAATAGTTCATAATTACATGTCTATATTATGATTATAACTACAATAGGGTAGGTAATTCAATAATTTCAAATTTTATAATACAACTAGATTAAATCTGAGATTCATTTGAATCATAAATGCCAATAAATAAATAAATGATAAATTCCAGCTTACAGAGTATAAAATGTCAATTAGGTAGGATTAATAAATAATCCAACAAGAGTTGAATAATATTATACTGTATAGATTTATACTTCATAGCCGTTATCACTAATTATGATAACCCTTGTTATTCCATATAAGTCCAAAATAAAGCTTATAAGTTAATAACATATGGATAGAGCAATATCATTGGTAGAATCCCTAAAATTAAATGGATGTAATAGTCATTAAAAGAAAATTATAATTACATTGAATATAGTTTTGTTTCACTAACAAAATTATTTTAATGTATCTTATTTGTAATTTTTATCTTAAAAATACTGTTAATAATGATTGTAGAGTATTTATTAGAACAGATGATATGTTTTTAAGTTTAATTTAAAATGTTATAAAAAAATTAAAACTTACCATTATAAGTGTATACAATTTATAATGTTTTAATATTTTGATCAATTAATTGAATTGAAGAAAAATTAGTATTTTTAATTCCTGAAACATTCTTATAAATTGTTATCTTAAAACTCTTCTATTGTTATATTTATTTATATGTCTTGTATTTTAGTGCTTAAGATCTGATGATAGCTATAAATAATTCTATTTTTAAACTGTACAATATGGACTCATTTTTATGTTAAAATCTTAAAAACTAGTGGTAATGTAAATGTTATGAGTTTAAATATTCATCTACTTGACATTTTCCATTAATTTTTCAGTGTTATATTTAATAACTGTAAAACTTCAAAAATATTTATGAAGAAAAAAATATATATACTTAAATATTAGAAATTTGTTTTTCTCAAAGCCTAATGTGGTTATATACTCTATAATTTGAACTTAAATTGTATTCATAATCTACTCATTTTTCATTAAAAATAGATTATAGTCACATTTAAAATTTTCTTGAACTTTAAAATTTTAATTAAATAACTTAACTCTTCAAAGAAAAGTTACCATATAATTACATTTAAAAACTAAAAATTGTAACTGTTTCTGGCGGTGTTCATTAAAAAAAATAATATACCCTAGTAATGTTTATATTTTTTGAAAATCTTAAAGTTTAACTTGATCTGCCATAATATTGAATTGTTTTTAAATATAAATTATTAACATTCTTAATTATAAGTGCTATTAATTTCATTATCATTTTTATAAATTAAAATTTTGTTTTATTATTTATAATTTGACTGAAACCTAACAAAAATCATTTGATGAACACTATCAGAGTGATATTAAAATATTAAGTTTTTTTTTAAACAATCTGTTATTTTTGTATAATTTAACTAAATTAGATTTGGTGATAATTAATATTTGTTTTTCACAGGACTATAATACTATTGGTTCAAATAATAGTATACCTCTCACAGGTGTTTCAACCGCTACAGATGGCTTAGGCACTTCCCCTCTACCACCTATGTCCAGTCTACGTAGAGCTCCTCCTTCTGATAAAAGTCCAATTGCAGTTACCCCTAGCTCAATGATGTACTCAGAACATAATAGTTCCACTATTCAAACACTCGGGGATACACTCGGAAAAGCCTTAGCATCAGTACGAAAAATTGATTTACTTACTTGCTTTATTTTTATGAAAAAAATTAATTTACATGTATATGCTGATTATGTATAATACGGTTTTAGACTCACTTCATTTTTAGAAAACTTTTTCATATTTATTTATACTTAAAAGAAAAGAAAAAAAATTCTAAAAAACAACAATGTGTTGTAGATATATCCCCCTGACCAGAGTATCAGCAGTTTCAGTTCAAATCCATCTACATATATAAACTCACCAGCACCTTTAGCGCCTGAAAACAGTTGCGGATCCTGGACTCCTGGCATTGTACAACATGGATCTCCTCATTTCCATACTGACCATCGCACTATTCATTTGGTATGTAAAATTCTAACATTTCTAATTCATTAATAAATTACCTAACTAAAATTAGTAAATTGCTATGTGTTACAAAAGTTTTAAAATGTTCCATATTTTAATTGTTTTCTTTTACAAATATATTACTTATTTTATTATTATAGGGTAGTCGTATGGAAGAAAGACTGGATGACGCCATAAACGTTTTACGAAACTATGCTGAAAGTCAGAATGTGAGTTTAGCAGATGTTCAACATGCTGCATCAGGCATTGTACCATTATATCATCAGAATTTAGTGAACTAAATATTTTAACTTATTTTTTAAATACGCTATGTAGTTAAAATTGTACTTATGTTATAAATTTATTATAATCGGTGTCTTTGTATTTTGTATTTTTTTTTATTTTAAGGAAAGTCCTCATTCAGCGACAACTGAGAGTGTTCCAAATACGTACCAAACACTTTCTACTTGTCAAGATAGTAATGGCTCAAAAAAAATTGAGAGATTAAACAATATCAGTATGTATTAATTGATTTTTAAATATTTGAAATATTTTTTTTCTAACTTGTATGATATTTTTTCCAGAAAAGCGGAAAGAACCTCCAGACAGTTCAGATATGAAGCCAACTAACAGTGAACACTTGTTAGTAAATAACATTGTTAATGCCAATTCACCCTCAAAAAATTCGACTGTAGTTAAAAATTCAAAACGGCCCCGCCGATAGTAAGTTTAATTTGCCAATTTCCCCCTTTTTTTCACATTAACTTAAATACACATCAGATTTTAGTTTTGTAGAGGTGTGCGAGCCTATCTGAGACATAGCTGAGTCTCAAATGAATGCAAGCTTCAAGTGAATAAATATCCATTAAATAATTTTATTCCCACCTTCTAATTTCTTATAATATTTAAAAAGAAAAGATAATCTACACTAGTCCAATTTATAAATATTTAATTTAGTTCAAATAAGTTGACACAATATTAGTTTACTCATAATTTTTCATATTCATAATGTCTTAATAATATATTTTTGACTATTATTGATTTATTATTTATGAAAATATCTTGTATATATTCATAGAATGCTGTAATTTTATATTAGTACCAAAGTACTCGGCTATGTTATATAAATACACATGTAACTCTCATAAATATAAAATGTAATTTAGAATTTTTGTAAATAATTTTATGTTACAGTAAACTAGTTTTTTGTTTATAAGAATAACATTGAAATGTACATGTAAATTATATTTTCCATACAACATTTTTAGTATCAGCTAAATAAATAAATAAAATATTAAAAAAATATTTTAGTTTAGTCAAACAAAAATATGAAATAATTTTGTTGGGTATAAATATTTAATCCATAACAATTTTAATTAACTTTATTTTTATAAATTGAAATGTAAATGCATAAAATAAATATGAGTACTTGATATATACAGTGTGTCCCGTTTTAAATGTACCACTAAATATCTCAGCCCGATAATTATATATTGAAATGCGGTTTGCTGCAATAGTTAGGGGGTACTGAAGTACATATTATAGGAAAAATTCAAATTTTTAACTCTTGTAGTTTGCGCATGTGCAATACAAATGTTTTTTTTTAAATAGCAACGCTTATTTTTGTTACCGGATATGGATAGACCATTTTATTCTAATAGTCCAAGCAAATTAGAATCAATTTTGACAAATAGCGGAAAAAAAACAGGAAAGCTGAATTTTGGTATACACTTTTATTGAAGGGTACTTAGTAACATACTAAAAGTCCCCTAAGATTTGATGACCGCTACCTCCGCTAGAGCGCGCTTTGTGCAAGAAAAATCATTTTTTTTCAAATAACTCGGTTATTTTTAAGATTATAAAAAAAATACCTATATACTATATTATAGAAGAGGTAATTACCTATAAAAAATGTATCCACAATATATTTTGTGAGAGCAATATTTACCTTGATAATCGCACATGAAATATCATAGAATTGGTAATTCCTGTCTTATGACGTCCGTAATCGTGACTAACACAGTTTTTTCTTTATATTATATTTTTATAAATGAACATTTTATTGTTTTATAATTATCATGACATTAATTTGAATAAAATAAATTAATTTTCCTGCTTTTTTTTCCGCTATTTTTTTAAATTTGCCTGGACTATAAGTCATTTTGATCCATTGACCATAGTTCTAAACCTAAAATTGACTGATTTATAGCTTTTTGAAATTTTAAAATAATTTCATTTTTTCGATTATACCAAAAATAATAACACACGTTAATTTAATACAAAAGTGAATCATGTTTGAACAAAAATTAATCTATGAAATAATACTAAAATATAATAATAAATCTATGAAAAAATCACTCAATACAAGTGTATTATGTTTATGGTAAGATCAAAAAAAAAAAAATTATTTTAAAATTTCAAAAAGCTATAACTCAGTCAATTTTAGGTTTAGAACTATGGATCAAAATGACTTAGAATAAAATGGTCTAACCATATCCAGTAACAAAAATAAGTGTTGCTATTAAAAAAAAAACCATTTGTATTGCGCATGCGCATACTACAAGAGTTAAAAATTTGAATTTTTCCTATAATGTGTACTTCAGTACCCCCTAACTATTGCAGCAAACCGCATTTCAATATATGATTATCGGGCTGAGATATTTAGTGGTACATTTAAAACGGGACACACTGTATATATATATATATATATATTGTTTATAAATTAATACTCATGTAATAATAGTTAAAAATAGCAATTTGGGTGTTGAGTAAACATTGAAAGTGTACACCTCTATTTTTTTTTCTCCTACAGGCTAGCTTGATTATCTTAAAGATCATATTTTTACTTTATGTGTGATTATTTCTGTAGTTGTTCTAGTGATGACGAAGATGGAGAAGACTCATCAACAAAACATCATAGAGAAGAAGAAAGAAGACTTGCAAATAATCTTCGTGAAAGGTAAGTTTCAATATTTTTCACTATTTCACTAAAATTGAATTCAATGAGATTTTTAATTTTGTTATGATTATTTTAATTATATTTTTATTTGTTAAATATTGTCACTTTATTTATTTATTTTTTCAATGCATATACATTTTTAAAGTATTGGTTGTTTAAACTTTTAAAACTTAAACTTAAAAAATTGTCTAAAAATAAAAATCTAGTATCATTTTCTTAAATTAAACTTTTTGGAGTATTAAAATAAAATTAAATAGGCTATATGCACAATATTTTATTTGTGATGTTTTTTTGTATTGCTGTTGCACAAGTTTGGACGATGAAAATGAAAATCCTGAATTAAAATCTCAACAAGAAAAGGAACGTCGCCAAGCAAATAACGCTCGTGAAAGGTGATCTTTTTTGCCTGCAAACTCAGATCTTGGCTGCTTTTTAATTTGTTTTACTATGTCAGTATCGTGTCGCATTAATTTTTAATTATTACAATTCAGTAGTTCAATATAACATAGTAAAATTTGATTATTTAAAAACAATTTTGATAAAATTTATAAATCAGTTATTATCTTCTTTATTTCCTTATCAGTCTATATCCCTTGTACACAGCTTTAGTTCTGCTAAAAAATGAAATTCTAAGTTTTTATATTTTTTATGGCATTAATTACCTACAAGTATATTTGATGTATAAAAGTAAAAATAACGGGTACTTTTAATTCTAATTCATAAATAATTATATGTATTTAATGTTTAAAAGTTGTTGTTAAACAATTTTTTTTTTATTCTTAATATGTAATATAATAATAATAGTGTTTGTTATTATAATTTTTTTTGTATAATTTTTATATAAAACTTATTTGAATATATTTGAAATATACTTTTATTTTAGTGTTAAAAAATAAGTTAAATGGTAGGTTTTGATTATTGATAAATAAATGGACTATCATATCTGTATATGAAGTTCAGGTTATAAAGACAACATTAAGTAAGACCAAAAGATACAACCTTAGAAGAAACCATTTAAATTAAAAGATTATGAAGAGATGAAATATTTTTATTTTATAAACATTTGAAAAAAATGTTTTGCTCCTATCATTTTCTTTCTCTCCGTCTAAAGCTAACTTAATGTTTTCTTCTCCCAAATGTTGTCCATTTGTTTATGTGGTTGTGATTACCATATTCGTTTACAAAATTGACAAATCAAGTTAAAATTATAATGTATTTAATTATTTTTTTTTTCAGAAACCGAATTCGTGACATTAATGAAGCACTAAAACAACTCGGTAGAATGTGTATGATTCATTTAGAGACAGCTAAACCTCAAACTAAACTGGGTATTCTCAATATGGCTGTCGAAGTCATTATGTCATTGGAACAACAAGTTCGAGGTAAACTAATAATAATAATGAAGTCAATGATTATTTTGAAATTATTTGCAATAATTTATTACAGAAAGAAATCTTGATCCATTAGCTGCTTGCCTTAAGAGAAGAGAAGAAAAAAAGGCGGAAGATGATGTTGGCCCAAAATCGGGACATCATTTATCGGTTGCACAACACATGGTTGTTCAAGCACCACATTTTCCACCTTTGACTCTCGTAAGTTTATTAGAGTGATAGTCACTTATTTAATAAAAAAAATAGTAATTTTAATCATTTATTTATAGTCAAATAATCAAGCAGGATTACCTCATAATGGTCCCCAGTAGTAATGGATTACACCATCACCACAAATATTATACTCCTGAGTGATCTGGAGGTGATGGCATTAATTTGCTCTTTCATAAAATTTCCATTCAAGTATTGCCAAGTGTGTTATACTAGTGATATTTTTTATTTGTATATTTGTATTTAATTTTATATATTTGTAGTTTTTTTTTTTTACTTGCAACAATGATTTTTTTGTTTGATGTGATTAATACAAGTTAAGCCGGATATTTGAATAGAAACTTAGGTTATATAATATAAATATAAGACTGAATTCAGAATATTATTCACCATACGTTCCTACAGTATTAAAATGTTTTTAAACTCATGCTAGTAGAAAATAATAATCTCAAAAACCAAATATACTTCTACCTAAATTCAGTCTGAATTTATTAATTTATTTAAAACAGAGAAACAGTATCAACATTTTCTTAATCTTTCTTCCAATAATAGATTACATTAATGAAGAACTGGTGAATAAATCACAATCATGCCTTTAAAATAAATATGATATAAAAAAATCCTAAACAAATATCTTCATTTTTGGTTTAAAGATTTTGGTTAAGATTTTAATGTCTAATAGTATTATAATATCAAAAATAGCTATCATTGGTACAACTAATTGTGAATTATTCTTATATATGTATTCAGAAGTTTACCTATATCCTATTTGATTTATAGTTATATTCTAATTATTATAATTTTTTCTGTTAATGCATATGTGTGGTAGAATAATTACAAATGCTAGACAGTTTTGACTTTTTCAATTTGTTTCCCAAGTAAATTAGAATACTCTTATAATACAGGGTTTTGATAAAAAGATTAATCATAACAGCATTGCATTTAACATCATATAGAATATGATAAATAATACCCTAATCAATAGATATTAATATGATAAAATTCAAAGAACCAAAACAAATGTTTTAATATAAAATATTTATTGCAACCTACTGCTTTTTGTGAATTATATATATTTTAGACTCAAATTATACATATATCAGAAAATAGTTGAGTGTATTGAAAAAGTTGATAGAATTATGGCCATTAAAATTTTTCCAATTAGTAGACTTCATTTGGTACGTCTTTGGTCTAGTATTTAGTCGACTTTATAAAATAAAACCTTTGTGACTTTAATAGGTAACACATTTTAAATAGTGCTTTTGACTGACTGAACCCTTTAAGTTGTGCCAATGATTAATTCAAATTAATTTAAAAGCAAATATTGTCCATAATATTTTAATTTCTCATAAGTTAACCCTATTCATAATTAATTGGTAAGATGATCATTAAATTATCATTAAATTTATCTATGTTAATCCTAATATTATTGTTTCTGCCAACTCATTCATTATTACAGCATGATTTTGTATGATTTTTTGAAAGTTGGCTTATACATTTTTTGAGTAATTTATTAAAAGAAGGTTAATTGAATTAATATAAATGATTTCAATACCAAATTAGTTTTTAATTGTGTTTTAGAGGGAAAAATTATGTACTTAGTGTTACTTTGTTTTTAACATTATTGTTTATTAATTATTATTATTATTATTTCTCTAGACTGATTACTTTTTTTATTTGATATAATTACATGTACATGTATACAGTGAAACCTCTTTGCGTGCCTAGAAATTTTAATTGGAAGGAATTCGGTACAATTTTGAAAAAGAAATTAGGAGTATTTCACCTCCCTTTCATACTTCTTGAGCTTTCTGAATACTAAGTTTATTTTAATTAAACAATTCAGAATAATATTATTGACAGTTTACAAAATTTAATTTTCTAAACACATTGCACAGTTGTCAATCCATCATGCATTTGATAAACAACAATGAATAAACCCAATTGTTAAAATAAAGCTTTTGGAAATAATAAAATAAAAGTAATTTATATCAAGGAACAACAAGGGGTATTAATTACTAAAATTTTACACAATTGTCTTTTGTTGATGACATCTATTTAATAAAAAAAAAAAAACACCAATGTGTTTATAAGAATGAGGTCGAATTTCACGATCCCCTTAAGCACTCTCATTAAATCTGTGTATAATGGATACTTACAATAAATTATAATGTGTTCATTATACAGAGGTGTCTGTTATTAGAGGTTTCACTGCATGTGTATATCAATGTGCGTTTTTAAGAGAAAAATAAGTTTTGTTCGGGCCAGTATTAATTTTACAATCAAAAGTATTATTAAATTTGATTCACATAGTTCTACGAATTACAATATTAAGTTTTATGTTTATTGCAAAAACGATTTCCTATTGTAAGAAATATCACTATAGTTATATTTTTTTTTAATTAACTTATAATTTATAATTAACTTTTATTTTAGATTATTTCTATTTTTATTTTTAAATAAAAAAAAAAACTTAATTTTATATATTTTTAAGTGCTTCAGTAACTTTTTAAGTTATTCATAAGTTACTTACTGCAATTTAAATATTTCTTCAATGTATTCACCATAATTAACTACAAGTGTAAAAATATTTTCATGATTTCAGTATAATTGAATATAAAACATGAATTATTTCTAGTTTTATTATAAAAAAAATTGAAACGTGTATTTTGCTGAATCTACACTGACCTAGAAAACTTATTATAAACTCGGCTCTTCCTAATACAGACGAGACTATTTTAATTGTTTAAAAAAACAAATTAATACATCGAGACTCTTTGGGAAACTGATATTACGGTAACATTTTTTTGTTTGAGTGATTATCCAATACCAATATGTGACTTATGTTTTGTAAATTTTTTCAATAATAAAAAATTGTTCTGTTTCGCATAAAAATATTTTTATTTTCATTTGGTTTTATACTTATATCTCTAGACTTATTATTCTTCTTAACATGGTGTACCAGACAATATATAACCTTTGTCATGATTATAATATCATAATTAATTTCTAATAATAATTCAATAACAAAAATATGTAATTTTTAAACTATAGGCTTTATGTTTAGGGATACACTTATAATTCCTCTAACAACTCCACCAGGCTAAACAAATTTAATTTAGATTTACAAATAAGACCTGTAATATAAAACAATATCAGTCAATTGTTATTATTATTATTATTATTATTATTATCAAATGAATATTGTTTATAAAATTGTATTACTAAAATAAAAATAAAATAAACAAGAATGTTTATACACCTTTAATCAATTTAATTCAAACACAAATTTTGAACAGCTCAAAAGTCACAAACGATATAATTGTTGTCATTTTTGTCAGTAGAATAGATTAACCACCAAAAGTAATATTGTAATTTACATTTGGTGTACAGAATAATATTTTTATTTTTGATGCATTAAATTGGTGTTTTTTGAAATATATTTGGAATTAAAATATTTAAAAATTTTAATGTAATAATTAATATTATTGTTCTATTATTGTACATTATATCAAGGTTAAATTAGAAATTTCGATTAATTTTAATTAGGTTATAATAATAGGATAATTGCTCCCAGTGATAATACAAATCCTTTATTGAAATAAAATTGTGACAAATGGAATATTTTCAAATTTAGGAAATATTTTTATACACACATTATCACTGGACCTCAACTATTTATAAACCAATTATGAGTATAGTATTAGCATTAATAGAATATTAATTTCAAAAGTTTCAAAAAATTTCAACATATTTTGAACTAAAAATAAAACTAGAACTTTGAAAATACCTTGTTTTTTTTAAGATTATCTATATATATATATATATATAATATATAGTTCTGAATACTTGACAATAACTTTTGAAAATTTAATAAGATCATACTCATACACTTCTCTGACGGTAATGAAAAAATTTTGTAATTTGTGAGTCGTGACTCAGAATTTTTTTATAAGCGTTTAATTAAATTATGATACGATTTTTACGTAATAAACTGTTTTTACGTCATAATTTTTTATTTAAAGAATTTATTTGAAAAAATTGGTCTGTCCAATCATAATGAAACTATGTATACAGATAGCACAAGTTTTGTATCTTTTGTTCGAAAAAAATGTCTTTGTAAAACATAAAAACTTTATACAATTTTGAAAACAAAACCTATTGTTATTAATACGGCGAAAAATGGTAAAATATATAAAAGGTATATTTAAATCCTGAATCTTTGCTTAGAATCATTTAACTGAAGAAATGATCCATCATTTTTTTTAAATTAAAATACCCATACCCTTTAACTTGTCAGAGATCTAAGAATACACCTTGTGGTGAAATCGTACTTTTTATTTATTCAGTTATAACCGTAGGTACAGAGGCATTATGCAACTTAAGTTCTGCTAGTTTGCATTTTATGGCTGACAAATCAGATATAGGTCGTAGTGAAAAATGTATAGTTAATTAAAGTGGATTGTGAGTAAAAAAGGTTGAAGATCACTAACATAGTATGTACCTACCTACTATTATTGTTTGTTTAAAAAAATATATCACAGATTTAAATTATGAATCTACCAGAATTAATAATCCACTTTCATAAAATTTCTTCGGTGTCCGGAAAAGTGTGAAATGTATTATTTGACATTCGGCGGGTTTTATTGCAATTTAAATACACACACTTATCACCAGACATTTAAAATAACAATAATACACAAAGACAAAATATAATATGAAAATAGTAGAAATAAATGTGTCGAAGTCACTCGTGGTCTGGGTTGCGTGTATTAATGAAATTGACACCCAAAAGAAATATTTAAATTTCTGTTTCAATACGTTTCGATTTTAGTAGAACAAAGAATTAAAAATAGTTTTATCTTTATCTTTTATGTATACCTACTTAATTTATATCATTAATTATACATTTTATTTATAGTCAATGATTTTAAATTTAAATATATTTTACAATATTCTTAATGAACCAATAATAGGTACATTTTTAAGTTTGGCTTATAAAATAACATTAACCAATTCAATAATCAACAATTTTGAAATATTTATTAATATGTTTTCATTATTCAAATAAAAAGAAGTCATCAAAGTAATCTACATCGAATATATTTTGTAAGCTACTAATAAATAATAATCAAGTGTCATTTCAAAATTTTCATACTATTTTGAACATGAAAATGAACTAAAAAAGGTACCTAGGTATCATCAAAATTATTTAAATGTGATTTTTTATCTAAGTTCAAGTACGAGTGCATTGTGGTTTGCTTTTACTCGGCTTTTCCGTCTTCTGGGCCATGAACTACCTACGAGTGCCATCGCGACAGCGGCATAATTAGGACTGAACTTTTGGAGAGCTGAAGACTTTTAGAACTACTAGTATATTTTTGTGTATGAAGGTTAAACATGTATTGCTTGCTAACACAATATACAGAACACACACATATTAATCACCTATGTAGAATTTACTGAGTAACATAATAATACACACACGTTTTATTCAGTGTTAATGATTAAAATGTATAAAGTTATAATTTTAAAGATATTTTTCTTTCAACCTTGGCAAAATGGTCAATTATTTTCAATGGTTTATAATAATGTAGCTCGTTTACATCGAAACTATTGAATATTTTCACAATTTAATGTTTTCAAATATTTTCAAATGTTACTCAGAGTCGTATACATAAAATAAAGATCAATTAATATTTAGCTTAAACAACATTTTTAAATCATTTCCGTAATCTGGGGGGGGGGAGGCTGAAATCGTAACAGGGAGGAGGCCTAACAACTACAAGTCCCCCCTGATAGCGCCACTGCATCACGGGTGCGTATTATACCAAGTGTCTAGTCCCATATGGCCATATCACTTGCGAGTGTCGATGATTAATTTAAATGTGAACTAATCGTGTAAACCTACTTGCGAGTAGTGTGGGACTGGTTGTGTTTGATATTCAAAGATAACAGATTCTCATTAGTCATTACTAGAGTTAGGATGTTGATGACTTTTGCATTTTTTTCCCTTTTATTCTGTACTATGCTATCCAAGCTAAAAATTTGTTTCATGCTCCCTTGATGCAGAATATTCTAATTTTATTTTGCATTTTTTGCATTTTTAGCTATAAATGCATTTTTTTTGTTTTTTAACGTCATTTTTCAAAATTTTTAAGTTATTTTTCATCTTTAGAGCATTTTTTGTACTTCTTATACAATGTGGGGCATTTTTCACAAATTATAGATTTTAGGGCAAATGTTACACCTAAGTTTGGAAACAAATTTAATTTATTTAAAATCTAAATTTGGATTTGGACTATTAGTAAAAAATAATTTTAATATTATTATTGTGGGGTTTTTGTATTACATCAAAAAAATCATCATTTAATTTGGAACTATGTCTATATAAATAGTCTGCTATTATATATAAATAATTGTGTACAATAGGAACGAATCGTATATTATGGTTACCAAACAAATTACAATTAAACATTTTCGAAAATCAATATTATTAATAATTAAAATACAATAGTATGACATAGATTTCTGATAATTATCCATGTCTCTTCAGAACTAATTCCTAATCACGTCACTGGGTGGTGACGTACCGATCGGTCGACGCGTTGTTGTCCGTCTGTTCAGACTTTCAGAGCCTCATTAACCTATTGGTAGGTCACCGGTTTTTAATGGTGGGTACCAGAAAATATGTTTAATATTCAATTGGTTTTGTTTAAACACTTGTAGATCTATATCTATAGCGTAACGTGCACGTAAGTTGTATCTGTATATAGAATATAGGTACAATTGAAAAAAATGTAATATCGGTAACTGTCCTAATTGTTACAAAATATGGAATACGTTCACAATATTATTTTCATATTGTCTTATTTATCTTAACACGGAATCTATGTCAGAATGTAACGTGACAGAAAAGCATTTAATAAAATAAAATGTTCATCTAGATTATTTTTATCGGAGTCGATCGGCCAGCCACAGCTCATTGTAAATAACGTTTTAGAACACCTACGTAAATATACATTCTAGCAGTCGCATTAGGTACTCGTATTGAACCGTGTCTACTGTGTACGCAGTACGCACGTCAACGTATAATATGTGCATATTATGGATTTCGAATATTGTCGGTTGCACTACTGCAGTATTTCATATAAAAATAAAATATATAATACATAAAATTGAAATTTCTTTTGAAAAATATTCTACCGAATATAAAATAAAAAGTTTTCTGAATACAATGAAAATTGAAAGTTCACAAGTTTTTTATGGATCCTCCCCTGAAGCCCCCGAAAGTCCAAGATCCCACTGTGAGAGCGATAAATCGACTCAAGCCTATTGGAGGCAAATTCTTCAATCAGGACTTGGGTCTGTTAGGAATTCGTAACGCGCGACAAATAAGCGCACGTTTGTTCGGCTACGGCTGATTTACGTGTATGTGGGTTCCCGTCGTCGAAAGTTCAGTTTGACGCATGCAAACCATTATTGGATATCGATCGTTCATATTTCGGATTCATCCGTGTATTCCAGACCGTACGCAACACTAAATTTTGCGTGTGCGTTGGGGGGGGGTAGGTTATAAATAAAGCAAGGACTTTCATGCACCAAAAAATCATCAAACATGCATTTAAAAATATGTACTTATGCATCAAAAAATTAAAAATATGCGGTTAAATATGACCTTAAAAAATTAATTTTATTATTTTTTTCTATAACTTTAACTAGATTTATTTTATTTTATTGATTTGGAATCTTTTTTAAATGTTAGATCCCATTCTTCTTAATTATTATTCTGCTCCTAATAAAACAAAAAAGGTATTTTAAAATAATTGTTGAATTATTCTCAAATATTTATCTTACCTAAATTAGATTTGCACTGAATTATTAACATTTCTTTGATATTTTCAAATAGCAGAAAACGTACCACTTACTTACTATATTTGTTAAATAAAAATACAATAATAGACATAATAAATACTGACCATTATTATTATTTCGAGATAAAATTTATCTTTATCGTCTTAATAAGTTTATAACAAATTGTCGACCTCATTCATGAAAAATATTCTCCAAAGCGCTTGATTTTCGATAACTATCAAAATATGCACTAAAAGCTTAAAATATGCTCTTATAGTCAAAAATATGACCCTTAAACCAAAAAATGTCCAAATATGCAAAAATATGCACTAAAAACTTTGAGTATTTCATCAAAAACGTTATAAAATATATTTTATAATTAACAAGCATACCTACGATAAAGTTAATCAGAAAAAATATATAAATGCATGCAAGTCCTTGCTCTAGTTACATATATATTTTGACTAAGAAAAAAAATAAAACGTAAAAAATCCGGCAAAATGTGTTTGACACGAAAACACTTAAATTAAACTGTTATTAGACTGTACGAGGTTTTATTTGTTTTTTGTCATAGCAAGTCATCTAAAAATTGAAAAAAAAATTAAGATTTATGTTACAAATACATTTGAGGGAAGGTTGATTCCCAGACCATCTCTCCACTTGGCTATAGTCTTGCGTGCCATTACTTCACCGCTCGTTGTTCCTGACCTAGTTGCGACGGCAAAATTTGATGTCTGTTTTTGAACTTAGTAATTTTAATTTTTAAAATTTTTAAAATCGAGTTTTAATATTACAATCATTATATTTTAAGTCATTTTTTATAAATATAAATTTATTTACGGGTTACAATGCTAAGCAATAATATAAAAGTTACAATCATTCTTGTAATAAATGAATTATACTTTTTCATTATTATTTCATTCAATTTCTAGTAGAAAAATACTATTTAATTGGATATTTGTTATTCTAAATTAAATTTCAATAGCAAATAGTGAAGCTATAGTAAAATTAAAATTATAAATTTGAATTTTTCTCGACACTAATAAAATTGGTTTTATGACAGGGCTTAGCAAGGCATATAGTATTATTATGCAACAGTAATGGAATGAATCTTATACAATTGAACAAGGGATCTAGTTTTTATACTATCTTAAAAGAAAAGTCCCAACTTCAATTTACTTGAAATCAGTCTAATGACACAAGTTATTCTATTTTATATTTCAAATATATTTCGATAATTATAATTTATCAAATTTATTTTTTTCAAAGTCTACCTTAGGTCGGTAAACTGTGAATAAATAATCGTGATTTATTATATAAGTTATTCAAGAAATATTTTCTAGTTGCTTGCCTGACCTAAATATTTTTTAAAAGAACGTATTATAAAACCTACTGTTTCAACACTATTGTATTTATTCAGCTGATTCTCTAACCTATCAAATCAGCTGAGTTAACTTTCGTCAAAAGAAATATTGTCTATAGAGTCGGAAACATTTTTATCTAGAAAATTATTCAAATAATATTTTATTCGAATACATTTTTCATAATATTTTTTTCAAATTATTTTCAACTAGAATTATTCGAATAAACAATATTAAAACTGATTTTTTTATTGTTAGTACATATATATATATATATATCTGTGTGTGTGTGTGTGTGTGTGTGTGTGTGTGTGTGTGTGTGTGTGTGTGTGTGTGTGTGTGTGTGTGTGTGTGTGTGTGTGTGTACTTTTATGTATGAATATACATTTCAAACTTATTTAATACAATCAATACCTATCAAATAGAAAACTTATATTTGAGTTATTTTATTTAAAAAATGTAATCAATTATTATAGATGGACAGCAAACTATACTGAGATTCAGACACCATACATCATAACTATATATATATATATATATATATATATATATATATATATAGTGAAATAAATAAAAAAGTAAAAGCATTTAAATTATTTTAAGTATTATTAATTACATTTTTGGAATAAACGTGCTCAAAAGTCATTTAAATAAATATTGTTTGATAAGTTGTGCGTGAGACGGTGTACCGGGCGACGGTCTACCGCTCGTGAATAATAGGTACTCTTGTGTAAGCTATAATGAATAACCTTTGTTGTTGACAAGTCTATGTACAGGTATATATACAACTACACTGACCTGACATCATTTTATTTACATCAAATCCTATATAAGTTTATTTGAAATAAGAAGGTGATTGTTGTTGGTTGGTAATTTTGTGATTATTATAAAATTAAACAATATTTTTGAAAATTGTTTAGTCAATCAGTCAGAACTAATTCGTATAATACATGTCGATCTGGATCATAATTAAACATCAGTATTGCAAGGAAGTAATATCCCGGTAAAAAACAACCTACCGATTTTGTGTAAAAACATCTGATGCTAAAAGAAAATTCAGGTTTAACTGTGGTGAATTTGTGATATTATTTTTTAACGACTATATAATAATTGTAATACATAGGATTGAATTTAAAAACTATGTCATAATTTTAACTTAACAAAATTCCTACCTCTTAGTCTAACTGAAAATGAACTTAATAACACGATTAGGTGGTGCTAAAAGAGAGTAGTTTCCCTTATCATATATTTCCCTATGATGACTAATTCTTTTTTTTTAAATGAGAAGAAGAGACTATTTTATCATGGTATTTTTTGTATTTCAATATTTTTTGTCAGAAAAAAACTGTAGACGAAAAACTGTTGTTCCCAACATTATTTTCTAACATATTTATTTGCACAGAAACTATGGGATATTTCAACAAGTATGGAATATATCAATCCTCCTAATAATCGATAACTTGGTTGGTGCCACAGTGATACCTTTGTAAAATGACGGCACTAACTTTTGCGAGCCCATGGACAATATAGATTACAACTAATGTAGGGACTTCTAAATACCAACAGGTAGAGCCACTTCCGTATTCGGGGGTAGGGCCCAAGGGCCCATTAGAAACTTAAGAAAAGTAGATAAGATGTATTATTAGTACTTGAGTTATAATTATAGCAGGAAAAAACATAATTAAGAACCGTGCTAAGAAAGCTGTAGCGTGGGTAATCTCAGAAAAAGACTGATGGTTTTTTATATCTTATTACATTACAAAAAGTATGCAAGTTAAAATTTGAAAAAAGATAATAATTTCAATATTTTTACAAAACATGTAGGATATATTTCATTTATGTGTACCTAGTATTACCTAGCCTAACTAAATTTAAATTTTCATCATAATCAGTTCCGACAAATTCGTATTATTTTAGTAAGCTTGAAGTGTCTAAAAACGGTAAAATAAAAATTTTTTTCGAATATTATTAAATTGACTATAGGTTATTTTTGTTATTATTCGAGGAATATTTTTGCTTTAAACTTGAAAATTGCAGCAAACGTTTCCATGAATTTTGCAATCATGTCTAAAACTTCATTTATAAATAAAAATATCATTATTTAAGTTTAACTCCGATCCGTTTTCCGATAACAATGATTTATCATTGGTTTCAAATTTGAAATTATGCCGTACTTAACAATCGTTCGCCAGAATATCCATTTATACAAATGGCTCATCTAAGGTTCTATACACTTATGGCCATTATCTTGTCCGAAGACCAAACGGATGAAGAACGAACTCTTCCACCACTATTATCTTTTAATTTTATTCCATATTAATTATATAAAAAAAAACCATTTTTGATTTTGATGACTATCCCTCCTGAATCTAACTAAAATTAACCTAATCGCATAAGTAGTGCCAAAATAGAGTACCTACTTTTCTGTTTACGATATTTACTATATATCGTTTTATAATTACTGATTAAGAAAGTATAAAGCATCAAATTTATATTTTGCTCAATATAAAGTACATAAATCTTAAACTTTCCTTATAACTAAGTAAAATGTTAGTACGATACAACTGTTCATGCAATGAATTATAATGAAATTGTATTTATTCAGATGACTCTTAAACAGAATAAATCTTATTGGGACAGTTTTTTGTTGGAAAAAACCTGTGCATACTTAACACAAACAACTCCCGCCTTGAATCCGAGTATATAAGTACCTACTATAAATTATGTTAGTTTCCAACATATTCTTTCAGATAACATTTTAGACCCGTCTTTAAAGCGGTTCAATTTGTATTTATAAGTTATTTTTTACTGTTTTATTCCAAAAATTTATCATGATTTCATCGAAAAAATGTTTAGCAATAGTTTGTATGGTTTTTTGTATTTATTCTAACAATGGCTGCCACGGAATGACTAGTAAGTAACACTATAATAAAAATCTTAGGTTCAGGTTTTTCAAATGGGATTTTCATCGATAATAACGTATTATTGTCAAATTTCATTCATTTAAAATACGTATAATGATAATAAAAACATGTTATAATTGCATAAAATATAATTATTTATCTAAACAATAATTGTTTTGTGTATAATTATTATACACAAGAGAACAACCATACAAAAAATACACTCGGTAATAAATTACATTAAACTGAACTAGGAATGTTACAATAAAGATATAATTATATTCAACATACAGTTACGTCTTACATTTTGTGATAAAACAAATGATAATTTAAAATTTTAATTTTGAAGTGAAAACTTCTTTAGGCACGTTGGGCACCCCGTATCAGAAAGCATTTGCGAGTGAGGATAAAAGTATGATCTCGCGACACCGCCACCGACACCGCCACCGCGAGTACCTATATATATGTACTGTGGTATATACATTAGGTAGTGTATCAAAGCTGCGCGCGCAGCAGACGGCAGTTACGGGAAAACAACACACAAATTAATTCAACAATTAAACTAAAATTAAAAATAGTATTTATAATAGTATTTATTTATTTATTTTTTAATTTTTTTTAATTTTTAATTTTAATTTAATTATTTAATTATCAATTGCATTTGTAATAATTTTGACATGTAATTTTTTTTTCTTTTATGTAAAATAACTGAAATAATTATGTGTAGTATTTTATATTGATAAATAAAACAATTTGTGGTACATTATTTCCTAAGCATTACAAAATTTTTAAAAACGAAGTGAAATTGTTTTAGTATATATACACATACACGCTCACACTTAAGTATAACAGTATATACCACAGTATATATATACTTGTACTCTCGGTGGCGGTGTCGCGATTTCATACTTTTTTCCTCACCCGAAAATGCTTTCTTACGGGGTGCCCAACGTGCTTAAGAAGTTTTCACTTCTACCGGCAGTCCCCCGACTGGTTAGGTTTTAAAATGATCATACAAATTTTTTTTTTATGATCATTTTTAAACATGGATTAAAATGATGTTAATCTACAATATTTTAATTTAGATTTATTGTTTAACATATTTTTACTTGTAAAATTTGAGAACTGACAATATGCCATAATACACTAATATATTATTGTGTAAATTCTAATTCATGTATTTTTCATTTACAGATGAGGAGTGTCAAAGTAAGTTTCATTGTTCATTGAAATATTATTCATATTTACATTAAATTTAATGTTTTATGGTAATATCCATCTGAAAATAAATTACATCGAGTACCTAGTGGAATTTTTTTATTGATCTATGGGTTAGTAATCACAGCTATTAGACATACATTATCTTAAAAATTGTCATTCCTTTTTTTTTCATAACAGCTTATATTGTATACGCAACTAGGGCTGTGCGATAGTTTCTTCTAGTGGTCGATAGTCGATTGTGTCAAAATTAACGATTGTATCGATTAATCGATTGTTTTTTATTTACGGATTGTATCGAATAACCGATGTATCGTTACGCCGATAGTATCTATTAACCGATGTATCGTTACGCCGATAGCATCGATTAACCGATAGTATCGATAGTATCGAATGGCCGATATTACCGATAATCCGATAGAGGAGGTTATCGGTTCGGAATAAAATTAAAACACAATTAAAATTAAGGCAAAACTTCCTGGGCCAAGAAATTATATAGAATACAGAATACAATTATAAGAAGTTATACATTTATACTTCTACTGGTTATTAGTTAGCGATTTAAATTATTTTCTGTACTTATATTAGTATGAACATATTACGATTTTTAGTTTTTTTCTATTTTTGTCTGTAACTCTGAAGTTAAGTAAGAGTGATTATTTTAATATATTAAATTCAAACATAATATTAAAATCAACTATTAAGTATTGTAGTAGTGTAGTGTATACAATGCGAGTAAATAACATCAATGAAAAGAAAACGTTAGTATTTGTGATTGTTATGGTTTGAGATGAATGATGATAACTAGTGTTATAAATAGAAACAATTTTGTTCGTTTTTCAACCAATAAACCACGATTAATCGTACAATAAACCAATAGTATCGGTCAACCGATAGTAACGATTAATCGATAGTATCGATCAACCGATAGTATCGATTGTACTCGATACATCGGTTGATTATGATTAGTAAAAAACATCGATTAATCGATAGTATCGATAGCTAAAAACGATTAATCGATACTATCGCGCAATCCTATACGCAACAAATATTTGATACACTATAAAATGTATATATAAAGTAATGTGTAATGTAAAGTAATGTATTATATGAAGTAATGTGAATATTTAATATTCACATTACTTCATATATAATAAGATATTGAAAGAATGTAAATCACAAATACATTTAAAAGGAACAAAATATGTAGATCTGACGCGAAAATTGGTTATATTATGCTTATTCTCAATAAAAGTTTCTGTAAATTGCATCCCATTGAAAATTTTTTGTGTAAATTGCGGTAAGAGTATATTTCATACATACATAAATTGCGACCGGTAATATTTTATGCTATACATAATAATTTTATACCTAAATAATTTTTATTCATACCTAGATATATTTTTGCAAAATCAATATTTTTCTCCCATTTTTCAGACTTAGGCCTGTCAATATAATTGTATTGGCAATTAATTTTGGTGCGGTTAAAAATAATGGTTTTGCTGTATGTAGTTTACGATAAAAAATGTATGATAAAACATTTTCTCATTAAGAAACTTGTAAAAATAAATGAGATAATTCTCGCACAAAGTCTAAGTGAGCAATTATTTCGTCTGCAATTCATAAATTTTTTATTGGGTAAATATTTATTTTTCCGTCATTTTTTTGCTTATTTACTACACGAACTACGGCCGAACTTAGTAATTTTATATCATTGAACAAACCGACTTGAAATAACGGATATTCCGGGACACAAGTACGGTTAAAAAATATCCGGGATCCGATTCAGGTATGTGTAAAATATACCCGGGCCGCAATTTACATAGTGTAGGTATGACTGCGGCTTTTTTTGTGGGACGCGATTTACCACTCACGCTCTATAATTGTTTTCAAAATGGTATTTTTTTGTGCAGCCGGTGAAAAGACGACTTTCTTGCTTAGGCACTTGTTATGATACCTATATTATGTATTTGTGATTTCATAGAGTAAATAAAATTGAATAGAATAATGCTAATAATAATATATAGGTAAATACTAAATAATAAATATTAGAAATTTAATGGAGAGTTTGAATTCGTATAACCCTGTGCTTACGGCACTATTTAAGAAATCCTATTTCTGTGTAAAGGAAATGAGTGTGCATTCAATGAGTAAATAATTTTTTCCTCATTAACTACCCCAACAGAGACTTTATTTAATACCTTATTTAGTAAGTATTAATCTCATATCATATTTATCTATATACAAGAACACAAATTAAGACATTATTCAATCGTTGTATATCACGATATACAATATTTTATACAAAAAATAAATGCCTCGCGGGTAATTTGTTAAAATACGTTTTACCAATTGTCGATCAGACCAAAAATGTTATAAGTTATTACTTTTTTTATTTTTATGTGTAAGACGTACAGTATATTCGATTGGATTTACTTGAAGATGAAACCGACTATAAACAGAACCTCGGAACCAAAATATGTATTATTGTCTAATTTTGTTTCGTACCTATGATAATAATTATCTGAACTGATTTCTTTCAAGTCATCAGACAATTTACTAAGGAAATATTCAGGAAAGCATAAAATATATACAAGAATTCGTATAGTAATTTTGTATTAAGTAAAATTGTTTAAACAGTATTTAGCCAATTCATTAACTGTTTATTACCTTTAAGCTGTTTTGTCGAACAATATATTTTGCTATTTAACATGCGACACATGTGTAAGTGTCTAAAAAATATTGCCTGAGTAGGTTGAATATTCGATATCTGTTATTTGTTCAACTTCACATATTAATACCATTTTAGTTTAATTCTTCCTTTTAACTTATAACGCATATTGGTCAGTCCCAGCTGGCAGCTATTATTACATCATAGATGTAATTTCTTAAAATATTTTCATTAAAAAAAAGATAGAAAATGTCGAATAATGTATACTATATTTTTATTACTATTTTAGTATCATTATTGTAGATGCTAATATTAAAAGCATGAATTCAAAAAGTTAAGAACATTGGTGCCCTCGAACTTTAAAAGCTAATGAAAAAAAGTAAACTCGTTTAATAAAAAGGTTTCTGTGTTTTGATTGAACAATAACACATTTATTAAACATATACGTGCTGTTTTTTTTTTTTTTTTTTTTTTTTTTTTTTTTTCGCAACCATTGAATCGTTCGACCAAATCGACTATCCGTAGAAACACACACTTTTATGTGGTCTGAATCATTAAAGATATAAAATAGGAAATATTTAAATAGTTTTATTTAAAAAAAAAAAATCAATTTTAGATCAACAATACATTATAAAAATGATGTTTTATTTAAATAAATTGTAAATATCAATTTTAGAGTGATATATAAGATTTGCAGTGGAAATATTTTGCGATTTATATATAAAAATATTTTTTATGAATTTACTAAAAAAAATCATCAAAAAATATGCGACCATAATATGTAGGATTTTATGGTTAGATATTTATTTTTATATATATATATGTTACCGGCAATATGGATAATTCAGGTATTTTGCAAAATGACTAGGTATTATGCATATTGCCGACCGGTTTTAGGCAATGTAAATAAAACATAAGATTTTCAATATTATTTTACATATAACCTAGGTATTTTATAAAATACCTAGGTATTATGTAAAATACCAATTTTTTTTTAGGCAAAGTAAAAAACAAATGATTTAATGTTATATTATTATATTAAGATTCTTATAATTATTATATAGTATTACTCATACTATAATTTATCTTTTATTATTTATATTAAATTAGATTATTATATTTATTTATTATTATTATAGCTACTTATTACAACATGTTGTTGAAAAATGACATTTTGATGTGCATAAAACGTTATTTTTAAGACAAATGCACTTTTTATTCTGACACTTGGTCTTACAAACGTATATTAAAAATCCTTGTCCAGTTCCTGTGACTGTTCCTTTGCGACTGTTCGTAACGCCACTTCTTCAAAAAATAGTTTTTATTAACTCACTATATTGTTCATCAGATAAAAAACTTGTGTTATTGGCCAAATTGTTACGATTTTTCTGTAATTCGTTGTAAAAATTTGACTTCATATCATTCGTATCCATAGCTATGCCATACCACCACGAGACACGAGAATGACGATCATGTAATACAATTATGAGTACGTTCAATATTGTACCTTAGAATTAGTATTATAGTAAGATAAGAATCTTCATCTTAATTGCGTTAAATCGTGCACACACCGCACGCGCATTTACGATAAACGATAAGACGTAGTCGTTGGTAATAGGTGGTACCTAATTTTGTTTATTTTTATCATATTGCCTACTTGACGTTTGGCATTAAACATAACGCCTAGGCAAAGCTGGTATTATATATACTGCCGAGTGATTTTCGGCATTTTACATAATGCCTAGGCATTTTGAAAATTACAGTATTATCCATATTGCCGGTAACATATATATATATTTTTTTTAGAGAACCTGAAGGTTAGTGATGAAAATTTATCTGATCCAAAAGTATTTTCTACTCATATAATTGAAAACATACGTGAGTAAATGTTGTCTATTTTAGATTCTGAACGAAGTGAAGAATGTATTGATTTTACTATGATGTGTTTTTTTTTTTTTTTTTTTTGTTTTTTTTTTTTTTTGTTTTTGTGTCTGTGTACACCATAACTACTCGAAATAATGCTTCAATTTTGAACTTCAGGGTATGTTTTCGGTGGCAAAACGAATATCGGAGGTACCTTAGAGAGGTCACAAGTGAAAATTCCCAAAAGTTTTCAAATGCCACGGGAAAAACAAACAAAAAATGAGGAAAAAACGGTACTTTTTGTGCAAAACCCGTTTTCGACGAAATCGATTTTTTTATTTAGCCGTTACTCAAAAACCAAAAATTGTAGATACTTGAAATTTTCACCAAATGTTTACATTGAAATCATCTATACGTGGTAAAATTTTTGAACACTTTTGACTTTTTTTGATCTTTTTATAGACAATTTAAATTTTTGACTTTTCTTAGTTTTTTTTTCTGAAAAGTGGATAAAAAAAATTTGGCTGGACAAAAAATCTTGAAAATTTAATATAAAGTTCCTCATAAGAAGTAATTATCGGTACAAAAAAAAAATTCAAAGCGAAATGCACACCTTTTTTTTTATAAGCATAAAAAGTTTAAATTTTTATGAAATATTGAAAAATCGCGAAAATTTGAACTTATTTTTTTCTGAAATGTGGATAAAAAAAATTTGGTTGGCCATAAAACTTTGAAAATTTAGTACAAGGTTCCTCATTAGAAGTACTTATTGCTATTAAAAAAAATCAAAAATCGTGAGTCACAATTTTTTTTTATAAGCATCTAAAGTTCAAACGTTTACGAAATAATTACATGATTGCGTAAAATAATAATTTAGCCTTAAACGATTTTTGATATTTGTTCTTATTCAAAAAGTATAAGTCGAAAAAACTTGAAACTTTCACCAAATGTTTATATTGGAATCATCTATACGTAGTACAATTTTTGTAAACTTTAGACTTTTTTTGAGCTTTTAATAGACAATTGAAATTTTCAACTTTTCTTTGTTTTTTTTTTCTAAAATGTGGATAAAAAAAATTTGACAGGACAAAAATTCTTGAAAATTTAATACAAGGTACCTAATATGTCGAACTTATCGGTATAAAAAAAAAATTCAAAGCGTAATGCACAATTTTTTTTTTTTTACATTTCCAAATGTTTCATTGTGGAAAAGTTGATTCTTTGACTTTTGTATCTGTTACCTGATTTCTTTTATTATTATATTACCTGAATGAGTTCATATGAAATAAAATGTACGAAAAAAAAAACATTCAACCAGACTTGAAATGTGTTTTTTGCATGATTTAATGAACAATCGAGTTATTATTTCATTATTTTTATAGGAACGGATTCAGTCAAAGGTATAGTATTAATGTTGTGTATAAATATTATCTATATAAGTTTACAAACAGAATTGGTAGATTATTTAAAGTAAAAGAGACATAATATGATTTCATATAGTAAATTATAATTTCCTTGAAACAAAATTCTATAAAAAAAACATAATTTATAAAATTAAACTTATTTAATTAAAAATTTAACCTAAATTAGAAACTTTTTTTTAAAGATATACCAATTAAAAATGTGTGGGTAAAATTGCATAGGAATCAACAGTTTCATCCATAAATTTTCTGTTATTTTATTCCTTAGCATTGAAATAGAATATGTATATCAAATATATATTTAATTTTAATTAAAAAAGAGAAAGTAATTATTGTCAATTTTATAAAAAAGAAATTTGAATTTTGTTCTTTTTATTACTAAAATCCTACATATAGTCATTATTTTCGAATGAAAATTAATAATTTACGAAAGCGAGTTAAATCATAAAATGAAACAAAAAAACATTTCAATGTATTTTATACAAAACGTGTAAGCCACCTACAAAAATCTAAACAAAATAGTTCATTATTTATACGTATTTCGGACGTAATGTTGGACTGTCCGTCAACTATAAACGCTCCATTAGGGTTTTATTTTTGGATGGAATGTACTAAATTAGTAACTCTCATTTTGGTATTTTACATTATATTACTATGGAAAACTAAACAAATATTACAAGACCTAAACCGCCTCTTAAACCCTCCCCTATTTGCTCCTGCAGTCGAAAATATACTTTGTTTCTGGCATTTGCCGTACACGGACGAACAATTTTTAATCATAATATATATTTTTTTAATATTATATATTATAAGAGTACCTTACAATAGCGCCAGCCTACGAAACTTTCTTAGCCCACTGTAGATTTATAATTTTCAATATCAGAATAATAAATCTACGAAAAAGACGTCTCACTTTTATTGTTATTCACAGCAAATATATTTGTTTTTTTAAGTTTTATTTATTTATTCAGCATAATCAATATTATTATTTCAATACAATAATCAAATATATTGTATATATTCAATATATTTTAAGTTCTCTATAAGGTCGTAGCCAGAGAGTCTAGGGTTCAACATCCAACCCCTTACCCTAACACTTATTTTCATAATAAAATGTATTTAGTTTTAATTAACGCGTAAATAAATTTTCTTTGACAAAAAGTAAACAAGACATCATAAAATCTTAAAACCACTTAATTTAAATGTTTTCAAATTAAATATTTTTTGTTGATTTTTTTTTTAAATTTTAATGTTTTCGGTCGAAATACATAATTACCATGTAATATTGTATCCTCCCACTAAAAATTTTGTACTGCCTTGGTACTTCTTAATATCAGGATTCTGACAATATTAATTCGTACTATTTACTTTATTTTTTCGTTCCTAATTTCTGAAAAGAATAAATCATTTTGCAGATTTGTTTTGTTGTACTACATTGATTTATGATTTATTTTCAGTTGTAATAAAATATTTAATTTATTTTTAGACTAAAAGTACATTATTCATTCATAACATAAAAGTTTAACACAATGACTGCAGACATTTTTCCATATGAAGTATCTAAATTCTAACAAAAATTCACATTTTCAGTATTTCAAATTATAAATACCTAACCACTTTTTACATTGTTAAACCTTGTCCTAGTTCGAACCTATTCAGTAAAACACATTGATAGTATACTTTTGAATTCAAAATTTGGGATTGATCGTTATTACTAGTCAGTCATACGCTTCAGTATTTGAGTTGTAAAGTGCGATTTTATAATTAAAACAAATATACCAACATAATATTTGGATATTAAATATGAAGATAGTAAACTATTTTGAAAAAATACTATCCGCACAGTGAGAGCAAATTATAATTATTTCGTATGTTGATGGGCAAGTGATGTAAGATAATTTAGTGTAAGGTTGAACGAAATTCTAGTGTATCATAAATTAAGAAGGAATGAATTATTCCCACGGAAAAATAATATACAGTACTGTATATCACTACAGTAATATTAGTTTACTATAAATTAAATGAGACGATAGTGAATTCAGTGGGTAGTAAATGATCAAGATGATAAGTATCAAAGTTGAGTCCACCAATATACTTATATTTATCACATTTTCCGAATTGAAATACCTAGGTTAATACAGTGATTTCAGTAACAGACAAGAAATATCAAGAGAGTTGATCAGTTTCAGCATTTTGGCTAAGACATGAGTCTATTTGTCTATTCAAGTGATATAGATAAATCTCAACTGATTTTTAAATGATTTAACCTATAATGCAACGGTTCAGTAAAACTAAAATTGCGTTATTTTAAGATACCTGTATACTTCTACAGTTCCGCCGTAATTTTAGTTTTGAAAACAGTGAAAAAATAGTGTATAAAAATCACAATCACCCAGCAATTTTACAAATTTTGTCATGAGAATTGTCTCCAAAAGGTGTTATCTATATAATGCTAAACAATTGTTATATTGAAACTTATTTATCAGTATAAGCTATTCGGTTGAGTTAAGGAAAACGATAAACACCAATTGTTGGGATCTACATGTGCCCGTTAAAGGATCTAAGTGAGAAATATTTTGAAATTTTAAATTGGCCACAAATTATTTCTATTTTTATTTCATAATAAGAGTTATTGACGTGTTTTTTTTGTTGGGTTATTACAATAAAAAAAACTTTTTTTTTTTTTTATTGAAAATAAGATATTTACAATCTGTATTTACATCACAATAAGTAAATTGGATAATTTATGTACATGTTTAACTTGAATAATTTGAAGGGGGAGGCCAACCAGTGATGGAACCCAACGTGAATTTATCTTAGATTAGCAAATCTCTACAATATTTTCTTTTGAGCCTATGGATGAGATTTATGGGTTGAGTAGATGAGATTTCAGATTTGTGATACTAGTGGGTTAGTATGGGAAGGTAGTTTTAAGTAGAAGGATCTGTAGTGTTTGGTGGCTAATTGGTCAACTGACTAAATTTTTAGGTCAGAGTGTAGTGAAGAGTTGGAAACAAACCAAGGAGCAGACGTTAGGTATCATACGGAGGGTAATGGGCTGGAATGCTTGTATCGTGCGAATTTGGGACGGCTTTGAACAGCCCCAAATTTGGATTGCATATGCCCATATTGGACGCAAGAGAGATTTATACATTATAAGTTTGGTGTGCACTGGTAGTTTTGACTTTAAAATCGGACGAAGTAGGTGAAGGCAGCTGTTGAGTGTTTTTCTTTTTTGTTTAAGGTGTGGGCCCCAGGTTAATCTTTTATCAATGGTATTTGACATTTGGAGGTGATGGTATTTGAGTACTTTGAAAGTGAACAGGTGGGGGTTCTGTTCTTTTCAAGGTAAATGGTACATAAACCTTTATTTATTTTTATTCGCCATTTGGTTGCCCAGTTGTCAATAGAATCTAAGTGAGTTTGTAAACAGTTGGATGTTTCGTCAGGGTTATTATTAGCACAAAGTATTGCAGTGTCGTCTGCGTAAGTAGCCAAGGTGGTGTTTGTTGAAACTGGAATGACGGCCGTATAAATATTAAATAGGTCAGGAGAAAGGTCGCTGCCTTGGGGCACGCCGGCTTTAATGGAAAAGTGTGGTGAGTATGAGCTACCATATCGGATTTTGTATGAGCGGTTTTCGAGATATGAGCGAATAATTAGATAATAAGGCGCAGGCAGAAAAAGTTTGAGTTTGTATAATAGGCCATCATGCCACACACGATCAAAAGCTTGCGCTACATCCAGGAAAACTCCAGGACAAAATTGCTCCATTTCGAAGGATTGTCTGTCAACCTATGAATTTGGTGGACAGTGGAATGTTTTGCTCTAAAGCAAAATTGAGAGTCTGGGATAATTTTATGAGTTAGCATAATAGGTCTGATTCTTTTGAGTATTATTTTTTCGAATAGTTTTGCTAGAGTTGGTAGTAAGCTTATCGGCCTATAGGAGGTGGCTAGAGACTTTGGTTTATTTGGTTTTGGTATAAGTATTATAGTTGACAACTTCCATATTAGTGGAAAATATGATAGTCTTCGCATAGCGTTGAAGATAAAAGTAATTAGTAGAATGGGTTTGCGAGGGAGATTTTTCAGAACTTTATTAGTAATTAGGTCGTGGCCAGGTGATTTCCCATCTTTTAATTTTTTAATTAAAAATGATATTTCGCTTGGCGAGGTATGTTTAGCGAGGTAATGACATAGGAAGAGGGCTGTTGATAAATTGTTCGATGGTTTCAGAGTGGTCAGAGTTTGGTATTATATCGGCGTGAGGTGTGAAAATTTTCGATAAGTGTTTACCGAACAAATTAGCTTTTTCGATATCAGAGATGGCCAAGGAGCCGTCTGAGTCTATTATGGGAGGGAGTTGCTCCTTTATTCTAAGTCAATTTTTTGTTGTTTTCCAAAGGGAATCGTCTATTTGGTTTAGTGATTGGTATTTATTTTCGTAATATTCAGATTTATGTTTTAATATTAATAAAAAAACTATAATTTAATTACCTACTAACTACAAATCTAATTTATTATCTACAGACATTAAAAAAATGTTTTATAGATTCGGTAGCAATAAACTTCCTTACTTGGATGTATGCTGGAATTGTACCTGGACTGGATGGTAAGTAAAATATATTATGAAGTTAAAATTATATTTCGTATACACCTATATACTTGTAGATTTACTTTATACGGATAATAAAAGGGTATGGAAATGGACCAATCAATTTTAATTAACATACAGAACATTATTTGTCAACTACCTACTTGAATGTATCGCTCAATTTTGCATATAAATCATTTAAAACAAATACAAAGTGAACAAAATATGCTTAATAATTGACATTAAAAAGGCACTCATTAATAGTACACTTTTCGAATTGAAATATACGAATTATCATTAAATTTAGATAAAAATTAAAATAAGTGATATTCCATAAAGATTTCCTACCCTCAAACAACCAATTAAATAGGAGTATTTTTCGGTTTTCGATTCAATTATTGCAAAGTTAAATCTATTGCTATATCACCTGATTTTAATATAATTATTAATGCTAATTGAGAACATTCAATATATTTTCATAGAGCCATGTAATTTGGTTATTATTATTGAATTATACTCACTTATATGGTTTTATAATTATTTTTTTCGTTTGAAAGATATACGCGTACGCAATATTTACAATTTTTTTTTTTTTACTTAAATAGCAACTTTTTATATTAATCATTATCTTTAATTCAAATTATTTTTTATGGATTTTGGAGGTTTAACCTACTTAATATGTTCAAAATTATAGTAGTTTAACGGAAAACGCAACATTTGCACGATTTCCAAGACCTTGACAGTATAATTCTGAAACTAATGATTCTAGGATGGTTTTCGCTTAACATTTTGACTCCCATTTTAAGAAATTAACATTTCTGTGCTTATAGTTTTAAGTAGGTACTGTATGTAGGTAATGTATGTAGATTATTTTCATAGCAACTTTAGTATGAAATGTAACTTATCGTAGTAAGAACGTAAATAAGTACTTTTAACATGTTCATATATAACTATATAAGTTTAAAACAAAAAAGAAACAACTTGGTGGTTGTACTAACTTTTAGAAAAAAATGACATAAATTACTTGTTCAAATAACAACTTGTTCATGTAATAGCAGAAATGTAACAAAATGTTACATAAAAATATTGTATCACGTTTTTTTTTTTTTTTTTTTTTTTTTTATCACAATGGCCAATAATTCATGCAGTTTATAACATACACGATACATTAATTAAAATGAATAAACTTTTATGTTTGATAAAACCAAGTTAACATTATTATCAATTATTAGTTTAACAGTTTTACAAATCATTAGTCATTTAATTTTAAAGACATTGAGATAATTGATAAATAACATACTTATTTACGTAGGGACTTATTGCTCTAATTTACAATTCATACACGATTTTAAATGAAAATTGAACAGTGGTTACAATTATAATAAGACCAAAATATCGCCTTTTTAAAAATAGGGTTGAAAAAAAATTAACAAATCATCTAAGAGTCGTGATTTTTAGAATTATAGTCAACAGCTTAGAAATCATATACATTTGGCCGTTTTCGTTACGGCATGGTATTCGCAAGATATATTATAGTGAGCTGCTGTAACTCAGTAAATTTTAAACGTATTAAGTTGGTTAGCCATTTCATATACTAAAAAATTATATTAAACAATAGTATTCATGAAGTAATGAGTAGGTAATCACTGTGCGGGCCGGGTGCGTAAAATAGTGCTACGCGCAACCCGGACACCAAATTATTCGTGCGCACCACCAAGCACTAACTACAACCAAATTTGTCGGCCACACCGTGTGTATGTGTGTATACGTGTGTGTAGCTCAGTCAGAGTGGTTGGGTTCGCCGCGCAAATCTGACGAGCTACGTGATGATGGTGGAGTGTGTATGGTGTGTATATTTGTGGTGTGTACTTAAAAACTAAGAAAGGTAACTAATAACTATAAAGAATGGTAAAACAAAATGTGATAACTAGTGTTACTGTATTAGGCTAGGTTCACATGGACGCGCGTATACGCGCGTTAGCACGCCACAAAACGCGCGTATGACCGTTCAGATGGCTGCGTGTAACGCGCGTTGTACGGGAAATGTTCTATTCAAACTATAATATGACATATGAATAACTTATAATCAGTGGCGTATTTACGGGGGGGGGGGGGGGCCAGGGGTACTGGACCCCCCCCAGAACCTCTCATTAAAATATATTATATATATATATATATATATAATATTACATATGACTATACTATTATATATTTTGTTCAACTTCCTCCGAAAACTTCATAAGAACGTAACTATTACAAGATATCATAGTTTATATTAATAAATGTATAAACTGAGGACCCCTCCCAGAAAAATTTGAAAATACGCCACTGCTTATAATATAGTAGTTATTAGTTGGTACAGCTCAGATTTTTATCGAGAATGGAAGTGATAGATGCTGTGTTTGTGGACCGTCCACAGAAAGATGAGAAGACGCAGACAAATGAGGGAAAGGAAGTATTGGGTTCATCCTATTTAAAAAACAAGGCTTTCTTTAAGTCTTTATGTCACGTTACATTATCCTAAACTTAGAGAACACGATGACAAAATTTTCAACTACTTTTCAACTACTGAATCCTCAGGACCGTCAAAGATAAGCACCAACTCTTCCAGACTTTTTCTTTTAATGGTTCGGTTTGAGTATGCATGCGTTGTCATGTCCCATATAGCAGGCCTTTTTTCTTCGTTAATTAACGTATCTACGTATCTATTTCGAATACCATATTTAAAAAGCACTTGTTTTCAAAAACTATGGACGAAAATTCGATCGTTCGCATTGAAACGCGCGTGTCAACTGAACGGTCCGATAATGATATACGGAATTTCAATACGCGGAGTCACGCGCGTGTTCGCGCGAAAATAGAAACTTGCGTCGTTATCGCGATCGACGCGCGTTTACGCCCGTAAACGCGCGCCATGTGAACGATGTACAGGAACACTGATTATCTAAATACTCGCGTCCATGTGAACCTAGCCTTATGGTAATAATGAGCAATGAAAAAATAGTAATAATTCACAGCAACACGTAATTACAATAATACACAATAATACTTACGGCCCTTTTGGCCCAACAATTTAAATATGTAAAAATAATAAATTGCCTATTTGGCACAATATATAATTTAGCAATAACAATAAATAATAATTAATGGATTAGGTAACTATGGTAACTGTGGTGCGGTGTGTATAAGTAGGAACTATATAGAACAACTGACTAGAAATTAATAATTAAGTTAATGGAGTAGGCAGATAATTAGTATCTCGTACTACGACGGCCGACTATTAGAGTCGGGTGTCGCAAAAAACAAACAAATTTAAATTAGTACCTAGTTGTTCTAATAACTCACACACACACAAACACACTAAACAATCAATAATATAAATATACAATAATAAAAAAACTCACAGTTGTCGGTGCGCAGACTGGCCAGCCGCTACCTGTACCTAAATCTAAATAATAATAATAATATACAAAATAATATTTATTACAAAAGAATATATTTTACAAGCCGCTATTCTTTGACAATTCACAATATTTATAAACTTGCGGCGATTAGCGCCTATAACAATTATAATAAAGGGTAATTCGTACCCGCAATAATAATAATAATAACACCCAGCTATTAGAGCTGGTACAAAATATAATAAAAACTGGCGAAATAATACGCACACGTACTCATTACGGCGCGGCGGTTGGAAAAAGACGAAGACGGGACACGAAATATAATACACACACGACACAATTTAAATAATCTTATATAATAATTCACGATAACAATTAACATAAACTTAGATCTAGTAGTGTTATGTAATGCGTGTGTGTGCGTGTGTGGCCGACCGTTGACCGTGAAACTTTTAATATTAATATCGCGGTGGCTGGTATTGTTACGCAACCACCGCGATTTCGGCTCCGACAATCACTATAACTTGAGGTAGAAAAGGGGATATACAGTGAGGTATTGTAGATGGTTTTTTAACCTTTCTTGGTCTACAGACGTACAAATTGCTCAACTAAATTTATTGCTTCGACATTGCATTCATGAATGTTTTCAATCTTTCCTTCAAATTTGGCTTGAAGGTGTTTTAGAACTACGTATATGTTTCACTGTTTGTTACGCACTGCTCGTGCAAGCAGATACGAAGTTACATCTATTAAATAAAACAAGAATTTTCTTAATATTTATAGCTACAGTGACATATTTTTGTTCCCAGGTATGTAGTAAATTGATTGATTAATTATTATGTCACAATAACTGGAAATAGTAATGATAGAGTATTACACAAAACTAGCTCATGATTCCTGGGAGGCATATTATTATACAATATTGCGCTCGGTAGCAATGGATTCTCATATTAAACACAGTGGTTGATTTGGGGAGGGACGCGGGGGGACGGAGTCCCCCTTCTTTTAAAATTTTTTTTTAGCGTACCCCTTCTATTTATTTGAAACGGGACGCTGGGAACGCAACATTTACTACAGAGAATTTGTAAATCATCAGTTTTTCTGATGCAAAATATACCTATAGGATATAACCTATAGCCATAATATTTGTAAATTTAAATCGAAAATGAAAAAAAAAATTGATTGTTAAATAATTGCTAATAAATTGTATTATGTCCACTTAAATATAAGCATAAATCTGTGATTATGCCATAGATACATTTTATGAATTAAATTTGAATTTCAATTTAATATATGTTTGTATAATATATTTATTTTTTTGGGATTATGGGTGGATGAAGGGGGGCGGGGGCTTTGCCCCCGCGGTAATGTGACGGTTAATTTTGTGTGGAATGCTTGTTCATCAAACATCTGCTGAGTCCCCCTTCTATTTTTTTTCCAAATCAAGCACTGACTAAACATAATATTATATTGCATCGCATCAACTGTACAGTAGGAAATATAAAATTTGCAGTTGGCTTAAAGAATATGTGCGCTTGAGAATTATAATAAAATTAACTTTACTGCTAGTATTTTCTATCATGCATATATTATTGTATTATGAAAGTAACGTGTTTCAATTCTTTTACTTTGAATTAGTTTAAAAAAATAATCATTTATTGTATTTTATCAATTAAAATTAAACTTGTCCAATTAAACAAGTCGGATGGTTTAGGACTCGAAGAGTCAACACATAAAACTTACTTTATTATATAAAAGTATAAAATGTATAAATACATGGTGGATTCAGCAGTTATGTTGTAGTAATTTCTTCGTATAAATATTCAAGATGGAGTAAAATGAGTATCATGAGTTTCCTTATTTAATAAAATCTAAAATGAAAAGTAAATTTAATATTTTAAACTATTTTTAAGGGTTAATCGTGGGATAGTTAGCTTTTGAAAATCAATAGGGAACCTATATTTTTTTGGTCAATACAATGCAAAAGTATTTTTTAATACATTTTTGGTGATTAATTTTGTCAATTATTATATTTACATATAAGATAAAACGTAAAAATTAAAAATGGTAAAACGTTTCAAAATTATTACCAATACAACTAAAAATTGACTCCTGGTAGCACATAAAACCAAAACATAAATACAAGTTTAATATAAAATTAGAAATGTCTAGTGGAAGATTGGGTGGCTATTAAAATATAAAATAATACTAATAATTTCAATTTTATTTCAAGTTCAAAAAAATTATGCGCGAAGAAGGTAAATAAATAAAATTATAAAATAAATAAAATTGTCACAGTGGTTGAAATGTCAGCAATTTTTTAGTTTATCAAAAATATACATAAATATGCTTTATTTGAAAAATTTCCTCTTTATTTCGAATAGTGCACAATACAACTAATGTGCTTTATGAAAAGTTTTTGTTAGTTTCTGCAAGGTAATTTTGTTTGGTTTCGTACTGTGAACGAGAAAGGAAATGTTCTGCATTTTACGTTTACAGTTATGGCTGGTATTGTGGTAATAAAGAAGTCGTTATTGAGAGGGAATAATAGGAAATGTAATTTAGTTTATTAGAGATTTTAGAGCAAACAGGAGAGGGTTTCGTATTGATTTAAGTTATTTTATGACTTTTTTGACGATGTGGAACGTTTAATTGACTGGTGATGTGTTGGCTGTAGCTTTGCATAATATGTTGGTTTTTGATTTGAGTTGGAGATAGGGGCTTTATTGATTTGTAACACAGGTGACACGGCAATCACTAATGTTCGGTGTTTTTGATTGATTTGATTGTTACGGTTTTACCTGTAGTGCAATTTAACATGTCTATGAAAGTTTGACAATCTTTAAAGTTTTTCTCCACAATAAGCACATTTTACGAATTCCTCCCGTGTTTTATGCAGGCATTTATTAAGTGATTCGATCCGCATTTTAAGCAGCGTGGAAGGTGATAACAGTAGTTACGTGTATGTATATACATTTGACAACTATGACATTGGTGAGGACCGAGTGGTCTACTTGTACAATTCAAATTTCACAGTTGAGCTAAAGATTTAAATTATTTTGAATATTTCACAGTTACTAATTGATGTTATGAGCTATGTTTGTTAAATGTTTTTTAAATGAAGGCAGTGGAGATTTGTCTGTACTGTGAATTGTCTATGAAATGCTGATAACTTAGGCTATTTATGATGTCCGCGGTTGGAGTAGAGTGAAGGAGGTGCCGTGATACGACACGTAAATTAGGAAGGGAACGAGGGAGTTAAGAATGATGAAGAATTTGCTTTATTTTATCATCGTGGACCGGAGAGTTTGAGCAAGTCGACGAGAGAGCTCACTTTATTGGATTGCCTTTTATATTCGATTTATGTGGTGTGTTTTTGTTTATTAAAGCAACAAGTTAAACTGTATTAGCTATTGGGCATAATTAATATCTATTTAAAGGTAAATTGATAAGATACGTAATACATTGTGGAACTGCCACGTACTAGTTATCGCTTCGGCTACCGGAGCCCGACTTTAATTAATGAAATAATTTGACTGTAAAATAACCACCGTCATTAAGATGACGATAATTTTGCTGACATAGAAATCACATTATTCATAATAATCAACAATAATTTACAAACAACACAAATTAGTAGTGGTGGTAAACTGTGATTTTTTTTCAGTAGCTGTAGCAGATGCTACTGCTACTGAAAAAATAACAGTGAAAATAGCAGTGACTGCTACTTAGTACTTATCGATAATTTTTATTTTAGAATCACTATATTAAATAACTGCTACTCCTCTGATATTGATATTATAACTTACAAGTAACTGCTACTTGTCAGATATTGATATTAAAAGTAACTGCTACTTGTCAGATATTGATATTACAAATAACTGCTACTTGTCAGATAATATTATCTATGAGTAGCAGTTACAAAATAGCAATAACAGAAAATATATTTCCAATGTGACCAACTACTAAGTAAAAAAGTAGCAGTAGCTGTTATTTTCATACTGGAGTAGCAGGCTGTGATTGCTACTTTAAAATCACTTGTGAAAAATCACTGCTACTGCTATTTTATCTCACCACTACAAATTAGGGGAATTCAGTTCGTTGTTAGACTCCGTACAGACTACACGTTACTTATCGTGTTCACGAGTACCGATTTTTATAGTTTTCAATAGACGATACACGCCCCATATCGCAGGTAGTATGCTCATTATTAATACTAATAGCTAATATACAATACACCCAGCGGGCGCAAGCCCATAACACTATAAAATGTTTACAAAACCACCAGCTTCAAAAAGCCCCTCCATTCGTCAACCACCTTATTCAAAAGATGTACAAAAACAAAAAAATAAAACGTCACCAACTACACCCAAAAGCTTACCCAAACCAAATTCATTAAAAATCACATCAAATCCTAAACCACTACATCAAATGTCACCAAAAAATTCACCC
The DNA here is from genome assembly GCA_027580255.1 of Therioaphis trifolii. Lineage (NCBI taxonomy): Eukaryota > Metazoa > Arthropoda > Insecta > Hemiptera > Aphididae > Therioaphis > Therioaphis trifolii. The sequence continues at coordinate 7,013,395 of CM050404.1, forward strand.
AACGTCAACACTTCAACCAGTTCTATCAACACGGATATCAACAAACAATCATTCACCTCAACTGTAGCAAACAGATTAATTCCCAAAAAAGATCAAGCTTTATTAATCGATGTAGACGACAACATCCCACTCAAAGATTACATCATCACTATCGGCAACGTAGTCCAACCGTCTAACATTCTATTTGCGTCCCGTATTTCTAAAGGTCACTTATGTATATTCCTATCAAGCAGCTCATTAGTAAATAATCTAATTGATAATAACCCATTTATCACAATACAACACCAATAATTCAAATTACGAAAATTTTTCAATCCGAATAAAATAATAATATTATCTAACGTATATCCTAATATTCCGCCTGATATAATCGCAAACGAATTTATCAAATTAAATATACCTCTTTGTAGCCCTATTACACCGTTAAGGGCCGGAATTCAGGTTGAAGATTTCACGCATATTTTAAGTTTTCGTCGACAAACTTTTATCCAACATGACGATCTTATCAAACTCCCACCTTCCATACTTATAAATTACGAAGACACCAACTACAGGATCTTTTTATCAGATGACTCCCTAACCTGCTACTTGTGTAAGGCCCAAGGTCACATAGCGTCTCATTGCTCAAACCAGATTAATTCACACAACATAATGTCACAGGTAAACAACGATCAACCCATTGCAAACACACCGTCTAAATTAGACGCTTCGTCAAATACATATAATACCCCTATAGTACCTACCTCCACATCGTACACCGACACATCTCCACTTGAAACACCCAATATCGCTTCTGAGCCTACATCGCCATCAAATCTTCCAACAACATCATCGATCACATCAAAACCAACACTTCAAAATTTAGATACGATTCCAAACTCTGACGTTATCCATATGGATATTGATCAACCAACAGGCAATAAAAGATTAATAAAGATCAATAACCTGACTAATTTCTAACTCACTCTCCACCCCCATCTCCATTAGAACCGAATGGAAACTCAAATGCGATGCCTGCTCCACAAAACCCAATGACCCCCCAAAACGAAATCATCGAAAAAAAAAAGAAAAAGAACAAAAAATCAAAATCAGCAGCACTAACAACATTTTTAGAAAATATCGATGAATATCTAGAACCAGCAAAAAAACTCTTCACCGATCAAAACAATTTTAAAATCGACTTTATTACCTTTAAACACATTTTTGAAAATAATCAAGGCCACTTCGAACCACCTACAATTTATAATGAATACAAAATATCAAAAGAAGATTTATTGGACATTATTATGTCTATCAAACCGACCCTACAAAATGGTAGCATCAAAAACAGATTAACCCGTTTCACAAAAACGTTAAACGCAGAACCCTATGATTCTAACGAATCAGAAGCTTAATTTCATATTTCAATACATTAAACAATGACACATATCAATCCTTCACAAGACCATAAATCTAACATTATAAAAATAAAACCTACAATGCTGCACAATAATACAAAATATAACATTCTACAATCGAACCTAAATGGTTTCTACAAAAGAATCAGTGATTTACAAATAATAATAAACAAATACTGCCCTGAAATCATTTGTCTACAAGAAACAAATTTTACAAACTATAAAAAAAACACACTAAAAGGATATGCAAATTATACCAAAATAAGAACTAACGCAATCAGAGCTAGCGGAGGTATCTCAATATTCATAAAGACTCATATTCTTCCGAAGAAATACTAGTAAATACTCCACTTGAATCCGTAACCATTTCTGTTCAACTCAAACAAAAGATTACAATTTGCAACCTTTACCTTCCTAACCAATCATCTTTCACCGAAGCAGACTTAAAAAACATCATTCAACAACTCCCTCCGCCGTTCATTCTCCTAGGTGACTTCAACAGTCACAACAAATTATGGGGCTGCATTACTACAAACACTAGAGGGAAAATAATCGAATCGGTCATAGATTCTGAAAACCTAATTACACTGAACAACGGTAAACCAACTCATTTTGGCACAGCATCCGGTGTGCAATCAGCTATTGACTTAACATTCACAACACCTTCTTTTGCTCCTCACCTTACATGGGACACATTATCTCATCCATATGGAAGCGACCACTTGCCCATAATCACGAAATTAACGTACAGAAATACAGAAGACATTCAAGTAGGCAAACCAAAATGGAAACTAAACACCGCTGACTGGAATCTATTCACATCCCTCTTAGAACAAAAAATAGATTCAATTGAATTTGAAAAACCAAAAATTAACAATTTAAATGAAGTTACACAAAATTTCACAAATGTTATTCTAGAAATAGCCAACTTAACAATAGGACAAACTATATTCTCAGGTAGAAAGCTCCCAGTTCCTTGGTGGAACTCTCATTGTAATGAATCTATAAAATCAAAAAAGACGGCCTTCAACAAATTTAAACGCACTAAATCCCAAGTGGATTTCATAGAATTCAAAAAACGCAGAGCTCAAGCCAGACGTACAATTAAAGACAGCAAAACAACGAGTTGGCGCGCCTATACAAGTTCAATCAATTCTAAAGCAAACCCAAAACAAATATGGAATAAAATTAAGGCTTTTAAATGCATCAACAAATACGACAATATACAAATCCTCAAAAACGAAAATGACACAATGTACTCAGAACCTTCATAAATCGCAAACGAACTTGGCTACTTTAGCTCAAAAGCTAGTAGTACTGAAAGCTATCCCCTTGATTTTCAAAGATACAAATGCGCTCAAGAAATTGTACCTATCAATCTCTGTCAAAATCACGATAATACTCATATTAATAGTCCTCTCACTATCCAAGAAATGGAAACAGCCCTCAGTTCCAAGAAAAGCAATGCTTGCGGAATAGACAATATACCTACGATTTTTCTTCCTAATCTTCCAAAAAACGGAAAACTCTACCTACTCAAGATCTTTAATCATATTTGGATAGAAAACCAGTACCCAACAACATGGCTAACCTCTATAATCAAACCGATCCATAAACCCAACAAACCTAAAAACCACGTATCTAGTTACCGTCCTATATCCATTATATGTTCCATGACAAAACTACTAGAAAAAATTATTAACTCAAGACTAATGTGGTACCTAGAATCTAACAATCTATTATCCAACTTTCAACATGGTTTCCGCAAAAATAATTCTGCTTTGGACTCTTTAGCAATTATTGAAAACGAAATTAAAGAAACTTTCAATCAAAATCAATACTTGGTATTACTCAGCCTCGACTTACAAAAAGCTTTCGACACTATATGGCGCCACCGTCTTATTAAATACATGGTACAGTTGAATCTTAAGGGTAACATAATTAACTTCATCATAAATTACCTCTCAAATAGAACAATACAAGTATCTAATAATGGTGCACTATCTTCCCCATTCATTCTTCATAATGGCAGTCCTCAAGGTTCTCCTCTAAGCTCAACTCTCTTTCTGTTGGCTATCAATGACCTCCCATCTATCATAAAACCCCCAAACAAAATCACAATGTACGCAGATGATAGTAACATATTTTGCAGGAGCAATAATCTACCAACATTAATTCAGCAGATACAAAATTGTATAAACTACCTACTACTATGGAGTAAAACTTCAGGTTTTACTTTCTCTCCAATCAAATCACAATTCATTATTTTCTCAAAGAGAAACATCCCCTACAACCCATCTCTTAAAATGGATAACACGAACATTCCTCGAGTATTCAACATAAAAATACTAGGCTTAACCTTTGATTCAAAACTTACATGGCGAACCCACATAAACAATATAAAAAATGAAGCAAAAACTAAACTCAATATAATAAAAACACTAAGTAACCTCGAATGGGGTGCAGAAAGCAAAACATTACAGATAATACACAACTCAATAATCCTCTCAGCACTAGAATATGGCTCTATACTATATGCAGGAGCTTCTGCTGTTACAATCAAAACTTTAGATCCTATTCACAATACAGCCCTAAGATTGTCAATTGGTGCTTTCAAAAGCAGCCCAGTTCTCAGCATCATAAACATCACAGGCTCTAAATCACTTGAAAAAAGGAGAATAAAACATACATTGGAATACTCTTCAAAAACATTAATAGCAACAAAAAATCTCATCAGCGCAATATTAAGAAACTCAATCAACCAATTCCAAAATAACGATATAAACAATCTTGGCACTCGTACAGCCACCTATGCCTCAGACCTCAATATTATTTTTACAAACCAACTTAATCCTCAAGTCTCTGAACAACCACCATGGATTACCTCAAATCCTCTCATCTATTTCAACCTAACTGCACACACAAAAAAAAGAAACCGATTCCTACATTTACAAATCAAACTTCTTCGATCTAAAAAACAGTCTTCCACCACACCAAGAAATATATATTGACGCATCCAAAAACACGGAATGAACTGCAATCGCAATAATCCAGCCAAACTCCCAAACAGCATTTCAAAACCAGCATACAACTCAATCTATACAGCAGAATATCTAGCTCTTTTAAAAGCCACAGAATTAGCTGCCTCCTCGGATATCCATTCTTCAACCATATACACAGACTCTCTCAGTGCCCTCACAAACTTAGCAAATCCACAAAAAAACAACCCAATAGGCAACCTAATATTAAACATTATATTCTTAACCAAAAAAGACATCAGATTTCTATGGGTACCTGGACACAACAACACCTAGTAACGAAATTGCAGACGAAATAGCCAAAAGAGCAACGAAAGAACCAACTGATTTCTGGAATATAACAACACACTTAGATACAAAACTCCTTATAAACACTAACCTTGACCAAACCTGCCTTCAAGAATGGAGATCAGTACGAAACAACAAGCTAAGAGAAATAAAATCATTCACCCTCCCTTGGTTGCCTGACACATCACTCCCGCGTAGACATCAAATCGTACTCAACAGATTACGAATTGGCCATACACGTTACACTCATGAACATCTAATGAGCAAAAAGGAACAACCTATATGCACCTCATGCAACTCCGTGATTACTATCAAACACATTCTAACAGAATGCCTCCTCACAAAAGATGCCAGAGACAAACTCATGCTCCCCAACAACCTTTGTGAAATACTAGCTCCAAACACGGAAAAAACATCTTCACTCCTAGAACTTCTCAAAGAAACAAACCTTCTGAAAAAAATATAACATAAATTCTTAACATACCACATACAATTCATATTATTATATATTTATTTGTATCATATTAATTATCTTATATACTTTTTTTTTTCTTTTATTTCTTTATGCTTTAGTATCATTAAGTAATATAATTAAACTGTAACATGTATATCTTAAACACCAATAACCCTTGTTGAGACGTATTTCTAAAAAAAAAAAAAAAAAAAAATACGGTTACTGGCTCGTGCGATATAAAAATCAAGCTCATGATTATAAGCTACATTTATTTGATATGAATAAATTATAGAAAGAAAAATGGTTGCCAAGCGTGATCGACAAAGGAACAATGTTATGCGCCGATAACGATACGGCATTTACGACTTTTTATTATTATTATTTTTATTATTAGTATAGGTTTGTGTTATAATATTGACTATTGTATATTGTAATAATGGTGACGATAATATCGTTACAAAATATCTTTACACTAATGTAAAAAAAAATTAGGGGAATTAATAAAATTGTTATGTTTCATTCAATAACACATTTTATTAATCAATTCTAGACTGTGAAAGTAAGTCTAATTCACTATACTAACATATCATAATAGAGGCCCCACAGGTATTTACACAATACAATTCATATATTTATCTCTTTAATATGCATAAATTAAATTATTTTTATGTAAAATTAAGAAGACATATATAACTATAATTTTTATAAAACAACTTTTCCATTATTTTAATTACCTTGAATTTCGAATTTTTTGAATTTCATAGGTTTATTTATTATATAAATATATTTATATATTTATATATATATGTATATATATAAATTATTTATTAATATGATATAATTATAAGATTTATACTTTGAAATTTAAAAATATAAATTTTTATTAATGGGCTTTTAGCATAGGCGGATATTTGATTACATCTGTATGGGGATTGACATTTTTACCTTACCAATTAACACAAGAAACATTTTTAGACAACGAGCTTCAGTTACTTTAAATTTAGAGTAGTAACACCGCTAGTAACGGTGGAACATTAGTACGGTAAATTAAAGGAATAATTACATTACGAATGAGATTTATAACGTTCTGAATGGGGGGGGGGGCTTAAGCTCCCCAAGCCCCACGATATCCACTTATGGCTCATAGTTTAAGTAATACAAATTTTAATGTAATTAATACTTAATATATTAAGAAGATGCCCCTGTAAAGTTAACTATCACTACGACGAGGTACGTTCTTATTCCGCGATGAGTATAGACAAAAATTCAAATAAATGCATTTAACAGTGTTAAGTAACAATGTTTAAATTTCCGTAAAAACACTACCGCATATTTCATAAATGCATAGCACTTAACCTGTGCTTATACTTCTAGAGTCATACTTGAAAGATCTAAGAAGACTTGAGTTACAGTCAGATTTTAATATTTCCGATTTTTCGAATTAATCTTTTTACTGTTATATTATGAAAAAAAAAACATAAATTAATACAATTTTTCGATAAAGTAACTATAGGTATAAACTTAATTTATATTATGGAAAACGTCTGGAAAACTCCTTGATTCAAACAAAACATTACAAATAATTTCAACTATGATAACGTTTTATCGTAGCAAAAAATTAGTTATATCTTTCAATATTTTTCCTTTCCATGATTCGTTAATGACTTTGGATAGTTCCGAATTCAATAATAATCAGTTTACCAACACCTAATTAATTTACTGATAGTGCTAATATCTACCTATTTTACGTGTACAATAAGACTATTCTCCTATATAAGAAGTGTTAAAGCTTTACTTTTCTTTTTTTTTTTTTAATTCATTTAAAATATAATAACAATCTATACAGCAATTTAGTACATTAAGTAATTTTGATATAGACAAAGTATTTACATATCGAGAATGACAAATGTGGGAGGGGGCACTCAGCAGTGCCGCCCGACAGATTAAACTAGAAGGTCTCTAGGCCAGGAGTGTTTTAGACGTCTTGGAGGGTTATCGGGGATTGTTATAGAAGATAGGCGTTTAATTAGAGGATTATAGTGTTGGATTTACTTGGAGTGAAAGGAAACGTAGTGGGACTTTGTTAGTTGAGAGAGTGACGGAATATTTAGATCTTTGTGGAGATTATTGTTTGTGGTTAACCATTGAGCAGAGACAATTTGCCTCAGACAGATAGACTGAAAAGCCTGAATTGTTCGCAAGTTGGAGGGTTTGGCAGAGCCTCAAATCTGGATGCCGTAGGACCAAACAGGTCTGATGATGGCTTTGTATGTTAGTAGTTTATTAGTTAATGTTGTCTTAGATCTAAGAAGTGGGCGGAGTAGATGTAGTCTGGAGTTGACTGTCTTTCTTTTGATTTTAAGGTGTTGGGCCCATGTGAGACGTCTGTCAAAGGTTAAACCTAGGTATTTTACTGTAGAGGTGATTGGAATTAGGTTGTTATTGAACGATACAGAGGGGCAGTCTCCTGGTCTGAGAGAAAACGTGATAAAGGATGATTTGGCTTCATTTATTTTGATCTTACATCGGTTTGACCATAATTGAATCGAGTTTAGATGATTTTGTAGCCAGAGAGATACTACCTGATCGAGGGTCGTTATTGGAAGCCAGGATTATCGTGTCGTCAGCGTATGTACCCAATTATGTGTGTGGAGAGGTCGGATTGTCGTGGGCGAAAATAGAGTATAAGAAGGAAGCTATGTCACTTCCTTGAGGGACTCCAGCTTTTATTTGGAAATTTGACGAGTAGCTGTTATTAACGGGAACACAGAAGGTGCAATTTTCGAGATATGATTTTAAGAGAAGGTAGTAAGGGGCAGGGAGGAATTTTTTAAGTTTGAAGAGAAGTCCTTCATGCCACATCTTGTCGAAGGCTTGAGCCACGTCAAGGAGTACAGCCGCACAATAAAGTTTTGATTCCATGCTGGTAGAGATTTGGTCGACAGCACGGTGGAGTTGGGGGATGGTGGAGTGCTTGGACCTGAATCCGAATTGGTGGTTAGGAATGATGTTGAATTTGTCCGATAGTGGAAGTAGCCTTTTGAGGAGTATTTTTTCAAAAATTTTAGCAAGTGTGGGGAGGAGAGAGATTGGTCTATAGGAAGATGGGATATCAGGCGGTTTGTCCTGTTTTGGAATTAGTATTATGTTTGAATGTTTCCAGGTTGTAGGAAAGTAGGATAAACGAAACATAGAGTTGAATATTAGTGCTAGAAGAATGACAGATTTTTCAGGGAGGTATTTGACAATTAGATTGCTTATTAGGTCGTGCCCAGGGGCTTTTTTGGTTGGGAGTTTGCGAATGATGTATTGAATTTCATCCGGGCTAGTATGGTTAGCAGGGAAGGCCATGGGAAGAGGGGATTCAAGAAATCTAGTGATATTTAGAGTATGAGTTTTATTTGGGATGATATTATGTGGTTTGAAAACGTTAGCTAAGTGTTCGGCAAAAATGTTGGCTTTATCGGAGTCAGAGGTGGCCCAGGAGTTGTTTGGCATACGGAGTAGGGGGGATGGTAGTTTGTGATGGATTAATTTTTTAGTGGCCTTCCATAAGGAAGGACGAGTCTTTAGTTGAGAGGTTTTGGATGTAATTTTGATAACTTCCGCAGAATTTTGAATAACGGAAGTTAAGGAAAGAATAGCGCTGTCAATTTCAGTATTTGGAGTTGTTAGTTTTAAGGATTTTTGCTCTTTAGATTTAGGAGAAAGACCTGGCGAATAGAGACATTTTGGTTTATTAATAGTCTATGATTGGTCTTCGGAATCGTCGGAGTAATTACGTATGTCGATGTTGGTGTTAGTGTTGATAATTAATTTCTTATTTGCGTTTTTATCGGTCGGCTTGGGAGGCCGATTAGAGTTGTTTTGACTCGAGACATTTGTACTAGAGGATTCTTATTTATATCCGACGACCTTGGATCGGGCATCGTCGATTTGAGATAGCGAGCAACGGTAGGCAATTAGACCGATAGGCCGGTCAGCCGATAACACGCACGAGACGGGCGGGCAGACGCCGCCCGAGTTAATAATTAAATAATTTACCAATTTTCAATTTACGGGACGTCCGCGGGTCTGATCAAAGAAAGGTAGAAGTTATGTTTGAAGTTGAGACAATACGAGTGTTTTGGTACTACAACGAAAAAATTCGGTGGTGATTGACTCACACGGGTAGTACTATAAGCGGAACAACGACATAGAGATGTTGCGCTGACGGCGAACATGACGTGAATGGGTATTTAAAGCTAAAACATAAAAAGCCTGAAAATTATGCGGTTGGGAAATTTGCTTTTGTCCTGTTGGTCCCCAGACAAGATAATGGTGATGTTTACTTTGAGTTATAAATTCGCAACTTATCGTATCTCTCTTAAAACGATTCCGAATAAGACTTTGGTATTATGTTTATACGTATACATTGTTAATATATTTTACCGTTTCTAGTCTAATCGTCAATAAGTTTTTTTTTTATTTATTAACCTAACTTTTTTCAAATTTTAATTCCAAATATGATAAAAAACTGCCTTATACTAAATGTATAAACAAGTGTTAAGATAAATATAAGAAGTTGAAAATAATTCGTTTTTAGAAAATGTATTTCTAACAATTTTTATTTAGATTCTGAGTGAAGAGATATAAACAGTGTATGATAAACTGAAGCTTATCACAGATCCGTTTCGCTAAAATATTATTTACCGTTACTTAAAAACTCAATACACCAATCGCCATTATCTTGTGCAATGGCCGAAGGGAAGAAAAATGAAACTCCACCGTCATTACCATACAGGCCTTTTCAATTATTAAGTCTTAGTATATGAGTAAGATTGGATTACATTTTTTTATAAAATATAAAATTTTATCCTTCATTCAACTATTTTATAGAAAGAATATATTTAATTTTGAACGGCCATAATTTTAACATTTATTTGATGATCAAAATGGATTGTAGGATAAATCTACTTCAACCTTAATTTTGAAAATATTGTTGGAAAACATAATTTGATGAACAATTTTGAATACATAAATAGGCCATTCACTATATAAAACAAGGAAATGAAGTTGTCGAGTTTAAATTTTAAAAAAAATTAAATGTTTTTAGAATTTATGGCAAGACATGGCTTTTCGGGTAAGTGAACGGTTCATAAATTATAAAATACGTAATACGTCTGACGTGGGATTCGTATTCGTGCTATACCGTATAAGTCTAATTTAAAATAGCTGTTTATATCTTGATGTGACTAACGCATCCTTAACCGAATCAATATAAGAGCAGCTGCAAATCGCTATACAACAGTTTTAATTTTTTTTTTTTTAATTTAATTTGCTTTTTATTAAAAAATAATTACAGCAAAGCGATTACAATACACAACAGTTTATTATTAATATTTTACAAAGAATTGTGGATTCCGACTTTCTGAGTGAAACGAAAACATAATCAAAAAATATATCAATTTTTATAGGAATGATGTGTTTTTGATTTAAGATGTGTTTTTTTCATGAAATTTCTTTTTATGGCAGTGATAAATTATCACTGATAATAGTCCAAAAGTGTCATTTCACAATTTTACATCAGAAATTTAATCTGGTACTTTCAGCAAATTGAAGCGGTGCACCTATTGTGAGTGACCGTTTCGTAAGAATATAAAATGTGTTGTTAGGTACCACGTTCTTTTATTAAAGTATAAACATGGTATATAAAATCATATGCAAATGTGGGGGACCAGTTAATCCGTGCCGTGCGACTGACTCATAGAAGCGACTCGTACGGGCGGTGTGAGGCTTGAACAAGTGCGACGTCAAGTTACAAATGGTCAATGATGTTACACAATTATTCAGGGGGAGGTAGTGAATCGTGATACGGAGGACTCAAGTAAGTGCCGTATTATGCGTATTACTCCTCGTGGCGTGGCATAAGCATGCGCGCCGCTGGGGGGTCTATAATTGTCGGCTCGACGAGGGGCTTCTTGAAGGCGGTACCAGGATCAGCGGTGGTGGATGGCAGTTCGCCGACAGGTGGGACTGCTTCTGGTTGACGCGTCGATGCTCGTTGGCCCGGTCGCGGCGTCGCTGGTAGGCCCTGGTCCGTCGGTCGTGATTAAACTAATGTTTGCGGCTTGGATGAATGAAGGGCACCCGCGGTAGTTTGATATATGAGGCCCATCACAGTTAATGCATGTTGGAATTTGGTCGCGGGTTTTCGTGCATTAACCGGTGTAATGGGCGCCGGCGCATTTGACGCAGCGTGGTGAGTTTCCGCAATTTTGGGACCGGTGACCGAAGCGTTGGCAAGTGTGGCACTGAGAGGGGCCAGTTTTCCTGTAGGGTTCTACTCTTATTTTTAAGAAGAAGAGTTCCGTAAAATCGAATATTTCTTTGGAATGGATGCCGGAAAGTATGACTAGGCAGATAGGCATGGTCTTTTCTGTTGTTCCAAAGCGCCTAATAAGTTCAACGTGGAGGTTGTGAGCCTCTACTTCAGTTTTTAACTCATCGGTGGTGAAGTATGCGGGGACGCCTTTGAGCACTACTTTGAGTGACGGTCAGTAGCTAGATAAAAATAATCGCAATAAATTATAATTTTCTGACGATAATTATGGTATTAAGTCGTAATATTTTATAGAAATAAAAAAAGATTAAAAAAGTACGTACTTCGCTAGTCGCTACTAGGACATGTTGATGGGAATGGGTGTAATGAATTTTAAAGAAATGATGGATCATTTCTTTAGTTAAAGGATCTCGAGCAAAGCTTCAGAATTGAAATATACCGTTTGGATTTCTTCAAATAAATTTTCAAAGTTAAAAATAAACGTAAAAACAGTTTATTAGGTACGTAGTAATCGTAAAATAATCTACATAAACGCTTATAAAACAAAATCCTTTGTCATAATTTTCGAAATCTTTTAAGTATCAATAGTAAAGTTTATGAGTAAGGTCATATTAAATTTTCAGAAGTTTTCATCAAATATTAAAAATATACCGTTCATATACTTCATCAATTTTCTGAAAATTAAAAAAAAAGTATCTTAAGTTTTTATTTTTGATAAAAAAGACAATTTTTTTCATAAAAAATATTTAAAAATCTTGTTCTATCTTTATTCAAAATTAAATTATGTTTGGATCGACCAATTTCTTTAAATAAATCCTAAATTGAAAATTGACGTAAAAACAGATCATTACGTAAAAATCGTATCACACTTCAACACTCGTAAAAAAAATCTGTAGTCACAATTTTTGAAAGTTTTCAGAATCGTTAGAGAAGTGTATGAGTAAAGTCATATCTAGTAAATTTTCAAAAGTTTTTGTGAAATATTTAAAATATTACTAGGAATAAACTTTGAAATAACAAGGTGTTTTCAAAGTTCAATTTTTAGCTCAAAAGTTGTTAAAATTATTTGAAACTTTTATAATGCATGAAGTGATACGTTAATAATATATAGTGAAAATTTAAAGTTTCTGGATTCTGGAAACGTTATTTTCGGAGTAATGACGAAATTACTAAAGTCAATTTCATGAAAACGTCGTTTACTGCGAATTTCGCCGTTTTTGGTCTATTTGAAAGAAGAGCTTAATTTGCTTTACTCAGAAACTAAAATCATAGAGTTGATGAAAAATAATAGTTGAAATGATAATATTCTCAGAAAAATAATCTCTATAATAAAGTAATTTTCTTTTTATTTATTTATTTTTTTTAATATTACAATAAAAAGTTAGTTCTTTAATTTCTTATTGAAACATTTAAATTGATTAAAATATGAATCATTTGTAATAGACTTGTTATCTATACAAAAAAAAAAATCGATTATCTTTAGTATCACGGGAGATATAACAACGATTATATCCTTGTGGTATACGCTTTCATTATATGGTTATTCATTGTTATTGTGTTATTTGATAATTATGCTGAAATCAAATACAATAAAATAAATAAATACATAAAAACTGTGTAGACCATTTTTCAATCACACGTTATATTAATTGAATTAAAATGTTATATATTTATTAGATCAACCAACACTGTTTATGGTGAATGTATTTAACTTTTATAGTATGTATGAAAATCAAACTGTATTTAACATTATTTAAATTACTCGATTATACAGACAGAAAAATGATTAGCATAATTCTAAAGAGATAACTGAATATTAAAGTAATGATTACATTGTTTTGTAAACTATACATATTTCTATAGAATTACTAGAGCAGTTATAGTTTTTATTCATAGATACCGGAAAAATTATGATTCATACAGAAAACCTGTCTAAATTTTATAAAAACTGTTACAATTCATATACTTCACGAGTATTTTATTTTTGAATAGTATCATTTTTACGGCTATTACAAAAATATATTTAATAATGATTATTTTGATTGAATTTAGTTTTCAAACGTAATACAATTTATGTTATAGGAAGAAATTATAATCTATTGTTATTATAGTTCTAACAATCAAACATATTAATAACACGACCGGCATGTGAACTGTGAGAAATTATTTATTTTTTCTTATATATTTTAGCAAATGAATCTTTGATGAATCGTAAGTAATTACTTGTGACATTAGCAGTCCCTTAACTCGATTATACAGACAGAAAGGTGATTAGCATAATTCTAAAGAGATAACTGAATATTAAAGTAATGATTACATTGTTTTGTAAACTATACATATTTCTATAGAATTACTAGAGCAGTTATAGTTTTTACTCATAGATACCGGAAAAATTATGATTCATACAGAAAACCTGTCTAAATTTTATAAAAACTGTTACAATTCATATACTTCACGAGTATTTTATTTTTGAATAGTATCATTTTTACGGCTATTACAAAAATATATTTAATAATGATTATTTTGATTGAATTTAGTTTTCAAACGTAATACAATTTATGTTATAGGAAGAAATTATAATCTATTGTTATTATAGTTCTAACAATCAAACATATTAATAACACGACCGGCATGTGAACTGTGAGAAATTATTTATTTTTTCTTATATATTTTAGCAAATGAATCTTCGATGAATCGTAAGTAATTACTTGTGACATTAGCAGTCCCTTAACGAGTTTCAAAATTTGCCCCCGACAATAAAAAAAAAAAAAAAAATGTCCAAGGAAATCGGAAGTATTATCAAAATCTTTCAGACACAGCGAACCGTCATCATATTCATATTATGTTGTGATAGGAAAATTGTATATAATTATTAAAATGTTTATCGCTAGAATTTCACGTTATATTAATAACGTTTATTATTTGTTTATAACTAAATATATCAGATGGAAATTCATAAAAAATAAAACATTTCAACCAATACGGTAAGCGGAGTAGGGTCCATTTCACAGACTAAATGATCTGCTAAGTATATTCTTAGTAGGTACCTTTATGTCGCTTGTAAATGTGTTATGGATAGGTGATTTATAGAAACCCTAAAAATTTGATACATCAAAAAACAATAGTGTAAAAATGCCCTGCTACGTTCAAAATTTTCAACACTTAATAATTAATTGTGTAATAGTAATTGATTAAATACTTGTTTGGGTTAAAGTGCTTCAGATTCGACACATCAGAAACATAATATGTAATGAAATTAATGAAAAGGTTAAAAATATATGGTGGATAATCTTTTATAAGCTTAGTCGAATTAATCCATGGTTTCAATGTTATGCTCACAAATCGAAACATGTACAAATTCATCTTTACAGATGTGATCATTTTTACATAAACAACTGGATTATCCAGTCGCGTTTCTGCTGTCGTTGTGTTCGGTTGTGTTCCTCCGTCTACTCTAATCGCAGCTATTATTTATATTTATTGTATCTAACTCATTAGTGTATTCAAATTACCTTATATGTCGTCGTCTTCGGGCGGCAACTCGCGGTTAGGTAAATCACCTGCTCCAAACAAAATAAAACCTATTTTGCCTTCTAATCGTACGCTTGACTCCAGCTATACACCTGTAATCTCAAAAAAAAAATGTACGTAAGTCAAAAGCCAACTCAATCTCACCTAAGTCCCCTGAATTTCAACAAATTTTAAACAACACTCCAATGTTAAATACGTCGGCATTCGATTATAATAAACTCTTATCTACGGAAAATAGTACGTCGCCTGACTCGATCATTAACAACAGCTTATCTTCTGATAATTTTAATGATCCTACATCGCGCTCCGGTTCTGGTGCGATTTTAACGCCTATACTACGTATTCTACCTACGTACTACGCCAATACTACGTATTCTACTGATAATCAAAATGATGTTATTATGTTGTCTCAATCTACAAAACAGACCTTCACTGCTGATTATAACGGCCCCATCATGATACTTATTGAATGCACCGGTTTTAATAAAAACTTAGGAAATTGGCATCCGATTAAAGCAGCCCAATTTTTCTCTACCAATTTCATCGGTATAACCAACATCAAACCTGCCGGCGCAAAAAAAATTAAGATTATCTTTGACTCGATTTCGAATGGGAATCTCTGTTTGACTTCCGATGTTTTAATCGAACATGGCTTTACAGCTAGTATTCCTTCAAACCTTATATACTCTTTTGGTATAATTAAACTTGATCCAGACGTCTCCGAGGATGATTTCTTCGATGGTGTCCAATCATTTTTCCCAATAGTAAGCTTAAAACGTATATCGATCAAAATAGATGGCAATATAGTACCCACACGCATCGTTGAACTAAAATTCTTGTCTCCTAAACTTCCGCAATACATTTCGGTCTACAATATGATCTCCGACGTCCATCCAAGCATTCGCTCTCCGGTACAGTGTAATAGATGCCTACGTTATGGGCATACTCAAAAATTCTGTCACAGCGATTCTGGCTGAAGTCATTGCGGTGTTCCCAAACATTCCATCATTGATTGCCCATCTATCCATACCACAGACCCGACCTGTCTCTTCTTAAAAAATGTTACATGTTGCTACAGACCGTAGCTGTCAAGAATGGTCAGCTCAAAAAGCTATTAAAAAAGTCATGGCTATTGAAAATTTATCATATAAAGATGATTAAGAAATTAAGAAAAAAAAAATGTTATACATCTGCTTTTAAATATACCGATGTAGTAAATAGTCAGCTTCCAAATCCCAATATTTTAAAACCAAATTTGCCCCTTAATGAGGACAATTTTCCTAACTTAAATGAAAGCCATCATTTTTCAATTCTAAAAACCCTAAACAAAAACCCTATACTTCGTCGTATAAAAATAGAAATGTCTCATCCGCTGAACCTTTGTTTGACAAAGATCTGACATATAACAAACATGCATTTTGTTCTTTTCGATATTTACATTCTTTTTTTCAATGAATTGAATTTTATTGCACAATAACTAATAATTTTGTTGTTTTTTTAATATTCTTCCTCAAATTGAAAATTTAATTTAATAGTTTCATAAAAAAAATCAAAATAGTAATTTGTGAATTTATTTTTAGAAAAATGTTTGTGATTCGAATTATAATAAACACTTATCCTTTATATTTTTACGAATTTAAATTGTTTTTTAAATTTGTTAATGATGTTGTTCATCAGTCATTTTTAATCTAATATTTCATGGAAAAACATCATTTTATTAAATACATGTTATTTTCAAACAGTATGAAAAATCATAGTAAATAAATGACACACGTTGAATCAGGCATATTGCCACCAATATTTTCTAAATATCTGAATAGCAAAAAGGCTGCTATTTTTTTATTTATTATTATTATTTTTTTTTTTTTTTGGTCTGGAGACGGTGAAGAAAAATTTAAAATGTTCAAATACGTCTTACGAAAATAAAAATATTATTCAATATCTTTATATTATTTCACTATACTATACTATACTATGAAATAAAAAATAAAAATGTTAATAAAAAATAATTATTAGAGCAAATTTATTTCGTATCCATCGGATCTTAGTTGTATACTTTGCATTTCGGGCCTAATATTGAATCACATTACTATATTATTAAAAAAAAAATCAAATGTTATTACAATTAAATCAACATAATTTTCATGACATTCATTGTCCAAAATATTTGGTAAATGTAATAGTGAAACCATTGTTTTGTATAAAACTTACCCTATTAAAGTGACAATAATGGATTTTTCTTACATTTTTCAAGAACAAATATCAAATGATGACAAAAGTATGAATTTATAATATACTATTAATAATAACTGACGAAGTTAATTTAAGAATTATATTTATTTGCTTTTCATAGCTCGACTTTTATGTATTGTAAACTGAACTTTGTAATAAAAAAAAAAAATTCAAAGAGAAAATATAGATATGCTACGATTCGCGGATGACATAGCATTGTTAACGGGGAATGAAAAAGACTTACAAAACACTCTATCGATCACGAATAACATATTCAGGGAGAAATATAATTGATTAATTAAAAACAAAAATCCTCTTGTGTAGTCAAAATGAAGCAGCTAAACCAGATAAAAAATTAGATGGAGACACACCATAAGTAGTTGATGAATATAAGTATTTGGGAAGTACGATAGCAAATTAAGGAGGATGTAACGAGTAACTTATTTCCTACATACAGATTACAACAAGCACGATATGCATTCCAAAAAAAGAAGGACTTACTCACTTCTAAAACTATAGACTTGAAAGTAAGGAAAAACCTACTAAAGACTCTTCTGGAGCGTAGCACTTTATGGCAGCGAGACGTGGACAATAAGAAAATCTGAAGAAAAGAACATACTTGCATTTGAAATGCGGTGTTATAGGAGAATCCTTCAAATAAGTTGGATAGATCATATATCATTAATGAAGTTTTGCGCAGAGTAGGAGAAGAAAGAAGCTTCTTTAAAGTTCTGAAGATCAGAAGAGCTAAACTTATAGGGCACACACTGACACACTGCGACATAACAATCTACTAGGTAGAATAATAGAAGGATCCATAGAAGGGAAAAATAGCCGAAGAAGAACACCACTAGAATACATAAGCCAATTAGTCAATTTTAGATTATAGGTCAAGGACCTAAGATGTAAGATATACTATGAACTAAAACGAAAAGTGGAGAAGCGTGAAGAATGGAGGAATGCTGCCAACCAGCCCCTGGGCTGTTAACGAAAATAAAAAACTGAATTTAGTAATAATGGGCACACATAAAAAATATTTTTAAATATTGTTTAACTGAATAGATTATAAGTGAATTTGATGTTCAAGTAGGTTTCAATAATAACCATGATATATTTGCAGAGCATATGTGAAAACCACGAAAAAAAAAATCGTAATAGTCAAATTCGCGAAAATAAAACAGTGAAAATAAAAATCGTGAAATATTTTAACAGCGAAAACACTAATAGCAAAAATTATGAAAACCTATAAATACTTTTGAATAGTAATAAGTAATAGTAATATTAGATAATCAATTTCAATCTGTACTTCTGCGTCTTCGATAACGTAGGTAATAAAGATAAGCCACGACTACGAAAATAGGGACAAACTAGAATACTTAAAAAGTATTGCTTATAATTTGTCATATCAAATTTAATTTTAATTTTATAGTATTGTGACGATACGATATTTGTTTTACAATACTGCAGAGCTGATAGTTTTAATTTATACCTATGGTTTAGAAAAAATAAACCGAAAGGAATTTTTGCTTTTCGCGATTTTAGATTCTGAGTGAAGCGAAGGATCTTATGGTTTTACAATGATGTTTATTTTTTTTTTTTCTTTTTTCTTTTTTTTTTTTTCTTTTTTTTTTCTGTAAACACTTTTTCGTATAGAAATCCTTGTCCAAAAGTTTCGTCCAGCAACTCTTTAGATCCGAAATCGAACTGAGATGGTACTTTAAAGAGGTCATTTTTCCAAAATCTCCATAGTTTTTCCAGTAATCAAGAATAACGATCGAAAAATTGAGTAAAAATGGTAAAATCGGTATAAATTCGCCGTAAACGAGATTTTCAATGTTCAGATTTTAGGTATTTAGTCATAAATCAAAAAGTATTGAAGCTAGAAACTTGAAAATTTTATCCAATATCAAATACATACTTTTTTATATTGGACAACATTTTCAGAACAATTATAGCACTTTTGACTTAAATATAGAACTTTTAATTTACCAAATTGTTTGAAAGTTTTTATGTAATATAATTTTAAATATTTGACTAAAAGTTCTGAAAATTTAATATGACCTTACTCATATACCTACCTAATTATCCTAACAAAAGTTCAAAAATTGTTAGTCAGGATTTTTTTTTATACACACTTTAATAAATTATTATACGATTTTTTTCGATATTGTCTGATTTCTTTTAAGTTTATTTCTAATGAGTTATAATTTTTATAATAATTGAAGTTTAAATGAGTTATATCTAATTGAATATTTTATGAGGGTTTAATTACAAAAAAACTCACCAAAAATTATACAAATAACCGTAAAATACGTAAACAGTATTTAAATAATAATATATTATATTACACTGAAGCTTTACTCAGAATCGTTTTATACTAAAGAAATGAGTCATCATTTCTTTAAAACTTAATACATTCATCACCAATATCTTGTCCGAGGACCGAAGGGACGATGGACGAACTTGTACCACCATCATCTCACTTACCAGCTTTTTATTTTCGCTGTTAAAACTTTTTGCGATTTCAACTGGCACCCATATTTGCACCACTATTATTATGCGCACAATAATTAAACAAGTTTCGAAAAATATCACTTAATCTAAATTTCCTTCTTCATGTCAACCGACTCAAAACTAATGCATTTAAAATAATTAATATAATACTTACCATGGTTGATCAGTGATCGAAAAGTGTCCATAAAACTTGTTGGATGCGCAATTAACAAAAAAAGTGCCAATGCATGAAAAATTAAATATATAATATAAGAAATCATGTAAACATCGTATGTAGATGGAAGCAAATTATGATTTCATAATTATAGAAAATATAAATTGTCACCAAATTAAAATTATTAATATAATCTAGAACCTACATATTATTTAAATGTTTTAGTAATGGTCCATACATTCATAGATTTTATTGAGGAGGCGTATTACATAGATTGTAAGTATAATCGGTAGTTTTAAATAAATAGAAATGATTATGCAAAATATATTTTATTTACTTACATTTCATATTATATAGAAAAATTTTACATATACATTAGAAATAATGGTCAGAGTGTAATTGTTAACAATTTTATAATTAATTTTTTATGATGCCATATTTTTTGTCACCATAAGTATAATTTATTCTATGAACTCAGAGTTAGGCTTTAAAATTATTGACTCCTTAAAGTGAAATACAACAATTTTGTGTAGACTTATTGTTGGCGTGTATCAAAATAAGGAACAAGAGTTGTGTGTATGTGTGTATGTGTGTGTTCTTTTTTCTTTCTTTATTTATTTTCTGTGAAGAATTTTCCGGTAGTTAGAGTGGCTCAAACGTTTCATCAAGGAACTCTATAGATAGGAAATTCGATGTAGATTGTATTTGAAAAAAGTCATTTTTTTTTCTTCTCAATAGTTTATCCAGGCGTGAGAAAAAACTTTACCCCAAACGACAATTTTGCTAAATTGATTGTAGTTATTTAGTAATATCTTCAAAAATAGTGTGAATAGAAACTTGAAACTTACACCATATATTAATTACGTCTTGTTATACAATTTTACAAAAGTTTCGAAAAATTGTTATAATTTTAGGGCTAAAAATAGAACTTTGAAATTACCTTGTTTTCTTAAAGTGTATCTTTAATAGTGTTTTAATATTTGACAAAATGTTAAAGAATTTTTTATGATCATACTCATGCATTTAACTGGTGAAATTGAAAAAAATGTTAAAAATCGTGTTCTGAATAGTTTATATATGATTTATTGAATATTATATTTTTAATTATTTTGAACTGGTATAAACACTCAAACTTTTGTTTCAATGTACATTGTGTTCCAAACTCTGATTTGGTGTACTTTGAAATATTACCAGTATCATTTATAGGTAAAACCAACAAAAATGTGATATTTTTGAATTCACTGATTAAATTAATCCTAATTTTTTCCATTTCAGATAAAAAAGTACCCAATACAAATCCTGTAGCATGGTTCTGCAGCCAATATAACTCATAAAATAACAATATTTTTAGGCTTAATGAATAACAATAATAATATTTTCTTAGATTTTAATTCAGCACATGTTATGTTTTGTTTTATTATTTATTGACACTTTAAGGAGTAATTCAAATTAATATTAAATAAAAAATGTAAGTCTTTATTCATAGTTTGATATTTATTTAAAATTATTATGTAACATTAGATGTTTATAAAGTACTTTACAATAATATTAAAAAGTGTAATTTATGCATTATGATTGTAAGCTGGCTTTCAATAAAATATGAATGGTATATATTATATTAAACATCCAAATAAAATAATGTTAATTTTTTAAAATCGTGGAAAAAAATATGTTCGTTCATCATTAATGATAATTATACAAATTTAAAACACTAATGTTATGACATGATTAATATGAGTAAATAAAAAATGTCATGCAACAAGATGGGAAAATTACTTTTTATTTACTTTTTTGAGTACCTAACTTTATACAAAAGATACATAAAGTATTTTCATACGAGTAGTTAGCAAATCGGATTTAAATGATATTTTTAAAAGTTGTCCTTTTCTGTTGTCAATAGTTTTACCAAACGTAAAAAAATTCTGTCAAAAAAAGAAATAAAATTTGCCATAAACAATATTTTCATTCAACAGAAAATGAATACACATTTTTTGTGTCTATAAAAATAAAATAGCTGAAACTAACAATGATTTTTCGGGAAATTATGTGATGTATTTTAAGTTTTCAGACATTATTTCAGTTTAGGCATGTTTGTAGTTACTGTCCACACTCAGAGTTACAGTAAAACTCGCTTAAGGCTCTCCCACTCAAAATGATTTCCCGCATAAGAAGTTGTTTTCCGTTGGTTTCTAGATAAAAACTAACTAGTCGTGCCATAAGTTCTGTCCCTCATACAAATGTGTATATTCAATAAATAATTAAAGCAAATATACGAATCTGATGTTATTTATTCTTTATTAACTTGGTAACTAAAAAAAAAACTAAATGCTATTCAAAATGTCCACCATTTGCATTTATACACTTCTTCAAACGATCCGGCCACTCGTCTATGACAGCACGCACCACTTCCAACGGTATCGAGGCAGCTGAGTTCACGAAATCGGCTTTCAAGGACTCGTTATTTCTATGGGGCTTAGAGCAGGCTTTCTCCTCTAAAATACTCCACAGTCTGTAATCCAGAGGATTGAAGTCTGGATTTCCTGATGGCCAATCTTGTGCGACGATAAATCCAGGTAAATTGACGTAAAGCGTCTGTCAAACTCTGACCGGTACTTCTTTGATAAGCACCAAGGCTAAGGTCTTCTTTAATTATGCGTGACATGGTTCTTGGTGGAATTTTCATTTCTCTAGCCATGATTTTTTGTTTACGTACTTAGGTAGTGGATTTCTGTGAATCATCTGTGCGACAGCTTTGACAGCTGCATTTGTTCTTGTTTCACGTGGACGTCCACTTCTTGGCTTGTCATCTATAGTGCAACTCGACTCCCCCTATGAAAAAGGAAGTAACTCGAATTTTATCATTTTTCAGTAGAGCTATATTATAAGGTTTAACTTAAATTAGTATCGGTTTTTAACTGTTTCATATCAAATTTTTATATGAACTTTGGTTTTTTGATTGAATATAATATTATCACCATAATTTTTCGTTTTTTAACTTCCACAGTACAATGTATGATGAAAAATAAACTTAAGTTACTTCTTTTTTCACGGGGAAAAAGTTATTCGGAGAAGTAACTCGAGTTACTTCCTTAATCTTGGGTAAATATAGATAATTAATAATTGTATTAATAATATTATTACTGACGTCTGACAGGTACGTTACGCTAGCACCACAACCTAAACAATTTTCTTTTAAATTGGTTCCATACTTTAGTAACCAACTCGTAACCATTCGTAACCACGATTTTGGAATTCGTAACCTGTACCAAGTACCGGAAAAACCGTTTTCCGCAAACGGGTGCCAGTGTAACGTTACGCCAGCACCCGCACATCGAAATAATGTACTCAGAAAGTTCAAAGTTAATCTAAGCTTTAGTAACCGATTCGTAACCATTCGTAACCACGATTTTGGAATTCGTAACCTGTACCAAGTACCGGAAAAACCGTTTTCCGCAAACGGGTGCCAGTGTAACGTTACGCCAGCACCCGCTCATCGAAATAATGTACTCAGAAAGTTCAAAGTTAATCTAAGCTTTAGTAACCGATTAGTAACCATGATTTTGGAATTCGTAACCTAAACCAAGTACTGGAAAAACCGTTTTACGCAAAGTTTTGTTATTTTATATTCGATAAACAAATTGAACCATAATAAATATTAATTTAATATAATAAAAATAATAATTTAATAATATTAAAAAAATTAATAAATAACTAAATGTTAACAAAATAAATTAATAAAGATACTAAATTCAAATAATAAAAAGCCGGTAAGACAATGGTGGTGGAAGTTCGTCCATCGTCGCTCCGCTCCTCGGACAAGATTATGGTGATGAGTAGAGCGCGGATTTTTATGAAAAAACATAGTATATAGTACGAAGTATATGATGACACAAAAATGAAAATCCAAAATATAAATGCGTCCAAAAAATTAGACATTGAAGTTATCATTTTTACAATTTAATACAATCAATTATATTATGATAAATTATTTTTTATTTAAAAAGAAGTTACAAACTTTATTTTTTATTTTTTATTGTTTTTTATATTTTAACAGTGGTACAATGTAAAGCACTATTTACAAAAATTTTTTTATTTCACATAAAGTACATATCAAGGTTTTGATTATAATATGGTTTGGTATACGTGATTTCAAGACATAGGTTATCCTATTTTTTTTTTTTTTTTTTTTTTTATTATATAATAAGACATTCCTAGCCTATGAGGCTATCTACATCTATGGATATTTAGTAATATTAATTTTTTTTTTTTTTAGCTATTTTAACATGATAATAATTATGTAGTAATAATAATAATAATGATAGTAATAATAATATTAACAATAGTAATAATAATAATAACAATAGTAATGACGACTATAGTAATAACTAATAATTAAAGTTGGTTAGACGTTTGACAATAACGTGTAGATGAGAATATTTTGCGTTAATATATTACATTTTTTGATTGTGGTAAGTTTATTTAATACTAGTTAACGAATGAGATCGTGTGGACGACCACGTTTTAGACGTCTTTGAGGTGGTGGACGTATGTGTAAGTTGAAATGTAGTGATCCTGTTGATTTGTGGAGTGAGCTATGGAAGTTTGTAGCAAGGGTGCTTATATGATCTGAAATTTTTTGAATTTGGAGGTCTTTATGTATGTTTTCGTTTCGTATGAACCATGGTGCGTTAGTGATTGTTCTTAATATTTTGTTTTGCAAAATTTGAATTTTTTTTAAGTGTGTTGCTGAACAGTTACCCCAGATAGGGCAGGCATAGGTAATTAGTGGGAGTAATAATTGCTTGTAGATTAATAATGAACATTTTTTATGTATGACTGATTTTTTGTTTAGGATAGGAAATAACATTGAGAGACGCTGGTATGCTTGTTGCAGTTTAATAGCTATGTGGGGTCCCCAGGTTAGCCTCTTGTCCAGTGTGACACCGAGGTACTTAACAGAAGGCTGCCATGGTATGGGGTCGTTGTTAAATCTTAGAGGTAGTGGAGTGGAATGGCGGCGTAAGCTAAATATAACTGCTGTACTTTTTGAAGCGTTTATATGTATTTTCCAGGTATTGCACCATTTTGCAATTTGACATAGGTGGTCTTGTAAGTTGTTTGTTATCGCTTCAATGTTTCGGGATTCGCTGTAAATAGTCGTGTCGTCTGCGAATAGGGCGATGTTTGTTCGTGTTGATTGTGGTATATCTGATATGAATATATTGAACAAGATAGGTCCCAGTTTTGAACCTTGAGGCACACCCGCAGAGATAGGCCGGGGGTCAGAGTAATTATCATTTATTTTAACTGAATATTGCCTATTTGTTAGAAAAGAGTTAATAATGTTGAATAAGTACTTTGGTGTATTAAAGGATTTTAGTTTATACAAAAGACCTTCGTGCCACACTTTGTCGAATGCTTTGGAGACGTCGATAAATACGGCACCGGTATGGCAGTGCTTTTCAAAGGAGGTATTGATGTGTTCAGTGATGCGATAAAGCTGTTGTACGGTCGAATGGTTTTGTCTAAACCCGAATTGGAATTTTGGGATAGCATCTACACTATTCAAATAATTTTGAAGTCTTGTATGGATAACTTTTTCGAAAATTTTTGACAGGGATGTAAGTAGACTTATTGGTCTGTAGCTATCCGGATTTGATTTGTCCTTACCCGGTTTTTTTATTAGAATAACTGTTGCTAACTTCCAGCTTTGTGGAAAGTGTCCAACACGTAACAAAAAATTAAATAATGAAGACATAAATACGAGCCCTTTAGGAGGAAGTTTTTTAAACATGAGGTTGGTAATGTGGTCGTGGCCCGGCGCTTTTTTGTTAGGTAAATTTTTGACTATAAGCTTAATTTCATTTGGTGTAGCATAATCCAAGCATTTTTGAACTGAGTAATCAGGTGAATCTAATAACTTCCGGACCCGTAGTTCGTTGTTTAAATCAGTACTTTGGTTGGTAGAAAATGTACTGTATAAAATTTCCGAAAAAACATTGCATTTATCTGTGTCAGATATCACTAGTTGATTTGTTATGCGGAGAGGGGGAATTATGTTTATTTCTTGGTTGATTAGTCTTTTGGTCTCCTTCCATAAATTTGAATCTCCCGGGTGCATACTTGATAAATAGCTATTATACGACGACACGCGAATGTTTTGTAGGGCAATTTTCACGTCTTTGGTAAGTTTGTTCAGTGATTTTTTATTTGCTGTATTTCTATGGTTTTGCCAAATACGTCTAGCATGGTGTTTACGTTGAATTAAGGAATGTATATATTGAGGTAGAGTGCCTGTATTTTTTGTATTATGTAACTTGGGCTTCGAGCACGCCCGCGCGGCTTCGGCGATGACTGCTGTTAGGTGATCGGACATTTCATCTGCGGCTTGGATCGTGGGTATAGTTTTGGGTATTATTAAGTTGGTGTTGATTTGATGTGAGAATATATCCCAGTTAGGTTTACCTTTTATTAATGAGTTTTTTGAATGATAAGATTGTGAGGACGAGTTAATTGTGATTTTTACTGGGATATGGTCTGAGTCAAGCTCTGCGAGAGTTTCTTGTGTGCAGTTATAAGGGATTGATTTTATTAACAATATATCTAAAATATCAGGCTGTCTATTAGCATCTGTTGGAAAATAAGTAGGCTCATTTGGAGCGTTTATGGTGTAGGGCGTATTAGCTATAAAAGATGCTAATTTGGTGCCGTTCGGATTAATAACGCGGCAACCCCAGTTTGTATGTTTAGCATTCAGGTCGCCTGCAATTATAATTGAGTTATCTAGACTCATTATTATTTCATAATCCGAAATTTGCATTTGGCGACTAGGAGGTTGATAAGCACTGACTATGGTAACGTGTCTATTGTTTAATTTAATTAGCACTGCTACGGCTTCTAGGCACGTCAAGTTTAGATTTGGAATTTCTTGCTGTTTGATTTGGGCACGAATAAGAATAGCAACTCCACCCATAGCTCGTGTTTGCGTAACACGATCTGCGCGGTGTATTACGTAGCCGGGAAATTTAATTTTGTCCAGACTTGATAAATGTGTTTCTGTTATGCAGGCTATATCTATATTATGATGATTAAGGAAGGCTTGTAGCGTGTTCCTTTTATTTTTAATTCCGTTAGCGTTCCAGTTTAATAGGATGGTGTTATGGGGAACCATTTAAGTTTAAATGTACGCTATTTAGGATGGCTGGCAGATTTTCTATTATTGTCTGCAATAATTGGGAAACGAATGCATTAATTAATGGTAGCACAGATTTCATGAAGTCGTTATCTGTATTGTTTAATGGTTTATCTGACAATTTATTTTTGGTAGCGGCAGCATATGAACGTTTGTCGGTTACGTCATTCTGTGTGCTATTAGAGGTATTCGCCGGGAATATTAATTTCGTAAATTTGCTTGGAGATTGAGTAGCGTTATTTTTGTTATTATTATTTTTTTTAGAAATTTCTTTATAGAAAGTACAGCCTCTATAGCTCGCTGGGTGGGCACTAAGGCAATTAACACATTTTGGTGGAGTTTCAATTTCTTTTGAACAAGTACTATAGTGGTGATCGCCTGCGCATTTGACACACCGAGGTGGTAGATGGCAGAATTTTTTTGTATGCGAGAAACGCTGGCAATTGGTGCATTGTGGAATGCACTTAGAAGGTTGCCTTGGTTCTACCGTTACTACACAATGCAAGAGTCTATTTAAAGAATACATTTCAGTAGATAATTTGGATAGCAACACCGCTACGATAGGTATTGGGGTTTTATATTTGTTTTGAAGACGTGTTACTGTCTAAGTTCTCTGTTCGAAGTAGCCACAGTAGGCTACTTCGAATTTCAGTTCTTCGAGTTCTTTAAATATACAAGCTTCTTATATATTTACAGGGAGGTTCCTTATGATAACAGATAGTTGTTTATTCTCAGGGAATTGGTATGTGTGATATTCTATACCGGAATCGTCAAAAAGTTTCGTTGTGGTTCTATAATCATCGATAGATTTCAGGTTTAGTTTGAGGGCAGATTTTGTGTTAGTGATAGAGAATTCTTCTAAGGTTATATTGTCTATTGCTGTATGAAAGTTTTCGTAATCCGAGATATTGTATACATAAATAGGTGGGATTTTTTGACTAACCTGTGGTTGTTGGATACTGACGTTTTCTGTAGTTTCTTCCGTTTCGTCATTGACTTGGATAGTTATTAGGGGAGCAAATCTGTTTTTAGATGTGTAAGGAGGGGTGAGAGCATCACTACTGGTTCTCGTGTTATTTTTTTTTTTTGAAGTGTCTGGAAGATTGCGGGCTTGAGGGGAACTATTATGTTTATTAGATTTCATTGAACAATATTATTTAATAAGAATAAGAATAAGAACACACGCGTTAGGTTTGAGCGGAGCACTGAGAACAACCTGTCGCGGCGGCTACTGGTGCGTTATCCTATAGTAGTTACTATATCTTTTAACATCTTATAAAAAAAAAAAATAACAAAGGTACTTCAATAAAACATATTAACAAGTATATTTTAAATTTAAAGCAAAGCAAAGAATGCTTGTTTTTAATATGACATAGATAATTTATTGAATTATTTATTTGATATATTTTTAGATGACAATAAAAAAAAATTACCATCCAATTAAGTGAAAAAGTTATATGACTTTTTTTATTATTTTTAATTAGTTAAGAAACATATTTTTCATTCATTATTTTATATTGATATTATTTTTTTTTAATGTATTTTTAGATTCTGAGTGAAACGAAGAATGTATTGGTTTTACAATTCTGTGTGTTTTTTTTTTTTTTTTTTTTTTTTTTTATTTATGTATGTAAACACTTTTTCGGTTAGATATACTGCACCAAAAGTTTCATCCAGCAACTCTATAGATCGGAAAAGATCCCAAGATGGTACTTTTAAGAGGATATTTTTTGAATTTCTCAATAGTTTTTCCAAGCGTAGGCGTTAAGTACCGAAAAACTGACAAAAAACGGGAAAAATGCCGTATTCTGGATTTTCGTGAAATCTATTTTAGTTTTTTAGCCATAACGCCATCAATAATGGCACTAGAAACTTAAAACTTATATGTACTATTAAAAATCATCACACAAACACTCTATAAAAATTTCAAAAACATTTAACTAATTTTGAGCTAAATATAGCACATTGGAAATATTGGAAATTTCTCGTTTTTTGTGAGTTTTTGCTTCGTAAAATTTTAACCTTTAGATATTAAAAGCTGAAAATTGTATGCAATAATACTCATATGTATTCCTAACGATGATGAAAAAATATCGAAAATCGTAAGTCACAATATTTTTTTACGAGCGTTTAAAGTTTGCATTTTGACGGAAATTCTTATTTTTACATCAAATTACACACTTAAACGCATGTAAAAACATTTGGTACAATATATTTATATATATCTACATACCTAGATAATGACGTGGTGAATATTTTGGTGCAATAAAATTCTTTACGGGTTAGTAATTTAAAATTTTACAAGGATTTGAGTGAAAAAAATCGGAAGAAATACGGACAACATTTTACTAGAAACAAAGGAATACATACTTTTATGAAATCGATTATAGTTTTTTAGCTATAAATTCATCAAAAATAAATCTAGAAACTTGAAACTTTTACCACCTACTAAAAATACTTACGCGAACACTTCATACAAATTTCAAAAACATTTAACCAATTTTCAGCTAAATATAGAACTTTGAAAATATTGGAATTTTCTCGTTTTTTGTAAGTTTTTCCTTTATAAAATGTTAGTCTTTGGATATTAAGAGCTGACAATTTAAGACAATCATACTCATATGCATTACTAACCGTAGTGAAAAAATTTCGAAAATCGTAAGTCATAATATTTTTTTACAGTCGTTCAAAATTTGCATTTTGATGGAATTTTTTATTTTATATAAAATTTTATATACTATCCACTGAGTTTTACTCAGAATCGTTTTTCCGAATGCAATGTTAAATCATTGCATTCAATTGTAAAGTACCGCACAACTAAAGTATCGTAATCCAGGTGATCCCATAATAGAAAATGCTATACACTCATCAGACTAGAGCGTGGATTTATATTCCCTTAAAATAGTCAAAATATGATACTCGAAAATTTATACTCGTAATATTCTCTAAAAACATTAGTAAAATATAGTATCAAAATTTTTTTAATACCTGCATAATATGTACTTATATGTAAAACAAATTTAATAAATAATATTTAACAAAATCAATAACACTATTGAAATAATAATTAATAAAATATGATACTTTAACTTTATTTTAGATTCTGAGTGAAGCGAGGATCTTATGGTTTTACAATGATGATTATTTTTTTATTTATTTTTTTTAGCATTAGATTCGAAATTGGACTGAGATGGTACTTTAGAGAGGTCATTTTTCGAAAATCTCCATAGTTTTTCCAGCAATCAGGAAAAACGTTCGTAAAACAAAGTAAAAACGGTAAAATCGGTAAAAATCCGATTCGGATTTATTTATAATTAGTCAAATATGCAAAAATATGATTTTATATGAATATATTCTCTTACCATCAAAATATGCATTTATATGCTAAATACAATTTTGTAATTAGATTCTCTATTCTGTGAATCGTTGACATTTCTTACTCTCGTGATTGTGCATATATCAATTAAAAATATGTTTTTTCATAAAAATCCGCGCTCTACTCATCACCATAATCTTGTCCGAGGAGCGGAGCGACAATGGACGAACTTCCACCACCATTGTCTTACCGGCTTTTTATTATTTGAATTTAGTATCTTTATTAATTTATTTTGTTAACATTTAGTTATTTATTAATTTTTTTAATATTATTAAATTATTATTTTTATTATATTAAATTAATATTTATTATGGTTCAATTTGTTTATCGAATATAAAATAACAAAACTTTATGTAAAACGGTTTTTCCAGTACTTGGTTTAGGTTACGAATTCCAAAATCATGGTTACTAATCGGTTACTAAAGCTTAGATTAACTTTGAACTTTCTGAGTACATTATTTCGATGTGCGGGTGCTGGCGTAACGTTACACTGGCACCCGTTTGCGGAAAACGGTTTTTCCGGTACTTGGTACAGGTTACGAATTCCAAAATCGTGGTTACGAATGGTTACGAATCGGTTACTAAAGCTTAGATTAACTTTGAACTTTCTGAGTACATTATTTCGATGTGCGGGTGCTGGCGTAACGTTACACTGGCACCCGTTTGCGGAAAACGGTTTTTCCGGTACTTGGTACAGGTTACGAATTCCAAAATCGTGGTTACGAATGGTTACGAATCGGTTACTAAAGCTTAGATTAACTTTGAACTTTCTGAGTACATTATTTCGATGTGCGGGTGCTGGCGTAACGTTACACTGGCACCCGTTTGCGGAAAACGGTTTTTCCGGTACTTGGTACAGGTTACGAATTCCAAAATCGTGGTTACGAATGGTTACGAATCGGTTACTAAAGCTTAGATTAACTTTGAACTTTCTGAGTACATTATTTCGATGTGCGGGTGCTGGCGTAACGTTACCCTGGCACCCGTTTGCGGAAAACGGCTTTTCCGGTACTTGGTTCAGGTTACGAATTCCAAAATCGTGGTTACGAATGGTTACGAATCGGTTAATAAAGTATGGAACCAATTTAAAAGAAAATAGTTTAGGTTGTGGTGCTAGCGTAACGTACCTACGTCTGACACTAAACAGTCAAGTTTATTGAGTTTATGTATGTATATCATTATGCATGCTATCATTAAACACTATAAATACAATAATTAAAATAAACAATAAATTATTGTTGTATTTCAAAATACAAAAATGAGTTACTTCCTTTATCTCGGGGAATGTTGATTTAAAAATAGAAGTAACTTAAGATACGTCTTTCTTCGCCGGAAACTTTATCACGAGAGATTATAAATATATTTTAATATTATGATTTCTAACCTCTTTGGAGTAGTAAAGTTACTGCCATTTTCGCGGGAGGTACAGAACATATTCCTTTATCACATTTCAACAAAAAGTGAAAAATGATAAAATTCGAGTTACTTCCCTTTTCTTTGGAGGAGTTGAACTGATAAATAGGGACAAAACTTATGGCACGACTAGGTAGTCAATGTAAAAACTACCTGTAAAGACGCTCGATTTTTCTTTCTTTAATTGGGTAAGATGCTATTTTGCTTAGCAAATCACAATCAATTTAATGATTATGTGAAAATAAAAAAAGCTGGTAAGTGAGATGATAGTGGTACAAGTTCGCCCTTCATCCCTTCGGTCCTCAGACAAGATATTGGTGATGAATGTATTAAGTATTAAAGAAATGATGACTCATTTCTTTAGTATAAAACGATTCTGAGCAAAGCTTCAGTGTAATATGATATATTATTATTTAAATACAGTTTACGTATTTTATGGTTATTTGTATAATTTTTTAAATGCTCGGAAAAAAAATCTTGATTCACGATTATTGATATTTTTTCGGTATTGATAGTTTAGTATAAGAGTAAACTTGTGTTAAAATTTCAGAACTTTCTAACAAATACTCAATATTTCATTAGAAATAAAATT
Source organism: Therioaphis trifolii (assembly GCA_027580255.1). Taxonomy (NCBI): domain Eukaryota; kingdom Metazoa; phylum Arthropoda; class Insecta; order Hemiptera; family Aphididae; genus Therioaphis; species Therioaphis trifolii. The sequence continues at coordinate 7,045,898 of CM050404.1, forward strand.
AAAAGAAATCAGACAATATTGTGAAAAATCGTATAATAATTTATTAAATTGTGTATAAAAAAAAATCCTGAGTCACGATTTTTGAATTTTTGTTAGGATAATTAGGTAGGTTAAAAAAAGTTCTATATTTAAGACGAAATTGCTATAATTGTTCTGAAAATGTTGTCCAATATAAAAAAGTATGTATTTGATATTGGATAAAATTTTCAAGTTTCTAGCTTCAATACTTTTCGATTTATGACTAAATACCTAAAATCTGAACAGTGAAAATCTCGTTTACGGCGGATTTTTACCGATTTTACCGTTTTTACTCAGTTTTTCGATCGTTATTCTTGATTACTGGAAAAAATATGGAGATTTTGGAAAAATGACCTCTCTAAAGTACCATCTCAGTTCAATTTCGAATCTATAAAGTTGCTGGACGAAATTTTTGGACAAGGATTTCTATACGAAAAAGTGTTTACAGAAAAAAAAAAATGAACATCATTGTAAAACCATAAGATCCTTCGCTTCACTCAGAATCTAAAATGTATGAATATGAATATATTATAATACCTTTAATCGAGATGACGATCCGAGGAGTATAGGTGATTTTAATGTTGTATATTGTCGCGGAAGTAAACAGTTGATTATAAGTCGATTATTACCTCAGTATATGAATTATATTATTATCTACTCATATATTATCAGATTTTTTATTAACTTTGAGATTTATGGAAATCATCTATAAATCCCTTGATGACGATCGACGCGTGGCAGGTACAGGCGGATTCGACTTTTTTTCACGGAACGCGCGCGAGTGGGCCACCGGAAGAAAAACAATTAATTCGTGTTTGGGCTGTACCCGAACGTCCGAGCGTCTTCCGACCGCCAAAGATAATAGTAAACTCTCCTGCGCGCACGCGCGTGTTGTCGACACTGTCGCGCTTGCTGACGACGGTTCCAAGGTCGTTGTAGATAAATATGTAATACAAATACGTGTTTACACTGACCTTGGGTGGAGCGATCCGCAGGGAAATAAACTCATTTTTCCATGACTTCGAATTTCGATGAACGCGTCGCATTTTCGTCGTGCGCCGCCACTTAGTGACACTCGATTGAGAAGTAAAAAAAAAAGCAACTCCAGAAATAATAAAATCCATCTAGACACTTCGCCATTACATTATTTTACGACAAACATGTGAGTACGCGTAGGTCCCAATTAGTTTAATTCGTTGATGACGAATTATTCGTGTCGACTATTGTGTAACGCCGTCGTCGTCGTGGCCGCGTCTGGATATCGTCGTTCGGCGTTCGTTCGATGCTGTCCATGCAGAGGCGCAAATCCCCCCCCAGGAGCCGGGGGGCACTTGCCTTTGAATAGCAAATTGGTTTTCACATCTATAAATAACTATTATCGATTATAATTTATCACGTTTGGGGCGACGCCGTTTTGTTTTGATTATTGTCATATCAATAAAATATTTATTATAATTGTTTAATTAACAATTATAATAAATTTTTTAGTGTTAGGAAATATGATGTTAAAAATATTGTTTAATCGTGAATGCTGAATTGCATTTGTGATCATATGAATGTGACTGTGCTCTATGTCTCCATTTGGCCCATATACGCAAATTTATTTTTTTATTAAATTATTGTTTTCTGATATTTAAACAATTGTAAACAATATGGATTCATTATTTTTATTCCAATTAATATGATTTTATTTGTCAAGTTATTATTGATAAGTGTATATAATGCGAGCGAAGCTAGCAATTTTTTCATAGGTGGGTATTTGATACTTTTATTTTGTCCCCCCATAATTCCAACTACAAAAAAAAAGTTTACGTTAGTTTGCGCCTCTGTGTCCATGGAATATTCTCATGTCTCGTGTATCAAAGTTCTCTCAACTACACTCGCTGTTGTTTAAGCGTTGGTTCTCATTTCATTTCGTGAACTAAGCTGTAAAGCGTTTCGTTAGGACAGTTGATTGTTGCGTTAAAAGTCTAATAAAATCCCAACTATTCATTACGACCCCCGTATATTTGAGCAGTATTATCGAGTATCCAATTCGAAGTGTTTATCTGACTGAAGAGTTTATACATACTACAATATTTTTGATAATTTTTTTAATTCTAATTCTAATTCTAATTCTATCACCTAAAATATACATTTTAATGAATTGGGTTTAATCCTAGTTTCACACTTTCACAGGTTTATATTTCGTTTCTATGCGATCCCTACTTTTTATCAATAATTACTAAATTTATAATACGTTATATAAACAGTAAAAAGTGTTGATTCGGCAATTAAATTTTGATTTTATCTTCGTATTTTACTTTCACAATAATCAAATTAATGAAATCATTGTTAACAAAAAATATTTGTATATTTTTGGTACACCTATTAGTTTTTATAAATGAATATTTAACATGAGTTTTTATGTAATATATTCAGTTTTGGCTTGACAAATTAAGAGTTCCACTTTAGTTATTTTATTATGGTTCCTTTATTTTCTTAAAAGAACATCAAATAATATATAAAAAAAAAAAAAAAAAAAAAAAAAAAACTATATTAGTTAACATTTTATAGAACCACTTTATTTGATGAAGTCTCTTAAAAAATAAGGCTAAGATTCAAGTTTTTTTTAAATATTCATTTTGCAGATGTACATAATCTTAAGTAAACAAATATACAGCTTAAGATAGTTATCTTTGCATCTTAAAAGTAAAAATATTAATTTTTCGATCTGAATTCAAGATACTTATATATGTTTTTAAATTATGTATTGTAAATGGAAATTTTATGTATAATAGGTATATTGTGTTAATTCTCAAGTTGATTCACGTTTCAAAACATTAACTTTAATAATTTTTAATAATAGTTCTAGATCTATCAGTGCAGTTTTAACTCGTCAATAGATTTTAAATTATTATATTTTAGATAAAAATGTCATGTAATAATGAAAATGTTTGAAATATGAATAGGTAATTAAGTAAAGTCAATTTGTCATTTTATGAATACAGTATAGAAGTATGGAGACTTGAAGAAAAATGTCAACGTAAGTATTCGAATTTATTAATTTGAATCTACAATCATGTAGACTCATTTGTTTTTAAAATAAAATTCTTGACATTACTAAAAAATACAATGTTTATATTAAATTATATTAACTTATGAGTTTTAAAATGATGAATTTATAACACAAAAAAGTTGATTTATCTTTTATTATGTATGAAAAGGTTAATTTGTACGTGCCTATTATTAATTATATTTTATTGTACATTATAATTAAAATATTACAATAATGTATTACATAATATATGAATGTTCAGTAAAAAATTATTAAATATTGTTTTCAGAATTATTTTAAGAAATGTACAAATTGGCACATCTCAATGTTTTAGATTATCAATGAAGTGAAAGATCGATTGATTTAACGATGATATATAAATTTTTTATGTACTAGTATACCTATATATACTTTTTTTTTCTGTAGACACTTTTCAGGACAGAAAAATGCCGTCCAAAAGCTCCGTATAGCAACTCAATAGATCAAAAATAAAATTATATAGTACTTTAAGGGTTCACTTTTTTCTTTTCTCAATTGTTTTTCCAAGCATAAGAAAAAACTCCTGAAAAATCGAGTGAGAATGGTAAAATTGGCTGTAAAAGAAACTCATTAAATTGATTTTAGTTATTTAATCATAAAACCAAAAATAATATTATAAACGTATAATATATAAATAGATATTTTAAATTCCTCCATAGTTCAGCTCGAGCAACCGTACGGCGCACACGTGCAGTTACGTGTGTTCCCGAGCTATGTTTATTCATTATTCGTTAATCTTATCGGTTTACGATCTAATTTTTTTTTCAAATCCAATATAAAGTCGCAGCAAACTTCCAACCCATACTATCAAACCACTTTAGCACCTTCAATCATCGCTACATCGAAAAAAGTAATATATTTAATTAATTAATTAATTACTTTATAATAACAAGAGAGAAAAAATTATCTATATCAGTCACTCCAGGCACCGCCAACGCGGTGACCTTTGGACTGCAAACCAGATAACCGCACCATGCAATCTAATCCGCCTAAAAGTAAACAAGCTAAAACGGTACCACCAATTAAAATAGTTAATAATCAAGTGATTAACAACGCTCAAAGCTCCGAATGGCAGCAACAACAAAAACCTTCGAAACGTAATCTCCCCTGTTCACCAAATAGCCCGATCAATATCCAAGAGAAAAAATCAAAATTTTTTTCCTCGCCAAACCGATTCTCCGTATTATCTGAAAACGAACCGGACACAATTGATAATGACGACACTAATAATCAAAACGAACCCACAATCACACAAACAAACAAAAAAGACCAACCACCACCAATATATGTAAGAGGAATACTTAACTTTTCTAATCTTAGAAATGCAATTGGCGATCTAATTGGGCAGGATAGCTTCACTTGCAAATCAACTACCACGCATCTAAAAATACAACCAGACACTCCTGATAACTACAGAACACTTATACACTTCCTAAAAGACGAAAAAGCAGAATACCACACATTTCAGCTTCAATCTGAAAAATCATTCAGAGCTGTGATAAAAAATATTCACCACACAACCGATCCTACTGAAATAGCATCAGCACTTGAAGAATTAGGATTCACCGTAAGACAAGTGACAAACATAAGACACCAAAAAACCAAAATTCCACTGCCCTTGTTCTTTGTCGACCTTGCTCCTGAATCTATTAGTAAGGAAATATTCAACATAACGGCCCTACTCAATACCTAAATCAAAGTTGAGGAACCTCATAAACGCCGTGAAATTCCTCAATGTCAAAACTGCCAGACTTACGGTCATACAAAAAGCTATTGCTCAAACTCTCCTCGCTGCGTGAAATGCGGTGGAACCCATCTTACCACAACTTGCACAAAATCACCTGACCTGCCGGCCAAATGTGCTCTCTGTGAAGGCGAACACCCAGCCAACTACAAAGGCTGTGCTATATACAAAGAGCTGCAACAACGTCGCCGCCTACCAGCCAACTCAAGACATAACAACCAACATCACCAATCGCAATCAACCAGTCGAACTACGAAACCCAATTATCAGTCAAATCTGCAACCATCAACGCAAAATCCAAGTACTCGAACAAACCAATCATACGCAGAAGCAACAGCAAATACAGGTAACGCACCACCGCCATCCCCGTCCTCCAACACCTCACCTATACCCAGTTCTGATAATAATGATATAAAAAAATTTTTAGAAGAACTTAAATGTCTAATTAACCCACTTATCTCCCTCATCACAGCACTCATGTCTAAACTTTTAAATGATACACACAACAAATAACTCAGTCACCCAAAACTCTATCATGATCCTTTCATGGAACGCAAACGGACTAAAAAACCATAAAGATGAATTCCTCATTACACTTCAAGAAAAAAGAATTGATATCGCTTTAATATCCGAGACCCATTTCACTAATAGTTACTCTCTCAATATACCAGGCTTTCGTCTACACCATACCAACTATCCGGACGGGACTGCTCATGCAGGATCCGCTATCTATGTTAGGTCTTCTCTCACATCTCATCCACTCCAAAAATTCCAAACCGACTATATACAGTCGTGCGCTGTATCCATAATAATCAACAATATACCTGTTTCCATAGCAGCCATTTACTGTCCTCCTAAACATAATATATCCACTAATCAATTCAATATCTATTTTAATACCCTAGGACATAACTTTATAGTTGGTGGTGACATAAACTCTAAAAACATTCAATGGGGATGTCGGGTCACAAACCCTCGTGGGAACTCACTCCTACATAGTGTAATAAACAAAAACCTACAAGTAATTTCACCCACAAACCCGACCTATTGGCCAACTTCCTCTCGAAAACGACCGGATATATTAGATATATTTGTAACCAAAATTCCCAACACACTCCACTCATTAATTACAAATCTACACGCTCCATGCTCAGATCATTCCCCCATTCTACTCTCAATCGACTGCCAGCCTCTATCCAACCAACGCAACCCAACACCATTACACTCTCATATCAACTGGGATAACTTCCATAAGTCAATACTGGAAAAAACCAGTCTAAAAGTTCGCCTAAAGACAACCAATGACATCGATGAAGCAGTGAATCTTTTTACATCCAACATCCAAACTTCAGCTTGGGAATCAGCGCAACCCACGCAATCACACACATGTAACATGATCATTCCCCTTTATATCCGTAGTCTCATAGCACAGAAACGTCGCGCTCGCTGCCTATGGCAAAGATCAAAATATCCCACTGATAAATCCCACTACAATATGCTTGCCCAAAAACTCAAACGGACCCTAGCAAACTATAGAAACAAATCTTATACTAACCACTTAGAATCGCTTACGACTAAGGACGGTTCTCTCTGGAAGGCCACCAAACAACTTCTTCGTATACGAAATCCCCCAGCCACCCTACGCAATGCAAATGGAAACTGGGCACACTCTGATGAGGAGAAAGCTAACATATTTGCAAACCATCTCTCTGATACTTTTCAACCTCACAATACCATTCTCCTTCCGGAAAAAATTAATATAGTTGAACAATTTCTCAACTCACCTTTACAAATGTCCCTCCCACCGAAGCATACATCTCCTGCTGAAATTCGCTATATAATATCTAAACTCCCCAGGAAAAAGTCTCCTGGTTATGATCTAATAACTTCTGAAATACTCAACCAGCTTCCAAAAAAAGTTATCGTACTTCTCACCTATATATTTAACTCAATGCTCCGATTATCTTACTTCCCTATATTATGGAAGTTTTCCACTATCATACCCATTCTCAAACCAAAAAAACCACCCGACTGTCCAACATCATATAGACCTATTAGCCTGCTTCCAATACTGTCGAAAGTGTTTGAAAAAATATTATTAAAAAGAATCTTAAACATTATCGCTGATTCTAAAGTCTTACCTGACTCTCAGTTTGGTTTTCGTACCAAACACTCCACGATACATCAAATTCACCGTATAGTAGATAAAATATCATTTTCTCTAGAAGAAAAACAATATTGCACTGGGGCCTTCCTTGACGTTTCTCAAGCCTTTGACCGAGTCTGGCACGCAGGGCTCTTATTTAAGCTGAAACTCATCCTACCGTCTACTTATTACCTTATACTCAAGTCCTACCTAGAAGATCGTTTCTTCTCGGTACGTTATGGTTCATCTAATTCCGCACCAAAACCCATAAATGCAGGAGTCCCCCAGGGCGCAGTCACTGCTCCTCTGTTATTTAATATATTCGTATCTGATCAACCCACACTGCCCACTAGCCTCATCGCTGACTTTGCCGATGACAAAGCTATTTTAACCAATAACCATGATCCATCCATTGCTTCCTCGCATATCCAAGAACACCTATCCCTCCTCGAAAAATGGTATAAGGAGTGGGGTGTGAAAATAAACGAATCTAAATCTATACAATGTACCTTCACTCTTAGGAAGGGAATATGCCCACCTATTACTTTAAATGAGCAAATCCTGCCAACCGCGCAGAGCACTCGCTATCTAGGCATAATTATTGACCAACGCCTCACATGGTCTCCTCATCTTCGCAGCAAACTGCTATCCTTAAACAATCGATTTCGTCTTCTCCGCTCTCTCCTAACCTCCAACCACATAAAACTACCAACCAAGCTTCTAATATATAAACTTTATCTTAAACCAATGTGGACGTACGGAATTCAATTATGGGGCCCTGCAAAAATTTCAAACACTAACCGTATCCAACGTTTCCAATCCAAAACGCTCCGAGCCATAACTAAAGCACCTTTCTACGTGTCCAACCAGACCCTACATAACGATCTCGCCATCTCACCCGTCTGTGATGTAGCCAGAACTTTTTATAGACGATTTAACTTATCTGTTAAAAACCATGCAAATCCCCTAATCAAAGGACTTGCGTCGGCAAACATACCCGACAATCCTAGGAAAAGACTAAAAAGGCGGTGGTGTCGGGACCTATTAATTTAGTTACTTAGTCAACTACCTAATCTCTATTTCTATTCATAACCTTATTGCTAACTTATTGAAATGTATATAAATAGCTGACAAAGTGTCTTCACTGGAAGGCTTCTTAAATCCGTCCTTTCCTCAAGCCATTTAATATCCTATCATCTTTTTTACTTATTGTTCATTTAATTGTAACAGATTGTAAATAAAAATTATAAAAATAAAAAAAAAAAAAAAAAAAATTCCTCCATATATCAGAGACAAATAGATACCGAATGTTTAAAAAAAAATTTACCACTTTTAGGCTAAAATATATCTACGAAAAAGTCCTTGTTTTTAAAAGGTTATTTTCAATACAGTTTTTACTTTTGATTTTATGGCTTGAAAATTCAGTAAGACTTTACTCATATACTCACCTTTTTCGATCGTTATTCTTGATTACTGGAAAAACTATGGAGATTTTGGAAAAATGACCTCTCTAAAGTACCATCTCAGTTCAATTTCGAATCTAAAAAGTTGCTTGACGAAACTTTTGGACAAGGATTTATATACGAAAAAGTGTTTACAGAAAATAAAATAAAAATAAACATCATTGTAAAACCATAAGATCCTTCGCTTCACTCAGAATCTAAAATAATGATTTATAGTGAAAACGAGTTGTTTTTCTAGAATTTTTGATCTTAATTGTATTTTTATAATATGTAACTAAGTTAAGCAACTTGTATTTAGTATTTTGGTACAAATCTTCAAAGTAACTAGTAACTTGTATTTAGATACATTATTTTAAAGTATTTGTAATTTGTATCTAGCTATAATTTATTAAGTAACTAGTCCAAAAGATAATGTTGTTACGAACTTGATATTTTTTAACATATCAATAACATATTTATTTAAACTTGAGAAAATGTTTGAAAAAAATTAACTTTTTGCCTAAATATGGACATTGGAAAAATTCTTAATTATTTAAAACTTTTGATTAAATTAAATTGCTAACTCTAAATAATTAGACCGTGTATAATATACCTTACCTTTATAATTTACTAACGATTCTGCCTAAATTTCAAAACGGTCAGGAAAGATTTTTTCGTTAATTGCTTTATCGAATTATTGACGTATCAAATGAATTTACACCAAACTCTTACTTAAAATGATTGGTTTATTCAACTTTATAAAATTCGGAATTTAGATACAAAAGTTTTTTTTTGAATCTTTTGAAAAGAAAATGTAGAAAAGATTAATTATTTCTGTTACCCAATGATAGTTCATATGCAACAATACTTAACGTGCACGTGCATGTCACTAATCAAAGCCGTAGCGTGAAACAACTTTCGAGAGGGTTTCCAAAAGGTTTGATCTTGTAATACATATATAAAAACATTTTTAAAGATTATGTTCAATATTGGTAATAGAATAATAAAGTACGATACACAAATTACTACATTTAAAATATTATGTAATTCATAACTAAACAAAAAATAGTGCTAATTGAAATAGACTTTGCATTTTGTAAGAAAGGTCGATGAAAACAATTTTCAATCATTATACCTATAATATGAAACATACATCGTTTTGAGTGGTTAAAATAAGAACATATAATAAGTAATAAGCTATGACAATCATACTAATGATAATAATAATAATTCATTTTGTTAATCGATAGTAACATGTCGCATAAAAACCAGTAATATTATTCAATATTTTATTTTGTATAATTTTGTAGGTTTTGGTACACGAGGTTTTAACTGAATAGCTTCTTGAAATGTTTGAATGTAGGTACAAATTTACTATAAAAAAAAATAATTAAGTACACAATTTTCATATTATATTTCATATACACATGATATTAAACTAAATTTTTATTTTTTTATATATATATATTATTTATTTTGTATTCTTAAGCTTTACTTAGAACTAAAGAAAATATCTATTAATTCTTTAAAATTCAATACGCCAACCCCCATTATCCTGTCCAAAGAGAGAAGAGTATACTTTGGCACAAATTAAATAATTTTTTTGAATTTTGATGTTCAAACGTTTATTATTAAACTAATTATTTAAGAAATATGCACATGTTAGGTTAATATTATTCCCAAAAGCGAATAAGTTATAGTCGGTAGTATTTTTGTGTATAGATTAGTATGGTTTCCAGTCATCTGGCTAACCAACATGTGTTTATGAAAACAAATTTAACTCGAGTTGATATCAAATAAAAGCCTTTTGTTAAAAGTCAAAGTTACAAAAAAAACTATTAACTGCCCTAAAGTTAAATTAAAAAATATTAATATATCTTGGTTGTAGAAAAAATGTAAGATTAAAATTAAGAAATATGTGTATGATATGCCCAAATTTATATTGTATGTATTTATTGTTACATTTAAAGTATAACTACTATTTAAAAAATAATATCATCAAATGGTGTTTAATTTGAATTGTGAAGAATTGAGTTATTAATACAGTAGTTTTAACTAGTAAAGTTATTTATGAAGGTGATGGTTAGGAATAAAATATAATTTAGTTTAAGTTTACCCGCAAAGCAACTTTCTGATTTTTTTCAACATGTCAATTTGACAGTGCATTAAAAAAAAACGAACTGGCCTTACTCGTTTATATTTTTCGAGTAAATTATGATAAAATGTATACATTTTTTAAATCACCTTTATTTCAAATAGCAATCTTACTCGTATGAATTAATCAAAAATCGACTTTTAAATTATTTAAATTTAAAAAAGCTGGTAAGTGAGATGATGGTGGTACAAGTTCGTCCTTCGTCCCTTCGGTCCTCGGACAAGATATTGATGATGAATGTATTAAGTTTTAAAGAAATGATGACTCATTTCTTTAGTATAAAAGGATTCTGAGCAAAGCTTCAGTGTTATTTAAATACTGTTTACGTATTTTACGGTTATTTGTATAATTTTTTAAATGCTTGGAAAAAAAATCTTGAGTCACGATTATTGATATTTTTTCGGTATTAATAGTTAAGTATAAGAGTAAACTTGTATTAAAATTTCAGAACTTTCTAACAAATACTCAATATTTCATTAGAAATAAACTTAAAAGAAATCAGACAATATCGTAAAAAATCGTATAATAATTTATTGAAGTGTGTATAAAAAAAAATCCTGACTCACGATTTTTGAATTTTTGTCAGGATAATTAGGTAGGTATATGAGTGAGGTCATATTAAAATTTCAGAACTTTTTGTAAAATATTTAAAATTATATTACATAAAAACTTTCAAACAATTTGGTAAATTAAAAGTTCTATATTTAAGTCAAAAGTGCTATAATTGTTCTGAAAATGTTGTCCAATATAAAAAGGTATGTATTTGATATTGGATAAAATTTTCAAGTTTCTAGCTTCAATACTTTTCGATTTATGACTAAATACCTAAAATCTGAACAGTGAAAATCTCGTTTACGGCGGATTTTTACCGATTTTACCGTTTTTACTCAGTTTTTCGATCGTTATTCTTGATTACTGGAAAAACTATGGAGATTTTGGAAAAATGACTACTCTAAAGTACTATTTCAGTTTAATTTTAAATCTAAAAAGTTGCTGGACGAAACTTTTGGACAAGGATTTGTATACGAAAAAGTGTTAACAGAAAAAAAATAAATAAATAAACATCATTGTAAAACCATAAGATCCTTTGCTTCACTCAGAATCTAAAATCAATTCAAAGTAAAGTGTTACAAAAAGGAAAAATAATAACTTTTACTTTTATACTTTCCAACCAACTGATTCTCCTTTCCATTTCTCGCTATATTTGTCAATTTTCCGTCTACTAGTGCTCTGCACAGTCTTGTCTTCACCGTTCCAGACCATACCGAACCGGACTACGGTCCTGTCTTTTCGATATGTGTACAGGACCCAACCACAGCCCAGTCTTTTTCGGTCTATATATATTATAATCTAAAATGGTTTGGTCAGGTCTGGTCCGCCTTCAATTTCAGTACGACATAACTACATAAGTTTTTATGACAAAATTATTGCGGTCTAGTCTGGTTTTTTTTAACAAGTAATACAACATATGTGGAATTATATTATTAACATATTCAATTCGTGTATAATTGTAATTTTTCCCGGAATTTAGTGGTGGTGCGGAAGGTACGGGTATTCTAAATTTATTTATATAATAGAAAGATATTTAATTGCTTTAACTAAATACTTATGATCATTTTTTTACAATCGGTTCAACTCGGTCTTATTTTATATTTTTCTGAAATCGGTACAGTCTTGGTCTTTTCTAATGTAATAAAAATGAAACGGTTCAGTCCAGTCCGACTTGATTTTTTTTCATCGGTCCGGTCCGGTCCAGTTTGGCTTAGTTTTTTTTTATCGGTCCGATCCAGTCCTGGAATTGGTTGAAATATATCAGAATGGTTTGGTTTAAAAAAAAAAACGAACCGTGCAGAGCACTACCGTCTACTATACCACATTAGCATCGCAGCTGATGTAGTCAACCCATCGCCGATTTCAAGGCCCGTGCCCCTCTCAGAAGACCGCACCGCAATAACATAAGGTAAGCGCGTTCGTGCGCGTCCGCAGTGACTCGTCGACCCACGGTACGCAGTGAAAAGATAATAATATTATTGTTGTTGTTGTTGCATCAAAACGTTCAAGAAAGAGAGAGAGGGTGACAGAGAGAGAGAGAGAGAAAGAGAGAGGAAAAAAAAGTCGTGATAATCATAATAATAATAATAACAAAAATATAGTAACGAGGTACGAGGTATAACGTATGTGTGTAATTGTACGTTATAATTTATCGTTCGCACCACTACCTAATAAAACAAACGAAAACATAAACCTGAAGTGACCTCAAGTGACAACCGCCGCAGCAGCGGCCGGTGTGGAGCGCGCTCGTCATCATTCCCATTCGGCACGCGTCGTCGCGCGGACATCGGGCAGTAGTACTTACGTATATTTCATACACAACGACAGCGGCCGTATTTAGTGTTCCGATTTTTTTCGTCCGAGTACGTAGATGTTCTCGTGATTGAGTGGCCAGGACTCGACCGTTAGAAAAAAAAAAAAAAAACTACCATACGAATCTAAAATCTAAAACCGTCGACGTCCGGATCGGTGAGAAAGAAATCGCACGGTGTTTTTGAAATATTTTTTTTTTTTATCGCGTACATCACTCACATCTTCCCGTCACGTTAATCCGACGCGCACGTACACGTATTGGATACTCGTCCGTCAAAACAAACGACGGAGACGACCACGCGGACTACTGGTGGCGTTACGGGTGAGACATATTTTTATACAATATCATATCATCACATCAAAAACGACCAGCGTTGATGTGTCGTATACGACAATAATCTTTGGCGTGAGAACATTCGGTGTATTGATATCCTCTATCGTGGTCCGACGTCAAATGGTTAAGTCATAACAGTGCTCGCCGACCGGGATGCGTGAAAAATAAAAATCAAACAGTTATCATTCGTACAAAAACACGGTAGAATGTTTTCGATTTATGAAATATATATACATACATATTTTTAATCCAATGTCGAATCGACATCGTCCGTAAATATTATATATTAACACGAACGAATCACTACACATTTTAATCATAAATATTAAACATCTATTTTTTTTTATCGAAAAAAAACGGTCCACTACATCTACGAAATCCACATTAGAATAATTTAATGCAATGCGTAGGTACACTGAGTAGTACTATCAAACCGTCAATCGTTCCTCTCTTGCAACGTTGCGCGGTAATACTATACCACATGTAAACTTTACACGAGTGTTTTTTTCACCTGAAAATAAATGTACATTTAACTTCCTACAAGTGTTTTTTTAACCGACTTAACGAGTTTTGGATGGCTCGAAAAGTCCTAAGAACGGTTGTACGTGTCTGTATCGCACCGTCGAGGCGGTTGGTCAAAACCAGTTGGACGGGCGCGACCTCGAATACACAATAACTTAACTGTTGAAACTTGATTTTATTTTTCTAAACTTATTTAATTTGATAAAAGCTTATAACATAGGAGTGCCTATGGCTATACAATTAGTTGGTCCGAACAGGTGTAAGAAAAACGCATTTGGATTTCACAACGAATTTCTTGAATATAGCTGATATTAGGTATACATTTAACTAATTTTCGGAGAGTAAAAAATACATTGATGATGTATCTTTTTTTTTATGAATATTACAACTTTTTTTTTGTCTTATAATGATATCGAAAAATGGAATAGTTTTTGTAATATGAAAATGTTTCTTAGAGTAATCAAAATTCAAATTTATACGATTTTATCGTCAAGTAATTATGTAAGTTTTTCTTTTTTCTCGATCATAGATGGATTGAAACTGGAAAAATGTGTTTTGATATTATTGTTTAACACCTATTTTGTCTTTATTTCATCGAACTTTTAGGACGATTTCCAACAGATTTCATTGTTTCCACACTGTGTAATACATGTTAAACGTTGCCCAAATGAGCTTAAGCTAAATTCAACGATTGAGTGCTACAATCATTGACATAAAGTCATAAAGGATTGATGAATGTATTGTTTCCTGACAGTTGTTTGTGGTTTTACGCCAATCGACCGTAAATAATTTACCGCAATCATTTGACCGCAGAATAATTTATCGTGAAATGATTAACCGTAAACCTTATGTTATCAAACATTACTAGATTATATTACAAGTAATTAGACACTTGGACGACAACAGCTGTAAAAACTCAATATCGGTGTAAAAATAACTGTGTTTACGCCTTTATAGGGGTTGATGAGCGCAATCCCTCTCCCAAATAATTTTTTTTACAAGTCTTAACTTATATTCTTAGAGTCTACTTTTTTAGTAAATGAGTATACAGAAAATAATTTTTTTTTAAATCCTGAAAAAAGCAAAGGATCAATAACTGGTTTAACAATTATTTTATTTTTGTTTGTAGGTTCTAAAATATCAGTGATTTCATCCTCTTGTAACTTTTTTCAGGACATTTTTCTTTAACATTTATAATAATATTAACTAATATTTACAATAATTAGAAAAAAGTCCTAAAAAATAGAATAAAACCAGTGACATATGACGCGAATGAAATTTTCATTCAATTGATTATGGTTATTCAGTCATATAAATCCAAAATTAACTGTAGTATAAGCTACAAATATTGGCATAAAATATTAAAACTAGTTATACTTAAACATAAAAAAGTTAAAAGCACTGGATCACTTTTGAATTAAGTATAGAACTTTGAAAATATTGGAATTTTTTCAACAATTTAAATTTTTTATATTAATTATTTATTGATTTAATTTGGACATATTGATTTCGACATATTGATATTGCAACGAATTATCTTGCCATCCATTGTTTGTGGTCAATCGTCATGCGAAAAATTATTTACGATAAAATGACGGGACGCCGTTGTTGGTACCCTGTACACATTCAATATGATCACTATTAATAATTAATATTAACACTTTTATCGCCTTAATTAACCATAAATTTGTGTTTATCCTAAGAGTTTGCATTAACTGCAATTATTTCACAGATGCTAAATTTTAAGTTAAATAATGAGCTAAGACACATTTTAAGTAGTCCTCGCGCAAAACATAATTAATTTATCTTTCCGTAGAAATCAATTTAATTATTTTAAAATTTCGCACTTGTGTAAATCGTGTTCGATGACTTAGTTCGTTTATAATTAATTAAACGTTGATATCCATATTAAACGTGCATTCGAAATGATGCTTTGTAATTACTAAAATTATAACTCACTAACTGAGTAAAATATTATTCAAGTTAGGCGGATCCCAATCTTCTCAAAGAGCTAAAAATACATTTCATATTTGTATGAGAAATAGGAAGATTTTTTTTAGTTTAAAATATTAGATCAGCTATCACAGTATCAATTTCGTTGTCTAATATTTACGTTTTTTAAATGTATTAGTGAAAATGTGACTAAATATTGAATTATTTAATTCATTAAATATTATCTAAAATTGATAAGAGTTAGGTACAATCAATAATAATAGTAGTGCACTATATACACACATAGATAATTACATTATATGAATTTCCATAGTGTAACTGAAATAGTAGTCGCGTTGGACCATTGCGAATCACGTCGTGTGTGAGTCTGGGGCGAGAGCTGAGAGCGATTGATTTGGTGAGTGGTATGTGTTACGGGCATAGTGATGTGTCACACGCTGCAGTGTCTAATACAGAGATAATTATTACCAACGTTTCTGGTACTACGAAACCCTAAAGTGCCTCCAATTTGAATTGAGAGTGCCAAAAGATCGTTTAAAATATAATACAATCATGTATGGTTAGGTCATACCTAGCCAAAGGAAATACTTAGAAGTATAAACTCATGATGTACTACTACAGGGTGCCACAACTCGAAAAAGCTTGGGAACCTCTGGTTTATAATTAGTGCCTTATTAGTTATTACTTATTAGTATTTCGATATACATACACCCAATTATTGTGAGTTTATCATTTATTTAATTACTTATTATAATCTCGTGTCGGTGACGAAACGAATTGCCATTATAACTATTTCATTATTTATTTTTATTTTTGAACGCACTCGACTCGCCAGAATATAAGTAATAAGACATTTGTACAGTATAAGATGATGTTAAAGTTTTAAGTTTCAAACCTCTAACCGTACCCCAGGTACGACCTTGGCGCTCATCATACGAAGTCTTAACAATATTGTAACGTAGTTATTTTGAGCCAAAACTCATACCTATAAGTAGATGTTAAGAGTTCTAAATCTAGACCAATCATTTTAATTTTAATATAAGATATCACTTTCAAATCGTCGAACACAATTTTTTTTAAATGAAAATGTTAAATGAAATCTGTTAAAAGAAATATAAGGTCACTTTTTTGAGTACAATTTACATATGTTTAAATATACTGTTATTGTTTTAAGAATGTTCTTTCGAGGATTTTCTTCGTTCCCACATTAATCGTGCTACGTAATGATTATTTATCATTGCATAATCAAAATTACGGGGGAAAAAAATAAATTACCACGCATTTACAAACTTATAGTTGAATCATGATACGTCGAAAAAATAGATTACAAGCGAAGTTAGGAGTTCAAGACAATCTTTAAAATTATTTCTTTAAAATGATTTTTATCATTTAACTCTAGAAAACTCAATTTGAGGTTTTTGAGGTTCCTTTTTGAATTCGTCGTGACTCAACTGTATCATGGACAATATGTCCATATATATATATTATATATACATATACATAACATGTGTTACTATACACGTTGTGTATAATATTATATACCTGTAACACGGAAGTAGTTGTGTTTAATATTTTATCATGGTGTAATATCATACAGGTAGTATACAGACTGCTGCTCGCGTCATGTTGCTGGTTTTCATCGTTCTGGTTGGCTCGCCGACGGTATTCGGTCGCTATCTGTCCGATCTGACTTTGCCCGCGACGCTGAACGACCGACGCCAACAGTCGACCGAGGCAGAATACGTCACAGTCGCCGAGAAATGTCTGTCTTCTGGAAAAATCCTCTACGAAAACCGGTGCCACCAGCTTTTGACCGAAGGACCGTGCGGCTACGGTTAGTATTGTGTTTGCACCTAGTTGTTTTTATTATTTTACGTACAATCAACACCGAACGGGTCTGAAATAATTAATGCCCGCATAACTTGCAAACGATCTCTGATTTTTAAAATTTTTTCCTTCGAAAATGTTCTGCTCGTAAATTTTAACCGTGATATTTTAAATTTTGACACGACATTTTACGTATAACATTTTTAGACTTGTTTTGGCACAACTATAAAAAGTAGTTGTAATAGAAATAATTTAAAAATCAAAGTACGTTTTTTTGTTTATTTATATTTCTATTAGTTAATAGAATTTTACTTGGAACCACGCGGCGGCGTGGGTAAAATTTTGTCAGGTGTTTACACTACCTCTACAATTGATTAATTTAGTTGACCGGACTCAAGTCCGTGCAATACTCAATTTTTCTGTAGTGTGAAAATACCACCAGAATTTTTCACTGGTGATATACGATGATGAATATAGATCAGGGGTGTCCAACCTAAAGGCCCGCGGGCCGCATGCGGCCCACCGTAAATTTTAATGTGGCTCTTCAATTTGTTTTCCTTGGGATTTTATTATAAATAAAATGTAATAGCTCGTAAAAAGATTTCTACTGACTAATTATTTTAGTAAAATTATAAATAAAATGTATTATTATTAAAACATATGTGGCCCACAACAACTTCTATTCGCATGATGTGGCCCAGTCTTCACAAAAGGTTGGACACCCCTGATATATATCATCATATGGTGCTCCGAAAAAATGTCCGATCGCGAGCGTGGGTTCGATCGGCTCGCCTCGTGCGCACACCTATGCACGTATAATTAATTGTGTGTTAAGGTCGCTCCACATAATTCGTGCTTTCGTGTTTAATGTATTTGCGTAAATAGCGTGTAGGTACTTACTACGACTTATTCGAAGTGGTTCGTGGCCGAAGCGGCAAATCCACGAAATCAGACAGCAAAAAAACAAAATAACTTCGTGTTATTTCGTTATGTTTTGTTTGTTACGTTATCGTACGCTTGTACGATTTTATCTTCGCGTACATAGCTAATATAATAAACATTCCGCAAACGATTAATCATCGATCCTCCATTTTCACTGTCCGTTTTTACTACAGAGCAAACGTGTTTGTAATCTGACGATAACCATAAACGTGACCAGACAACAGAATTACAGAAAGCTATAATGAATGATCTGTAAGGTCGTCGTAACCGTTGCAACTCGTTGTAACGTTATGTACATGACATGCAGTACATACCGAACCGTGTTTTAGGGGCAGATTTTCGCAGTTTTTATAGTTTCTTAACACAATAATTCGACATGATAATTATCACTGTACTGATGAGACCATAAAACAAACTTAAAATATGTTTTATGTTATGATAATATTTCTACTAGGATTCGTCATATTCCTAGATATCTCAATTTTTCGATCTCTGTGAATGTTTAATACGGTTAATCCATTTTATCTTACATAGTTTAGTTTTTGGTCATCATTTGCTCTGTAAATACTAAAATGAAGTACTTTTAAGCTATAATAAAAATTAAACATTTCACATCTCACATTATCACATTCTTTAATATATGAATGGCGTAAATCAACATAAATTAATAAATACAACGAAACAAACGAAAACATTAGTTTAAATATTAAAGAACTTTAAAGTATAGTGATTAAAATAATTATGGATTAAAAAAAAATTTCTGATAAACTATTTTGTTGATCTGTTTGGATGATTTTCTGGTATAATTATATCGTTCAAACGTACAAGTATAAGCACAATATTTTCTTAAATGCAACCGAATGTCGATTAATTATTTTTTTATTAAACGGTCCATAGATTATCCGTACACTTATCATTCGTGTAAAAATTCAAGATATCCAATGTAATACTGCACGGGAAATAAGTTTTACTTTAGATAATTGTTTTTTTCTTCATTTTAACTCATTACTTGACTATATTCATATTAAATTACTTCTTGCTTTAAATAAATAGGAGTACCTACATATTATAATATTATTTACTTTATGTCTAATCGTTGTTTGATTACACATACCGCCCTCAGGTCCAATAAATACGGATGATTGACGCTCTATCGTATTGCTTTTAAGACCTATTATACCAACAATTTTTTTTTTGCGCTAACTATAGATTCGCGAAAACAGACATATTTGTGTGTATGGCAAATTAATACTGTATGAAGCTTAGTGCTCTCGGTATAATCCTTTGCCACTCCCTAAGATTTTTTTAAAGATATTTTTTCATTGATGCTCTGGCGAGTCTAGGTATATAATATTTAATAATAATAATAATACATCTACGTTATATTTTATGCAACGACGATGGAAAAGGAAAATGTGTAGAAAAATGTGAAAATCATAACACTTTCTTTTTACTTAAATATGTGAGGCAAAATAGATCTTATATCCACATCATCTTTTATCACGCGTACTTTTGATAAAATAATGTATGTAGATTTACACAGTGTGATTTGATCCTAGATGATGCGAAAATTTGAATTATTTGTTCTGCATAATTTAAAATTCTAATAGAATATCTACATTTTAATGAAAAAAAAAATCACTCGTATACTTTTACTATTTTGCACGAATTATTGTTATATTGTTGTACTACCGTTACTATTTAACACTAAACTTTATATGCACAAATTTCTCAAATTATTGGTTCAATAATAAATATTTAAGTACCAAAATTTTCCAAAAGCAATGATTCTTTTTCATAATATTATGTTAGAATAGTGGTCACTATTTAAAATAACTTAAAAAATTAAAACATTCACGAACAAAAATTTAAAAAATTATATTTTACATAAAAATGTAGTTCTATTATTAATTTAAATTGTACAGACATAATAATTCAAATGTATGTATTATTCAGCATTTAATTGCATTGTGTAAATTTTCATAGAACGTCCTAAATACGTAGTATATTATTGTTATGGTCTATTCCAAACTTAATTTATAGTGATAAAAAAAAACTCCACTAAACACCCACCGCTGGCAAACCTGCTGAAAATTGTGCTAAAAATTGTTAAGTATACTTATGAATGGTATATTTTACTCTGAAGTTTTACTAAGAACCATTTAACTAGAGAAATGATTTAGGTATCTTTTTTTTTTTTTATTCAATAAAGCTATCATATTTCCAGTATCTTGTTTCAAGAGCAAAGAATATACATATGGTGCAAAGTATACCAGAATTTTTTGTTTTTTGTTCTTTTTTTTTATAAAAAAAAAAGTTATTTGCGGATTCTTTTAATGTTTGATTACATTGATGAATTTTAAAATTAAAAGTAATGAAAATTACTTTTATAATTTAGTATTTTAAGGTGGTAATATTACAATTTTAGCGTACCGAATAGTTTTATTTTTTATTGACAGTGGTAAAATAATTAAGGATGTAGTTAATTTTATAAAAAATTTGGATCAAAAAGACACCACGTATAAATATGAGTAAAAACCCACTAACGACCACAGACAAATCTCAATGTATTAATAGGTCTATCTGCTACTGTACCACACATGGTTTTGGGAATGATTACACACTAAAGAAAAAAAAGAATCGTAACAACGAATTGTTAAAAAAAAAATACTAAGTCCGTAGCGATTACAGTATAGAAATTAGGGATGTGATAAAAGGGGAATTTACGATACACTTTATTAATGTTTGTTAGGAAAATCGCTGTTTAAACAGCTGACAAAAAAGTAGTATCCCTAATCTTTGAGATTTTCCTGCTACATTAATCTCAAGCTCAGAATGAGTACCTATATACACTATAAACACATGTGGGCGGCTTCTTATTCACGCAACTCTAATATAATATGTTATTTCTCTTTCGTTTTTAATCATATTACTTTATCGTGTATATATTATCTATACATAGATTGCATTAAATATTAATTAAAAACAAAATATAAAATATATAAATAATCATTTTACATGTGTGTGTATATATATATATATATATCATTGAAAGTTAAACAAATAATATAGTAGCATTATAAATTGAATACTCAAAAATGATTTTGAACGTTTGGACAATACGTGAACACTTAATCTACGTTATTACAAAAACAAACTCAAAAGTAAAACACAGACAGTTAATGATAGTTCAAAGAACCGTTATGTTAAGTTTGTTTTAATGAACGAAATATTTATGTTTTAAAATCAATATACATAAAACGATATAATTTATGAAATTAAATATCACCATATTTTCATACGATAGATTGATGATCAACTCTTGCCGGCCATCGTATTTAACAATAGTTACTGAGTCGATATCTAGATTTTTACTTAATTTAATATATTAACATTTTTAAATGGAATTCACAATTCCATACGGTACAGAATTTCGATACTGTCTTAAAGACAGCTGCTGTCTATTTTCATCAGAGACATTATTTTCAAAAACCAGTAGTAATTTACTGAATTTACACTGTATCGGTGTGATGGCATACACTTTACAGGCTACTTACCCTGACCTATATGAAGACCGTTGTGTCGGGCGTCTTCTTTTAAGCCAAAACTGACTCACAACTCGTTGACTCTCCTGAATCAACACCTGCTTTTGTGGCAGATGAATGTCGAAAGATGTTTTAACATTTCTTGTATTTTAGAAATCTGACTGTTGAAATTAACATACGTTCACAAATATTATTTATTGCTTTTGATACTATTCGCCTCAATGATATTCCACATCGATGTTGCATCGTAACGAGCAGTTATAGAAATTACATTTTACTACTTTATATTAACTTTAAAATTTTCGTATTGTGCGTGAAATGTTATTTAATCGATTTCATGTGTTTATGTGAGTTGTTGACCTTACGCAACAAGATATTCGTAACTCGATACAAAACGCTCAAGATATAATATATTTTCATACGTCATACATTTAATTATACACTTCAGAAATAATTTCACAATAATACTGATTTTTTTCTTAAATTCACTATGAGGTTTAAGTTATTATTTGCAAACACGTGCTACATTAGAGATTTTCAAAATGTGTTACGCGTACCACTAAAGATAAGTGAAGAACCATATAATAGCAATTTTAAACAGTTTAAACAGAATACACTAAATTATAATTGAGTGAGTTTTAGACAAATATTATAAACGAACATCCGGCTCTGTCTAAAGAGGTAGAGGTTTGACTCTACTCCTTTAAACCCTGATTTTTAAAATGTAACTTGTGTGTGTGTATGTGTGTGTGTGTGTGTGTGTGTGTGTGTGTGTGTGTGTGTGTGTGTGTGTGTGTGTGTGTGTGTGTTTGTGTGTGTATGTTTGTGTATAGACATTTTAAATAGTTCTATTTTTAGTTATTAGTGGTACATAACTGTTCGTAATACTCGTAAATATAAATTTTACTTGAAAAAAAAGTTTGAGAATCACTGTTTTTTAATTAATCATTCAAGAATAGTCTTAACATTTTGACTTCAGTGCGTTTGTCACTTACTGTGACGCTTTAGTGATTCTTTAAAATTAAAATTAAAATCTTTCTCGATATTAACTATAAACCACCTACTAAGTTGAAAAATGATAATATATTCTCCATTTATTTCGGTGTAAAAATATAAATTTAAATTATAATTTTCACGTAAAATAGCAATATTATACTAATAAAGTTAGACTTTAAAAATACTTAATGACGAAATTTGAACTGTCAATAATTTCTTGTCACAGCAAATGTTTTATTGGTAAATTTTTTAAAAATAATGAATAATTCAGTAAAAGAAAGTCTGCTATGACTTTCGATATGTAAACATAATAATAATTTCACGTGCTTAGTGTACAAGATCAAGTGCTTAAAATGAAAATTTAACTCAGACACTCAGTAATTGATGAAATTTGATATATGTTGAGTCTGGATGCTAATAATAATAATAAACTTGTAATTAAATATGTATTATACCCAAGGCCGAATCTAGATAATTTTTTTGAGGTGGGTCTAAAATATATATAGCAATATTCATTTATAAAGAATTTAAGTTTTGATATTTGATTAAAAACATGATGAAAACAAGTGTAATCATTTTTTTTTATAAATGTAATTAAATAACTAATATGCATCTTTGCACTAGGTGTTATTTATAACAAATTTACTTTAAAATTTTAAAAATGATTAGTCTATACAAAGCAACATAAAAATAAAAATTCATAAATATCACAAAAAATTTAACTAATTATTTACTCCTATTTTTTTGAAGTGTAAACACTGTAAACTTCATGATTAACCGTCTTTCTCAGTTAAACACAAGGTACCACGCTAGCGTATTAATATGACGCAGACTACTCGCGCGTCGTGGTAAAATCTTGTCGCCTTATGTGCGAGGCAGTATATTCGAAACTTTTTGGCAATATCTATTAGATAAGTGATATATAAAATTTGTGGGTGAAATAAAAACAGTCTCTTGCGATTGCAAAATGTATGATATATATATATTTACCGGTCGAACACCATTTTATTTATTATTATTTTTATAATTACTTGCTCATATTTCAATCATTAAACGTCGGTTTTATAGAGTATGATAACTTCATTGTTTTATTTCTGTATTTTCTTAATAAATTACGGCATTATTTGGAAAACAAGAAATACGAGTTATGTATTTTTTTTTATTTGTGCCCCCCCCCCCCCAATTAGACATTTCTAAATACGCTCCGAGCCTTAAAAATATTTCAGTCTTCATTTTGATTAAAAGCAATAATGGCGAAATACAAGGTGGCTGAACTTGTAACTAAAAATTTCGCGCACCCGACGAAGGGTTAATTATGTTAAGATTATATTATGACTTCCTTTATCAATAAATACTTTTCTTTACGGGTATCCCGTCGGCCGTCGGGCCTGGTCCACGTAGGCATGTACGTTGAAAACGTAGACTGCAACCTACGTCGTAATGTTGTCGGTACCTTTTAGCCTTTCATCCTTTTTGTCCTTTTTATCAGGACGTGACTATCGCATTTCCCGGAATAAACCGATATTATTTCCGTGCGCGAATGATTCATCGAGTTGCGGGTGAAAAAAAACACCTAACTTATTCGCATACACATCCCCATCTATATCTGATCCGAATTCGATGTCAGTCGTTTAAGCGTTTTACTTGTTCGATCAGTATGTATTCGTCGCCGGATTAAAAGGTAAATTACACGCTCACACACCCACACACACGCACACACGGAGATAAATAATCAAACGCTCCTCGAGTGCCTATGTTCGGCGTAATAAATTATGCACGGTAATATACCTATTACTATCTCAATGTACGACGTACGCTCCTTGATTCGTGTCGAACGAATTCCACGGGTGAGTAATTACAATTGCAGACCACGGGAGCGAACCCGGGGCGAGTCAACATACACGTGCAGCTATTGTGATAATGACTAATAACTCACGTTTTAATTCTTGAAATAATTGCACAATTAAAATAATTATTCATACACAGTTTCACACATGTACGAGAAAACAACGTTGTCGAATATTTATCAGCGACGGGCAAAACGTAAGTACAGGTTGATTATTTTGTCGTTCGACACTTATTTTCTTTGGCAGTTTTGGGTATTTAAAAAAGAAAAACAAATGTTCTCGGCATTTTTTTATTGATCTATTTTCAAAATGAATTGCAACTATTTTAATATAACACTAAATTTTAGTTATATTTGTTTGTATATCATAATCTTTTACGGAGACGCAAAATTAATAACTCACAGATACATAATATATGTTATCACTACCACCTAGTCATCGTGTAATACGATCACGACTTAGGTTAATGAGCTTTATTAATGATGTTTATAGTTTTCCAATTAGTACGAATGAATTCATTATAATATTATTTAATGCAAATCATAGTTCAAGTGTGACCCGTGGTAACAAAATCCATTCTAAAATTCATTCACGCCAATTTTTTTTTTTCAACATATGATTCTGTAAAAATAGTCATTGGTAGGCATTAAAAAAAGCATAAAATTTAAAAATACTCCCCAGATCAAAAAAAATGAAAAATCTGACATTTTGTGAACGTGTTATTCTAAATTCTCCGATATATATATATATAAATATTGACCGAGAAAATTAATGTAGAAATGTAAAAGATTTACTTTGTAAGTTAACATTGTTGATTATATTATTATTCAGCATCTAAAATCACGGCAGAAACGTAATACTAAGTGACGAAAAACAAAACGTTAAAAGTATAAAGCCAAAGGATAGGTATACAAGAATCAGAATCTTTTCGTTTAAATGTATATTTTTCCGTGATCTTCGGCCAATTCTACAGGCTAATGTCTGGACGTATTGCTTTTTATTATATAGTATTAGTAGATCGGAAATACTGTGCAAAACGGAAACGAATAAATTGCAAGTAGATTGATCACATAACAAAAGAAAATGTTCGATACTCGTGGTTTTCAATGTTATTATGCAATAAACAAAAAAATCAAAAAAATTTTAAAAAAATAATAATTTCTTGTTTCAATGATTTTTTATTTCAAAAATCGCTTTCATGTAGAACAAAGTTAAAATATTATAATAATAATTAATAACGATTTAAATTATAATATATTATAATTCAACTCATATTCATTTAATAATATTTATAATTTGCTATTAGATATTATATACTATGTATCTACTGTACGGATCTAGACTGAAAAAAATCATTAATAACTAACATAATTATTTTTCTAAGTTCTAATACAAAATCGAAATATTGTATTTTGAGTATAATGGTGTAAACTTTTACATCTCAGTGTAGCAAGTACTTCTTTATTGTTCATTGCGATTTCAATTAAAATGATAACCTCTCATAAAAGACTCTGAACAGTTATTTTATGAAGAAAATATTGAAAAATTTAACGAGTAATCGGTAATTAATATTAATATTATGAAATGGAAATAAGAGAAAAGGTGAAATAGAATGTATTACGGATAATTTATAATAATAATAATAAATTTTTTATATAATCTCGAGGCCCCGATTAATTGTAATGTATGCACTCTGAACTCAGTGTGCACGCTCAGGTGTTTATATATATATATATATATATATATATATATATATATATATATTCATGATACCGCCGAAACCGTTAAGTGATTTTTTTCTCTCTACGATTTCTTTTTCCAGTATTTAACAAATAATAATTAACCGTTAATAACGTCTACAGGCTCCTGGATGTATAACATTTTGTATTTATTATACTACATGATTCTTTACATTTTTAAAAAAAGACCAATATTCGTGTTTCTTATTATTTTTTGCATTTATGATATTATTGGAGTTACAGATAAGTGATAACAGAAATGCAAAATTGCTTCGTGTCAAAATAAGATTTTCCCAAAAAATTGTATTCTTAAACGAAAAGAACAAAACAAACATATTTTTGAGTAAACGATTCCATGACTGCAGATTTACATTTATTTATTTTTCAGTATTTTGTTCTACGAAACAATTCGCGATACTCGGATTATCTGAGCCAGCAAAAAAAATACACATTATGAAAGAATATATATACGCATTCTCATAGGCCTAGAGGCTACATTCGATAGTTTTGTCTCAAATACTTGGTTGTTCTTTCAGGTGTATGAGTACCTACGTATTTTTTATTTTTTGTTTTGATTATGTAGATATAAATATAACATATCATAAAATAAAGTCGGTCGAGTTCGTATCAACTGAGGTCCATTCTCGTCATCTGTGTTGACACGTTTTTTGTTTTATCATTAAGTTTTGTATACAGTGTGAATGCAACAAAATGGTTTTCAATTACAAAAGAGTTTTTCAAAGAAATCATAGTCTAAAATGATAAAAAAAACAACGTCACTTTGTGTAAACAATTATATGATTACATTTGTATTTTTATTTAGCTTGACTAGACAATTAATGACGTTCGGATCATCCGGCCTATACTTTTCAAAGAGAAATATACAAATACATTCGGGTGAAGGTACTGATGGATGATGAATAATTTTGTCCCAAATCGTACTCGAAGGTTTATGGAAATGTTGGTTGGTTTTTTCTTTTTCATTAACTATATAATATAGAGTTTTTAGAACCGATTTAATAAATATGCAATAACTCATATTGTATTCATTATTTTTAAATATTATAATTATTTATACTACCTATTACTCTATAAATTGATAAAAACTATTTATTTTTATTTATTTATTTTTTATTTTTTGCTATTATTTTTCTATGTGATTTGTAGTTTCACAAACTGCAATCACAATTTATAAGAACATTTTATGAAAGATAATGTTTATTTATGGAAATTTCGATTTTTGAATTTATATTATTGGACTAATAGTTTAAGAAATGTAATACCTAGTTTTAGAAAGAATGCACCCAGGCTTTTTGTCTCCGTCACATTAAAGTTTAAACTTTATATCCCTCAAAATATTTATTCAATGATACAAAATTAAACAACACGACACTTCTAACGAAAAAACCCATTATCTCTTATAATATAACACAATGATAAGTAGTAATCGTGTTTAATAGACTGATGATATTTGAAACTAACAATTTAAATCTTAAAAAAAGTTACAGGTACCTGAGTGATATCTAGCGATAAAATTCGTTACCAATATTTGATTTTGTACTCTATGACCGACAATATTTAAAAGATCGAAAATTGGTATGATGCGGTATAAAACATACATTTTTCTAAAATTTCAATATTTATTTTGTAGTTTTATTCGAAATAAATTACTAATTTTACCAAGTGTTTTCTCTTTATTGACTTTGGCCGAAAAAGTTATAAATCAGGTTCTGCGTGCAGTCGTCTGTAACTAAAAAAAAAAAAAAAAAAAAAAAAAATGAATGAAATAAAAGTTATCACGTTGTTAAATTACCTTCAAATAGATCTGATGCAGCAGCCGTACACTTTGGTATTTTATTATACGAATATAAAACATTATGGTAGGTCGAAACCGTATCAGACGTCCGTAGTTTGCGTCGTCTGTGTTTGCACTTTTTCCGTTTTTTGTCGGTTGGGTACAATATGAACGAACCACAATGTAAATACCGCGACCACACCGTCACAATATAAAAGCGTCTGATCGTTTGTGTCATGCCTATTTGTCATTTGTCTCACGCACAATGATAATAATTAGGGTTAGGATATACATTTATATGCACTTATGCATTAACGAATAATTAAACATGCTTGATAAAATTGAAAAATAGGCATTGAAAATTTTCTCACTTTTAACTATTTTAGAAAAATTAAAAGGTATAAAAAAAAATGATAAAAACAATATTACAGAAAAACATGTAAAACTGTCTATAATGTAAAAAAGTTTTTGATTCTCGTCCATTCCTCATAATAAATAAAAAATGCAGCGTTTTAGCCGGTTAATTAATACCAATGTACAAATGTTTTTTAATTATCGGCCAAAATCACGCCTAAGGTTTGGTGCGCGAAACGAACAGGGGACAGTGCCACATAGTCACGTATACATTTCTAAAGTAAGAGAGTTACATTGAACAACAATATTTGGTTTAAAATATTCAACTAAATTTTATTCGATTCCAGTAAGTTTTTAAATCAATTAGATATACATTATAAATAATATCTAGTTGATAAAAATAAAAAGTTGTAGTTTCTGTGTCTAGTAATAAAACATATATTGATAATCTACGTAAAATACAAGTATATCAACTTAAATTCAGTTTAACATCATTCCATTATTTTTTTTTTATATTTTTATATTTATCAAAAACTATAAAATAAGTGCTATGAACTAGATAAAAACTTAAATAGGCACTGATATATGATTAATATAGAAAAATATGCAAATATAGTATATAAAATAAAACGATGCTATTAAAATTTAAACATCATGAAACAAATTGTAATAACACATAAAATAATGGGGGTTGCGCGAACCTTTTTAATTAAAAGGAAATTTATATGTTTAGAATTAACACTTGTCGACTAATGTCAAAACCTCGCTATATGTATTCCTACCTAAAGACCTTATAATTGGTATTACCTTTTTCCTTTCGGAAAGATGTTATATTTAATATGTTTTATTTACTATTTTATGGCTCATATATTAATTTTTTTTATCTTTCTTACTTCTTTTGGTTTTATAGAAAGTTTGTGTTCATTCTCCTTTATTTAATTATTTTTTGTTATTTTCTTTTTTTAATAAGTGCTTTTAATTCAATTCTTTTTTTTCTTTAGTTCTCTTTTATTTTATTCTCTTTTTTTTATTTAATTCTTTTTAATTATTTTCTCTCTTTTCTTGTTTAATTCTTTTTATTCTTTTCTCTTTTTTTTATTCTTTTAATTACTTTCTCTCTTTTTTTTAAATTTAATTCTTTCTCTTTTTTTTATTCGTTATATTCTCAATTACTTTTAATTGAATGATTTATCTTGCCTCCTATCGGGCTGGTCAATTTTTTTACTTTATTCAATTAATATTATTTTTTAATTCTTACCTGGCTGCAGTCCAGTGCCTTTTTATGATCGATCAGGAACTCCGGTGAAATCCTACAGAGCGAAACTCTTGACCGACACGAGCGTATAAATATATATATAAATAAATATATATATATATATATATATATATATATATATATATATATATATATATATATATATTGCAACACACCTCCCTCGCTCTATTCGATTGAATTCGAATGAAGGGGCTGTCGATATCTATATATTATTCTATCCACTTAAGGAGCAGTCGGTTGGCTAATTCCTACTACACTAACCGGTCTTGAGAACCGGGTCGTTGAAATAATATATAAATAAAGTTTTCCTAGTTATATTTTACAGGTCCAAGAAACTTATGACCTGCGTTCAAAAAAACTAACACGTACCTAGTGTATTAAAGGTGCAACGAATATATTATAAACTTTATAAAATGAGTATAAAAGGTAAAGATACAATTAACACTATCACCTGAGTAACCCTGTTCTTGAGGGTAGTGTATGTAGACCACAGGTGTAGCGGAGTACGAGTGAAACGAGCAACTTTATAAAAATATATTTATTTAAACACTTATCTAAGGTGGGTTATTTCACCTGTAGAAATTAAGTGTGAAACGATTAATTAATTTATGTAGAGACAAATATTACTTGTCTCTACGTTGATGATAAAAATGCTACTCTTTTACGTTAATGTTAAAACTCGACTCGTTTCCGTTGATGTTAAAACTCGACTGGTGGCTCATATATTACGTTCAGTATTCGTACTCTACACGTCCCTGTGTTCTGTTTACCTAAGCATATTTATCTGAGCGCGATATTAATGATGAGTTAGTCATTGCAATCGTTACAATTACCCCCTTTGCCATTTAAAATCTGCCCTCAGATTTACTAAAAAAAAATGAAAAAAAAAAAAAAAAAAAAAAAAAACCTGAAAACAAATGTGTGTTAGTAAACAAATGATATAACCTTTGTTTAATTTCGACGTTGGACATCTATTCCGTTCTTCTCGGATGATAATGTCCTGGTCGGAACATCCCTCTTTAATTTCTCAGGGTATATCATTTGAATTATATATGAGGTTTAATTATTTCAATTATTTTTATTAAATTTATTAGACATGTCTTTAAATTTTTATTTGCCTAATATATTAATATAATCAATGAATGAACAAGATAATGTGCAGTAACATAGTACACCATAACTATGTATATACATTATACATTTACAAAATAATTATACACAATAAAAATTAAATTGTTCATAAACGTTTACATACTCAATGAAAAACGTTGCCAAAAATTGAATATGTTTACAATGTTTTGGAGATAAAATTGACATGCCTTTAAAATTGTCTATTAGATTTGGGTTATACAATAGTCTAAACAATAGTTACTCAGGTTCACAATGATTTCAGGATTAAAACTATATGTTAGTAAAAAAAAAATGTTCATGTGGTACAATACAAATATAAATAAAATTATTAATACAATGTAGCTATTAAAATAGCTGTTTCAAAAAATATATTTTTTTTTATTTTAAAATCGTATAAATATAATGTTTTTTTTAAAATTGCTCGTTTTTGAAAAGAAAAACATATTTTATAAAGTGTATTTTAATTATTTATTACAAGCTAGCAAGTTTCATATGTGCCACTAAATTGTATTGATTTAAAATTTCTTAGTTTTATAGCCACTATGATATTATTTACTTAATAAAGTAGTAGCTTCAATAAGTTAACTCGGTTTTTTTTTATTTTATTTAATTATGAAAAATAAATAAATTATTCGATGTCTCATTATTCATTCTTAATAATTGAATCGAGAATATAAAGTTTATATTAAGTTAATATGATTATAGACATTCTAATATAAAATAAATAGGCTTATTAACTATGCTCTATTTTTCTACAATGGCTTTTGTACTATAATAAGTATCAGCTCATAAAAAATTAAATTTTTCCTAGTGTGTTATTGTACACATATTTGGAACTAAATAATATTAATTAAAATAATTTATCCATCATTGTAAATGTATAAAATTTTAATTATGTCAAACAAAAAAATATATTATTCGAATCCTCACAATAATTATATTCATGCCATTCATTCTAGGGGGGTCAATGTGGACACAAAGTTAATGTAGACTCACAAAGTCTCTTTCTAGAATATAAACATCCAACATACAATTATCATATCTAATCAATAACATATACATTTTTTTTTTTCTACAATTTTATGCATTTACAAATTTATTTGAAATTGTTCTAGGGGGGTCAATGTGGACACAAAGTTAATGCAGACTCACAAAGTCTCTTTCTAGAATTTAAACATCAAATAAATAATCAAATGATCATAAAACAAATTTTACAAATTAATATAATTTGATATCGTTAACTTCTAAATAACATCATTTTCTATAATAATAATCCATAACCGTATTTTAACCATTTTTTTTTTTTAAATTAATTGCGAGATAGTTCATTGTAAAATTCTTGCAATGTCAACGTAAAAACTCCAGTGGCACACACTAAAACATTGCTCTTATTACAAAAAAATGATTGTAATTTAGAAATCGAAATTATATACTTAGTTATTGAAGTGGATACTCGGGATATTTTTTTTCTTATTATATTAGAATTAATTTAATATATCTAGTTATTTTAATAAGAGTATTAACTAATAGCACAATACAACCCCATGAGTCGAAGGCAATAACACCTTTATGACTTACATATTATGTATGAATACCAGATAATTAAGTTAATATATACCTAGTTAAATTTATGCTGATATTGAGTCCATGATTTTCCCATAAGAGTAAATAAAATTAAAAAAAAATCTTGTCAGCGGTATATTTTGCGTCATTTTGAATTAAATTCTGGAAAACTGTTGACTATTATAATTTTAGTTTTTAATTCGTATATTTTCGCTATAATTCTGTTTTGTTTTTTTTTGCACAGTTTATATTTTTAATATATTATATAAATTTGAGATTAATAGAATATTCTTAAGAATAGTAATAAATATTATTTGTTTGGTGAAACTTTTTTATGTGTTCGATATGTATAGGGACATTTTTTAATTCCCCATTCTTTGGAAGTTCTATTAAATAAGCATTAGGATTTAATTTTTTAATTATTGTGTATGGTCCTTCGTATCTGTTAGAAAATTTGTTTTTGCGGACGGGTACTTTTACTAAGACCTTTTCTCCTACTTTAAACTCTATTTCATATTTATTTTTGTCTTTATATTTTTTTTGATTTTCGAATGCTTGTTTTAATATATCAGGTATAGTATTACGGACTTTTTGTAAATTTTGCAGTTCATGAATAACTGAGTGATCGCATGTATTTGGAATTAAAGCAATGTCAAAAATTGAGTTTGGTTCGTAACCATGAAGTAAATAAAATGGAGAGTATCCGGTTGAAAAATGTATTGCTGTATTATACGCATGTAAAACTATTGGTAGTATATCAGACCATTTTCCATTATCTTCCGTAATATAAGGCGCTATCATATCGGAAATTATTTGATTTTGTTTTTCAACATTACCTTGACTCGTTGGTTTGTAGGCAATACCTTCCGTTTTTTTTATATTCAGAGCCGTTAAAATGTCGGCAATTACTTTAGCTGTAAAATGAGTACCATTGTCCGACCTAACAATTTTCATTGCTCCATATGCTAAAATTAAATCTAATAAGAATTTTGTCGTAGATTTTGCATCGGCGTTTCTACATGCTTTCGCGACACAATATTTAGTTATCCTACAAGTGGCTACTAGTATATATTTAAAACCTCTCGACATCATCAATGGGCCAATATAATCGATTGTTATATCCGAAAAAGGAGTCCCATGTTCTATAGGGTATGTTTGCATTTTTCCTACTTGAAGAGATTTGTCTGGTTTACGTTTTTGACAAATTAAGCACGAAGTTACGTATGATTTAATATGTTTATGCATTAATGGCCAATAATATAGAGATCTTATTTTATTATAAACTTTATGTACACCTAAATGAGCTCCTGTCATTTTGTTATCATGGAAATTTTGTATGACTGCGGTAATAAGTGATTCTGGAATCGCTAAAACTGGTTTTGGTTTACCCTTTATTTTTTCTTTGTAGTATAATAAGCCATTATCATTGTTAATAAAATATGCCTTAGCTTTATTTTGCCATTTAGCATCAGAAATATCAGGATTTTCAATAGCAGTTATTATATTTTTTAAGTAGTTATCTTTTACTTGCATAATTTTTATATTAACTGGTTCTACTAAATTACAATTTAAGATATTACCATTTAAATTTTTTTGAATAAAATCGTTATAATTAGTAGTGTTATTAAATTTTCGTTTATTGTTTAATGTATTTACTGTTGGTTCGGAATCACTTTTGTAATTTGTTTTTGACAATTTAGTAAAACCAATTGGATATCGTGACAAAAAATCTGCCGCCTGATTAAATATACCTTTTTTATAAATTATTTTGAAATCAAAACCTATTAATTTAGTTCTTAATCTATTTAAAATTGCTGATTCCGACTTAAGTGTTTGTAGCTGTATAAGATTTTTATGGTCTGTCCAAACAGTAAAATGTCTACCATGTAGATATTGTCTAAAATGAGTGCATCCAAAATATAGAGCTGCCATTTCTAATTCTAGAGAAGAGTAATTATTTTGTGCGACGTTTAATTTTTTAGAAGCATAAGAGACGGGATGTATTTCGTTATTTTCATTTTTTTGTTGTAAAATTACACCTAAACCTTTTTTCGAACCATCGGTCACTAGGATTATTTCTGCATTGTCATCAAAGTGAGCTAATACTGGTTTATTAGTAAGTTTATTTTTTAAATCATTAAACGCGGTTTCATGTATTTCGGTCCAATTTATTGGTGATTTTTTCGTTTTAAATTTACCTTTAGTTAGTTCTGTAAGAGGGTGTGCTAATCTACTGAAATTAGGAATAAATCTACGAAAGTAATTTGCTAAACCTAAAAAACTTCGAAGTTGTTTTATTGTGTTAGGAGACGGAAAATTTCTAATAGCTAAAAGACC
The DNA here is from genome assembly GCA_027580255.1 of Therioaphis trifolii. Taxonomy (NCBI): domain Eukaryota; kingdom Metazoa; phylum Arthropoda; class Insecta; order Hemiptera; family Aphididae; genus Therioaphis; species Therioaphis trifolii. The sequence goes on from CM050404.1 coordinate 7,081,004, forward strand.
TTCTTCGGTTGGTCTTATCCCCTGCCTATCAATAATATTTCCTAAGACTTTTAATTGTGTGTAACCAAATTTGCATTTAGAAATTTTTAATTTTAAGTTATACTTTTTTAGTCGATCAAAAGTTATTTCAAGTGAATTTAAATGTTCATTGAAAGTTTTTCCGAAACAAATACAATCATCTAAATAACAACAATTTATTCTATAACTTAACCCTGCCATAATTTTATTCATGACCTTTTGAAATTTTTGTGGTGCATTCGTAAGACCGAAAGGGAGACGTGTAAACTGATAATGTCCAGTTGAAGTTGAAAAACTAGTGATTTCTTTAGAATTATCATGTAATTTTAATTGATGGAACCCTGTCTACCGCGGCCCGTCCGTCCGTATCGTTGTTTTTGCGCCGTGCGCTCCGACCAAAATCCACCATCACACAAAATTAAAACGTACATTTATATATTATATTTTTCCAACAAAAATATATATATATTTTTTTTAACGAAACAAATTTAATATTATCGTAATTCGTAAGAGCCACCGGTCGTTTTTTTAGTCGTATTCGCCCGCGAAGCCGGTAAAAGTAACGTAACGTAACATAACTTAACAACAATAACAACAAACAAAACAATACTAATAATCATAACAATAATATTAAAATATATTGTCGCAATATCCGAACCGCAGACTCGTAAATATTTTTTAGTGTTCGATTTTAATTAATACATGTATATAATTTTTTTTCGACGCCTAAAAGTGACGTGCATGTGTGTGCGTATGATTTCGTCGTTACTTGTTCAGTGAAACATTAATTAATATATAATAACGTGCGGAATTATTTTATTTACTATAATCAAAAAAACGCGTGAGTCATGAGGTAGATATTAGGTCGCCTCTTGACATTCCAATAGAAAATCCTAATTTAAATTCAATCATACAAAATTCAAATAAATCAAATAGTGAACGAATTTCCAGTTGTACTGAAACTATTGATGAAGTACTAACTTCAGGCATTAGATTAGAGATATACACATATACACATACATATGTACATATATACACATATATACACATAAATAATAAAGAAACTACTTTCATATTAGATTCTGGTGCGACTATTTCTGTCATAAATAGTGAACAAATAAAACCAACAACTTCTTTAATTGAAACAAAAAATGTTAAAGTTCAAACAGCTAATGGTTCAACTCTAAAGGTAGAGGGTAAAATAGATATTGATATAGTTTTTCATAATTTAACTTTCCCAATACAATTTTTCTTAGTATCAAATCTTGCCGGACCGCCATTATTAGGCACCGATTTTTTAAGTAAATATCGCGTACAAATAGATTTTTTTAATAATTCTATTACAATGTATAAAAATATAAATGATAAAGTTATTTTTGATTTTAAATCAAAACTTTTTTCTAATGAGTGTAATTTCACTAATAAGCAGTGTGAAGGAGAAAGTAAAATTGTAAAATTAGATAAAAATAATACCGATGTTAATTTTCAAAATAATTACGAAAACTTAAACGAATTTGACGAAAATATTTCATTACTAAATAAATTAATCGCAAAAACGAACGATTCTGACATAAAAAAAATAAATTGTGATAAATTAAATAAAGAAAATATCTTTGAAACAAATAATGTATCTTTGGAATCATCTAAGTTAAATAGTGCAAAAATAAACGAGCAAGATAATTTATCGGAAAATCAAATAACGTCAATAGCTTCAAAATTCGTAAAATTAGAAAACGTACCAGACGATGGTTATTGTGGTATCCATAGTTTAGTTAAAATACTACGTAATGAACAAATCGACATATCTTTTAACCAAATTAAAGATCTTTTAAAAATAACCGACTTCAAACAACCAATATGGTTAGAAACTGAAGACTTAGCGGCCGTAGTAAACCATTTTAATTTCAATTTAATCATATTACAAGAAACTAAATCAAATGATGATAATATTTACACAGCGTTAGCATTTTACAAACCGAGACGAAAATTTTTATGTGTTTTTTATAATTTAAATCACTGGACACCTGGTGTCTCTTCAAATAAAGATAAAAATATTATTTCACACGCTGTCGTAGTAAATGAGTTTCCCACCTTAAAATCACGACACAGCATTTTACAATCTCGCTATAAAATTGGAGATAGACTAAGTGGAAAAAACTATGCCAACGTGAGAATCGACAGTGAAACACAATTGCAACGTCCACAAATTAATACGCAGAAATTAGATCATATTTTGCCGGACACTAAAATATTAAATTTTGATATTAACCCAGAACTAACAAATGAGCAACATAATAAACTAAAAACTTTGTTAAAAAAATACGTTAGTATATTTTCGCAATCTAAGTGGGATTTAGGTGAAGTAGACACAGAACCTATAGAAATAAAATTATCAGATAACACTCCAGTAAATTTACGTAATTTCAAATTAAGCACTTTAGAAAATAAAGAAATCGAAAAACAAACTAAAGAATTATTAGAAGCCGGTATAATCGAACATTCTTTAAGTCCTTATTCCTCTCCTGTATTTCTTGTACCAAAAGGTCAATCACAAGGCACAACAAATAAAACCGCTTTAGAATATAGAATGGTTCTAGACTATAGACGCGTAAATGAAAAAACGCATAAGGAAGTGACTGTCGACCAAGTAGCTGGTGGCTGATATTTATGCTCTAATTGTTGTGTATTCCTTCCCTTCTATACGTATTTTGGATTTTTTTAGTAGGTAATACAAATTGTGTAGACAATATTGAGGAGGGCCCGGTTTAATTTTGATGAGTACGCGGCATCGGCCGCATTTTCATTTACATTGAAAAGTGTTGTTTAAAAAGTTAATGTACAGATTTTGCTGAATTTTTAAAAAATAGGGTGTTTTATTGACATGGATTTTTTTATTTTATTATTATTGAGATTTGGTATTATTATTTATTGTGGTGCAATGATATAATGCTTGCAACACATTGCATGTATCATTACAAAATGTTTACCTAATAACGATTGATTCAATAGGACAACACAAAAGAAAGCAACGAAAAATCATTAATATCCTAATTTCTAATCCTGATAATAATAATAATATCCTGTGGCCAAAGTCTACGCGTGATGTCTCTGCTTCAGTGCGCGGCGTAGAAGCTAGATATTTTTTTCCCGATACGGCCAGCCGACTCACGTTTCGGCGAGAAACGAGCATGCGTGTTTAATATTAATGTCTGTTTGTCGTTGAAAAACAACAACAACCGTCGGTGTTGAATCAATAATAAATGGAATAGATACTTCTGTACTACTCGTATATACATGTTTTATAAACATTTGATCTACGAGACAATATTGCAATTATAAAGTGACTAATTTTTAAATTTTACAAACAGAACGTTTGATAATCATTTATTTTATTTGCCCCAAGAAAAAAATGTTCATATCTCTTAAAACACGAATAAAAGTATAAAATGTAAGATAAATAATTTTAAAAAACATGATATTCGTACGACGTGACGTCCCGCTCGAAACGTATAGAACTATACGTAAAAATCATTACCTATTTGGGATTAGCTGTATTCGGCCCTGCTCCCAGAGAACATGAATTTTATTACCAATCATTCAACGTAACAAAGTTCATCAACATCATTATAATACGAGACGATTTTGCGCAATGTTCGCGATGTTTCGTCGAATATTTGTTTATATTAATTTTTACTTATTTATTCATATCATGTATTTCAATCGCGATTTTTTTTCATATATTAAGTAAATAAAATAATTGATTGAACAAATTTTTAAATATAAATATTAGGTGACTACAATTTTTTTGGATCTGTCAATGTCTTTGAAAACATGTTTCTGGACGTTCAGAAAAAATGAATAAATTGATGACGAGCGATGCTGTAAAATACATAAAATCGTATGGATTTTAAAAACCAAATTTTATATACAATAATATAGGTGTATAAATACATAAGACTTCCATAAATTTCGTTATACATTATACTTATATTAACGGTTCGTATGATTTCAAATACCATGTTGTCGTATTTTATTTGTCATCCTATTCATACACAATAATATATTCTCAGTCATAGTTATGAATTTTCAGTTTATACAAAAGAATAAATTATCAGCTATCAGAAAAAGATTCGGCTATCACTTATAATAGGTATCAATATTTTTTGAGCAATTTTTCAATTGTAATTTTAATTTTAGACTGTACTGCTGTATGTTATTATACAAATCGTAAAAATAACTAAATTAATATATACGTATATAGTAGGGTGCCACTTATTTTCTTAAGTTTAATTTTTTATGAGTGCGCCCCCTAATTTTGTTTTTATATATCTTATAAATAAAAATCTGTAGTTTAAGCTTAATTGAACAAATTTAACACGTGGCGACTTAAGCCAAAAGTTAAGCGATAGTTTTATTTTATAATATGAGAATAACAAAACTAAATTTAAACGATAGCGCGTCACTAGTGATTGAGGAATGCATAGTGTTTTGGAAAAAAGCTAGGATTCCGACACAAGTGTCTCGTAGATGTAAAGCTAAGTTAATTAAACTTTACGGGGAGTGGAAAGGTATTTTAAAAAATAAAAATAAAACCAATCAAACATTTAAACAAAAAGAACAATTATTTAGTGATTCTATTAACGACCTTTTTGATATTGCTCATCAAGATGCACTTACTATGATACGTATAGAAGAGGATAAGTTATTTTTAGTTAAACAAAGAGAAAAAGGACGTCCAGGTTCGATGCTTGGCGTTGACATAAAATTAACAAATATTGAAAAACGAAAGCAAATTAGAAAAGAAAATGAAACAAAAAGAAAAGAAAAAAATTTGACAAATATTATTACAACAGCAGGTATTTTTTATTTTATTTAAATTTAAGTTAAGAATCACTTTTTCTATGGAAAATTCTTTTGAAATTGATGAACAGCAAGAAACAGGACCGTCCAAGCCTAAAAGGGCTCGTAAAGAACTATTGACCTCTAGATTAGCTGCTGCAAAATTAGTGAAAGGGACGCCGTACATTTGTTAGTTGCGTTTTTGGAAGCTGTGTCATTAGATCCTGCTGACTATATTATCAATAGGACATCCATACGAAATTCTAGAGCTGTCTATCGGGAATTATATGACCAACAACTAAAGCAAGCCTTCACTAATTTAAATGTAAAGTCGGTTGTTGTTCACTGGGACACTAAAATAATGGAAAATATATCTGGAAAATGTGTCGATAGATTAGCAGTCATCGCTACAGTCACAACATCACAACAATCATTGGGAGTACCGGAAGTGTTGGCGGGGACAGGGCTTGAAATTTCATCTGCAGTTTTCGATACTTTAGAAAGTTGGGAACTACTAGATAAAACTCAAGCATTTGTTTTTGATACGACCGCGTCGAACACTGGTAGATATAATGGTGCCTGTACATTATTAGAAAATAAATTAAATAGAGTTATTATTTATTTTGGTTGTAGACACCATATATTTGAGATAATTCTAGCTGACATTTTTAAAAAATGTAAAATCTCGCCTATGACAGGTCCTGATATTCCTTTATTCAAACGATTTAAGGCTAAATGGGATACTATAAACTTAAATAAATTTGTTACCGGAATCTCTAACCTAGATATTAAAAATGCATTAGGAAACAACTACATTGACATTGTGGAGTGTGCAAAACTTAAACTTTCGACAAATTTAAGCCGAGACGACTATAAAGAATTATTGGATTTAATAATTATTTTTTTGGGAGAAGTACCTCCTGGAGGAATTAAGTTTAAAAAACCAGGTGCATACCATCATGCAAGGTGGATGGCCAAAGGCATCTATTGTCTCAAAATGTATTTATTTCGGCAAGAGTTTAAGTTAACAAATAATGAGATTAATTCTATTTATCATTTCAATTTGTTTTTAATTAAATGCTATGCACGCTTCTGGTATTCTGCGCCAAATGCCAATGAAGCACCATTAAATGATATAATGTTTTTAAGAGCCTGCTACGAGTATCGTACAATTAATGAAATGATTTCAAATTCTGCTATTCAAAAGTTTCTTAAACATTTGTATTATTTAAACGAAGAATGTATCACGTTAGCACTGTTTGATAACAGAATAAATGAAGTCACCAAACTGAAAATGGCCCAAAAAATGATAGCAATTGATGACGAAGAGGACTACGAGGAAGAAATAACAGAGAAAAAATTAATTTTGAATAAAGAAGAATTAATTTGTCTTTTAGAAAATGACGATAATTATATTTTATTAAAACTCGTGAACCATAAATCTAAACATTTTTTAGAACGATTTGGTATTTCAATTGCATTTTTAAAATCACATCCAAATACATGGATTAATTTATCCGAATTCATAGAAGGAATAAGGTAGTGAATGATCTTAAAGTAGTAAATGATCCTACAGAATGGAGTATAAAATTAATGGAAGAGTTCAATCATAAAATTACAAAAGATGAAAACCAAAAGCAATTTCTATTAAAAGTAATTGATAAATATTAACTTTGTGTTGTATAGAATAATATATTAACGAACATTTTTTATACTTTCAGACTGTTCAAGATTATCGTAAGAAATATCCAAAATCTGCTACTTTGAAAGATCTTAAAAAACCTACATAAATATTTTGTCTTTTAAATAAGTTAATTTATAGTGTTATAATAATTAAAACATGTATTTGTATAGGTTATCGGAAATATAAAATATAAATTTTTTCAAATTTAAAATTAAAGCAATTATACACGAAAAACTAACATTTTACTCTTTTCCATAAAACTTTGAGCTTAAGTCACCACCTGTTAATCAAGTTCGATCAAGCTCAAATTTTACAGACATTAATTTGAGGTGTATCGTAACAAAATTCCGGCCCGCACTTTAAAAAATTTAGCAAAAAATTTTCTCTTCATATCAGTAACTGGCACCCTAGTATATAGTGTGTTTCACTATATATATATAGTGTGTTTCACTCAAATGGTAACACGAAATATCTCTGTTCAGCGATCTCGGATTGAATTGGGGTTTTTTCGAGGAGTTAGGGAATAATAAAATACACATTTTATGATCATTTTCGAATTTTTAATTATGTTATTTTGCGCATGCGCAATAAAACTTACATTTTTTTGAATAGCAACGCCTATTTTCAACAACAGGTTTCGAGGTTTCGATAGAACTATTTTTTTAAGCAACTTTGATAAACAAACTTTTTTCCTGTCTCATAAATTGATTGAATTACAGCAATCCTAAGTTTAAACAAAAAACACTTGAGTATTTAAAAACCCCAATTCAATTCGAGGTCGCTGAACAGAGATATAGAGATATTTCGTGTTACCATTTGAGTGAAATACCCTGTGTATATAAATATATAATTAATTTTATTAGTATTTGAGTATCAAACTTAAAATATAATTGTTATTTTTTTTATAACAACAATATAATCATTTATATATATATATATATATATATATATATAAATATATATATATATATATATATATATATATATATATATTTTTTTTTTTTTTTTTTTATTTGAATTTAATTGAATTATTTTCCCTTGTACAAAATCAGATTTTCGTTAAGTCCTGAAAATGTATAACATTTGGAAACTGTGAAGACTTTTAAGAATCACAAATGCTATTTAGCAACGATATTATTTGTAATCACACGTAATCGTTTATGTGTATTTACATATACGGGGGTCATCACCCGTTTACGCACATTTTTTTTTAACTACATAACAACTATGTTTTTTGCACACAGTTGTTAATAAATTTTTTTTTAATGTTTTTTTAATTGTTCACTTACATAATTTTTATCAAAAGTTAATCGAAATTTGCAGTTTGATCGCTTTTACAGTAGAACACTTTCCCGTAAAACTGGAGAGAAATCAAAGTCATGTAAAATATAATTGTTTATATTATAAATTCTTGAAATCGTCTATATAGTACATCACCCAATTTTAATTCTCAATACTTATTAAAATCAACATTTTCAATACCAAAACAACGCTTTTCCCTGTGCGTTTGAAAAGTTGTTGACATTATAGTATATTCAAAATGATTAATAATATACATGTGATGAAACAATAGACACACAAACTCAAAACTAACCTTCATTGTCACCGGCTAAAATTGTAATCAAATTGTACAATATCTTATCTGAATGTTAAAAACCATAAACCGTATTATTGCAATTTAATCTAATGGTTTGGTCCGGTCCGGTCCACCTTCAATTAAAGTCAGTGATGTTCCCATCATTTTTTATGAGGGTATACTATGATGAAAGAGGCCAAAATTAAGGATACTAACTAATAAGAGCATTCTTAGGTTTTTAAAAATCTAAGTACATAAACAGGGGCGGCTCCAAGGGGGGGGCCCTAGGGGCCGCAGCCCCCCAAGCCCGTATTTATAAAAAAATTTATATTGTTAACAAAAAATGCATATTATAATATTGTCATAATATGGACTATAATATGAGCCATAGAGCTTACGACGGTGTATATATCGACGATGTACCTGCTGGATGCTATCTATTTTACGAAGAACCAATAAGGCTATAAATAAACTATATTGATATAAAATTTACTATGGTCTGATACTATGATATTATTATTTTATTATGTTCAAAATATGAATGTTGAATTGCGTAGCACACATTTCTGTACGGACTACGGGAATACTAAGAAGTAAGAATATTATTACCTTTACCAGTTAGTGTTGCCTCTGCTGAAAGGAGTTTCTCCACACTTCGGAGACTGAAAACCTGGCTTCGCTCAAGGATAAGTGAAGATAGGCTATCAGCATTATGCCTACTTAATGTTTATAATAAAATTAATATTCTAGATCAAATAGATCATATTATTGATATTTTCGCCAATTTAAAAAATAGACGTCTTGAATTTGTGTTGTACAAATTGTTGTTTTCTTTTTGTTATAAGATTTTGTGAAATTATAACTTAGCCCCCCTAACCTAGGCTCTGGAGCCGCCCCTGTACATAAACCATATTCCTAAAGCTAACTTGACGTTCATTTTTAAAGGCTGGACAAAGTTTTGGTACCTGGAAAAAATAATACGGGTATTATAACAACGCCTACCTAAAGATGGTAATATGTAATATTTTTATTAAGCTTCCTACGAGTTTTTCGCGAAAAATTAATGCTATTCGTGCTTCATAGTATTAGATGGTCATTGAATATGATAAAAATCATAACACAAATTAATAATTAGCAAGCGAAGTGGTCAACCTTTTTAGTCTATATGGCCTATATATAGTTTTTTAAATACATAATAGGTCCGGTCCGGTCTAAAAAAACGAATCGAGTAGAGCACTAGAAGGTATGAATGTGCGTAAACGAGTATCACCGTATTGTCCACGATAACTTAACCAATTAAATACATCAAGAATTTTAAATCACAATGAAAACAAATATTAATTATAAAATGAATAAAAATATGTTTTCGTGAAATTTTAAAACGAAATATATCATAAAAAATATAATGCCTAATACAATTAAAGAATAACCGTATATGGAATTATCACATTGACACATTACTCATAACACGCATAGACACGGACATGCAGTTAACTAATAAGTAATAACATAAAAATGTAAATTCTTGATACTTTTTCTCAGATATCCGACTTGTTTCATTCACTCGTAATTATTTTATATATTAGACTGCATGTGACACGTTTCATACAAGAGTATAACAGACATTATGATTGTAATTTATTTTAAATATAAATCACATAGTTAATGTTAGATATGCAATAAAAAGTTTTTAATTCATTGGTTTTCACATTCCTAAGATATTCGGGTACTCGCCTCGAGTTTTTAATAAATTAAGTTGTACCGGGAATGTTAACTATCATTTAAGAAATATTGACAATGTTTAGTCATTGTTAAAAATGTCTAGTGACGTTAGGCGATGGTAAATATTATATCGTAGTTTTATCAAAAGTTACGTATTAAACACGATCTTTAATCGTGGTATTACATTAACAAATGTTGTAAACTAAATGAATCTTATTTATTTATTATTATTATTATTATTGTTATTTTTTTTATATTTTGATTATTTATTAATCACTGTAGCTTTTATAATCAGGTAGCTGACAGAGCTAACAATGGTGCTGAAAAAATATAATATGGAGAATAAATACATATGATACAAGTGACTATATTATTTGTTTTTATGCATTCGTTCAATATTTTAGAACTGAATGACTGAATGATGCAAAGAAGCACGTGGTTTTGCAGTAATATTTATTTTTATATGTCTGTGTTAAAGTTTTTAAGTATAAATGATTCATTTCGTCTCGTTTCAGCAAAGAATGGAACAAAATAACAATTAATTTTACTGTGGCAAACAGATCCGTTTACAAATATAATATTTTTTAAATGTGTTAACACTTAACAATATATTTAAAATATTTAATATATCATTCTAGTAAAATCAAGTTATTGGTGAATTCTGATTGGTGATTATTTATTTTCCTTTCTGTCTTTTTTTAAAATCTATCCAAAGGATTTTTATTAAAGCGATCGGAAATCTTTAAACACAACCCACATGTTTTTAACAAAGGCATGACGAATACGAATGAATATTTTGAATGTATACGTGTACCATATTTGTAAATAGATTTTTATTTATTTATTTGTGCATTGTGTTTTTATAATTTTTGATTTTTCACTGGACCGATCGATAAAACATTGTTTTAAATTATAATCATACTAAAAGGCTTACGTATACCGTTGTCTGTTCATAAGCAGCGTGGTGTCTGATAGGGTCTTAAAAGACCGGTAACTTCTACAAATTTCAGGTGAATGGGTATTAAACAACCAACATTTGACATAAACCTACTCTAGAAGAAAATTAAGAATCTACTAATGAAAATAAAGTATTAATAAGCAACAAGATAATTGATCAACAAGTATTATTACGTTTAAATTCCATATAAACTATGAATATTTCTGGAAGCCTAAAAATGTATAAACATAAAATACGTTATACAATCTCATTTTTTGGTTATCTACATTGCTCCACATTCAATATTTTAAATATCTAAAAGCATGTATAAGACATTGAAAAAAGTTAAAAGTAAAAGGCTCTTATGTTATTTAATCTCGAGTTTTAACCGTCAACACGAGTTTATTACCATCGCCTATGAAGGCGTGATGTCACAATGATGTCAAAAAAAAGCTCATAATTTTAACATTTTCAATTTGAATGTAAATTGTTTATTGAGATCAGTAGCATAAAAAAAAATCATATTGTCGAATTGAAAACTTAGACAGTTTTACATTAGTTCACTAATTTTACCTGAAGTACTAGTTACTCATTGTATTTTAAATTTGACCTTTGATAAGAGAAAAAAATCTACATACCATGGTAATGTTGCGCCCATTTACCAGGTCTTGCGCTATGATATCACGGATTAAATAAATTTTTATCTAACCCGCGATAATATGGTTTTATCAGCTATAAATATCTAATTACCGATTATCATTTTAAAAATGTGTTAAAATATTTTACTGATTAGTTATATCGAAGAAGAATTGGCAAGAAATATAAACTTTGATGATATAATTGAGTCTTTTAAAGTATTAAAACCAGATGAAAGAAGAATGGATTTATAAACAATTATGTATAAATATTATAAATATTATGTATCTCTTTTTAAATTAGTTTTAAATGTATTTTTATTGTTTTGACAGTGTGTATACTTTTTGGTCATAATTCATAAATATTCCTATAATTGTGAATTTTGTAACATAAAGAATGTCTAAAAATGTCTAAAAAAAAAAAAAAAACATGTCTCACGATTTAAAAATTTGTTGTGCTCCCTCGGCCACCAAAGTCTGAACACGCCTATTTGATATACTTATTATAATGTATTAACTTAGTTCTGAATTGATATTTTGCAGTTTGTACAGTGTTCACTTGCTCTAGCCGTACGTGGCAAATTATGAATAAATATAATATTTGTAAATTGTAAATTTGTGATTTTTGTGCTTAAGTGAAGATTTATAAAACGTGTTTGCGAGCGAAGCGAATATTGATTGCATTGTATTAGTAGGTACATTCGATTTAAATGTTGGGTGGATGTCTGCAGAATGAAATCTTTACTTTTACAATGTAAAAAGAGCTCGTCTTGCTGCAACTTTCCTTAATCACGAATGAGTACCCCCCCCCCCACACACATGCACACACACACACACACACATACACTATGGTGTTAAGACGTCCTGTATTTTACAGGACCGTACATTCTTTCATCAAATGTCATGTGTTCTGGGATATGTTAAAAAAAAACATAAAAAAATTCCTATAATTTGTATTTCCTTTTTAATTCTTCGCGTAATTTTCATTCTGTTTTCCATTATTATATCTAAAATTAAAATAATTCTCAGTCAAAAAGAGAAAAAAGTGTATTACACTGCTGACTAGTTATTGATATTGGATTCATTTTTTTTTTGTTTTTACCATGTACGATATGTTAAAAGTATAAAAATAAAAGAAGTGATTATGCGTTTCATAACACCCTAACCACACACGCCCTCGTTATGTTATGAATCAACGGCAAGACCGGTATAAATATTATAAAACGTTGCGTCCTCGTAAATGAATTAATATTATGTAGGTGCGCGTAAAATTATGACATATCTAACGCCGTGCACAGCATCTGATCTGCGCGCACGTACCCGTTGCCCGCGTGAGTACATAATGTATCATATCATCATATAAGCATCCACCGTGGGCGTGGGTTAAACCCGACCCGGAGAGGGATTAAAATATTAAAGTTGGCGTGTCGGCGGCGCGGCGTGGTCGTTTCGCTCCTGAGCGTTCAAACGGATTAGAACGTTATTGTTGTACGCGCGAAGCTTTCCGCCGCCGCGCCGCACGGTCGCGTATAGTCCCGGCCGGGCGCGAAAACGCCTACCGCGGGGCTTATCCGCGTGCCGCACACGTATACAATATATTCACTACGACGACATAGTACGAAACGACATTCGTGTTCGATCAATCGGCGGGTCTTTGGCGATTCGAGATCAAAACGATAAAAATACTGATTACCGCTCGACGTGACTTATCACTTGTTCGGCGTGTCCCGGAGTTGTTGTCGTTTGGGTTTCCTCGTACGGCAACCGCTACTCTGACATTTAACTCGATACAATTTTATTTTCTCGTTAAAACATATTTTCTATCTGTTATTCGAAACAATAAGTAAGAAGATTAATATAACAGAATATGAATAACGCCTCAGGATAACAACTATACATGTATATTTTTCTGACTTTTTGAAAATATTAAATTTTTTATTTTACTTTAAAATTATAAACATTTTTTACAGTCATATATATATACACACACACTGTGTGTGTGTGTGTGTGTGTGTGTGTGTGTGTGTGTGTGTGTGTGTGTGTGTGTGTGTGTGTGTGTGTGTGTGTGTGTATGTATATGTGTATTATTCTAAACCAAATTTCTGGACAAAGTCTATTTTGGACGACGTTTAACAATATCAGGGAGAGGTAAGGTGGACATATTGCTGATGAGAGGATTTGAGTGGTTAATTAATTTAGCGTGAAATTGTTGACAACGAGATTTAACAAGTTCATTGATAGTTTGAACTCTTTATATTCGTTAGTAATAAACCATGGAGCTCTAGTTTTAACGAAGTCGACAACTAATAGACTGAAAAACTTGAACAGGACGAATATTATATGGTTTTGCATAATTCAAAACTTGAATACTATAATATGATCATAACTTAATATTTTGTTGGATAAAGTATTTAAACAAATATAACCCAAGTTTTTTTTTTAACCTTAAACATTTTTTTACAACATAACTTTATCCAAAACTTTCATCCAACAACTCAATAGATCGAAAATTCGATGTAGATGGGACTTAAAGGGTTTATTAAGTTCTCATTTTAATAGTTTTTCCAGGTGACTGTAAAAACAGCCTAAAATGGACCAACAACAGCGAAATTCGCCGTAAACGACATTTTCATTAAATCGACTTTAGTAATTTTGTCATTACTCCAAATGTAATGTTGCCAGAAACTTGAAATTTTCACTATATTATATTATTGACGAATCAGTGCATGCTTATAAAAAGTTTCAAACAATTTGACAACTTTTGGGCTAAATATAGAACTTTGAAAATACCTGATCGTTTAAAAGTTTATCCCTAATAAAATTTCAAATATTCGACAAAAACTTTTGAAACCTTAAAATGACTTTACTCATACACTTTTGTAACGATTCTGAAAAAATTTCAAAAATCGTAGCAAAGGATTTTTTTTATAAGCGTTTAAGTAAATTATTATTCGATTATTACGAAATAAACTGTTTTACGTAAATTTTCAACTTTAACAATTTATTTGAAGACATTGGTCGATTCAAAAATAATGAAACTTTGAATACAAATAAAAAAAAAGAGTTTTGATTTTTTTCAATGAAGAAAAAAATGGATTTTTCGTCAAATAAAAAAACTTTAGATAATTTTTTTTATTAAATTTTCCGAAAATTAGACAAAAATCAATGAAGTGTATAAATGGTATATTCGATGAAAACTTTTAAAAATTCAATATGACCTTACTCTTATACTTCTTTAACGATTTTTATCCGTGCCTGATATACGAGTGATATTATTGTGTTCGCATTTTCATTAACCGAAATAAAATCACGTGTAAAGTAAATAATAACAACACGACCGCGTGGCGTCGTCATGTTTACAAACGAGATTCCGTATTCGACAATGGCGTGTTCACGCGTATCGTCGTCATTCGTATTCGCACAACACAAGCGGACACGTGTAAAAAAATTTGTCAAGTCGCGCGAAAACGCAACTATGTTTTATAGCAAAAAGTCTTTGACTTCGACCGACGAACGCGAGAAGAAACGCGACGGCGACGTCGCGTCGGCTGCGGCGGTGGTGTCGCCGCGCTGATCGAGCGCTTCGAGTCGCCACGTACCGCCGGATCGAGCCGTGTACGCGGTCGGACTGCGAACGATGGTGCTGCTGCGACGGCCGACGACGTGACGACGGGAGTCGGTCGCGTGGGCCTCCTGATCAGAAGTTTTGGCGGACGACCGGCGGCGGCGGTGGCTAAAAACCCGTCGTCCGTCGTCCCGCCAAAACGGCCGAGCGACGGAAGCGACGCGGCCGCGGCTGCCACCGCGAGTTTCGCGCAGCCGAAGCCCATGACGCGCCCTAGGCCGGTCGTCAGTGTGACGGACTCGTCTGGCCCCGCGACGCCTGTGCCCGGTGGTAGTGCCGATCGGCCGCGGTGGCCGCGACGACAGTGGCGGGAAATCGGACAGGCCGGGGGCAGTGGAACGGCCGCGGAGGGCGGACGCCGCTGCGCCGCGGAACGGACGACGACTCCTCTGCCGGACTGTTGGGCCCCGTCCGCGCTCCGGGTCGAGCCGCAGTTGTCGCTCCGCCCCGCGGCGGGCCATAGACGCTGCGTCACGTTCTCCGCGGATGTACACACGCGGTCGGTGGACGGGCACGAGGGCTTCGAGCTCGTCCGCTGGGAGCCGTCTTTGACGTGGCTACGTGGCAGTGGACGCGTCCAGCGCCGGGAAGGAGGTGACGTCGGCCGAAAGAAATTTGGTGGTGACAGGAAATTTGGCTGTAGAAGTAGCGTTGGTGGTCTTTCTTTTTTTTTTGTTTATTTGTGTTATTTTTTTTTTTTATGACGCTTTGTTCGTATATTTTGTTCTTGTAAATAAAAATGTTCTTGTAAAAATAAACCGTTATTATGATAATGATACGCGAGGAAGTTCGTCCTCAGTTCGTTTGGTCCACGGACAAGACAATGGTGTCGGGTGTAGAGAACCTGAGATGTGCTGTTTTTACAATTGGCGAACGATTGGTGTGCAGAATGATATTTTAAATTTAAAACCGATGATAAATCATTGAATTCAAAAAACGATTCAAATGATACTTTCATCATCGACTAGTTTGATTTTCGAAAAAATTAAAAATATATAATAAAGTCTACTATACATAATGTTTACATTAGACATTTTCAAACTTAGGTATGAAAAAAATCACATAATAGTAGGTTTAAAAATGAAATTCACTAAATTAGAATTGGGTGTGTTTTAGATGAATATTATAAACGCTGTCTAAAAAAACCACGTACCGAACCCAATATTTTTTGAATTGCCACAATTCAACTTCATTCTTCTTAATATTAATTATAAAATGTTCGATAAAACAATCAACAGATACACGAGAAACTGATATTGAATTTTTTCAATCAACTTTTAAGCTATTGCATAGCTTTTATCGCAGGTCTGGTGTAGTGACTGAAAAAAAATTTTTCGTAATGAAAAATCGTGACCACTACCTTTGGAATCCCGTAATCCCCCTCTCTGTCTACCGCGTGACGAACCGTATTGTCATACCAACAAAACAAACTCATTTTATGAGAAAAAAAACTTATGTTTCATATTTTAGTTATCATAGGCCTATAGTTTCTATGATACAAATTCCTGAATAACTAGAATAATAAAAAAATTTAAAATTAAATCAACTTCTTATTTATTTACTATGCAATAGCTTTATCGCGGTAGTCCCCGAATGCCACTTGTCTTTTTTGAAAATTTTTTAACATTTTGTTAAAATAATAATACCAAATCAGTTTTATTTAACCAACGAAATTATTGCTAACACTGTTGCTTATGAATGATTGTGATAGCATTCCATGGTTAGGTGACGTGCGTACCCGAATACTGTATAACATTAATGGCTCTTTTGTTATTTTTTTTTATTTTCTTTTAACTCGTACGTGTAAAATCTGCGTTCTTTATCTATCCAAAACGAGTCGTAAAAAATTCTCGATTTTCGGTTTTTAAGCGTTTTTTTTAAACGGTCGCGTTTCTTGAAACCCGAGTCCCAAATGTTCTCAAAATTATTACGAGTATAGCACAAGACGACATTTAATTGTTAATGTCATACACATAGAGAGGGAGAGAGAGAGAGAGAGAAAGAGAGAGAGAGAGAGAGAGAGAGAGAGAGAGAGAATGAGAGGTCTGTAGATACGCGGACGTATTCGCCATGTGCAAAATACAACACGCGTGCCCGCGGTAGTGAAGAATTTTCAGTGTTCCGTTTTGCGTATAATACGTACATAATGATACGACCTAATCTGACCTGTCTGAAGTTCACAGGAACGGAGAAACTACGACCTATACGATGGGGTAACGTGTCTACATGTAGGTGTAGCGTATATAGTGGCCAGTGGATGTGTGTGCAGCCACACGCGTCAACCGCGTAGTGCCGTGTCCACGTAATACATACCCTAAAGGCGTAATTGCTCTTTTGTGGTCGGTAAACGAATACGTACTCGTCCAGGGGGTTACAGCGGGTATCTGGATTATCACACATTCACACGCCGTACTCGTTTTCTCCGTCGATTTGGATTTGTTTTGTTTTAATTTTTAATCTAATAGATCTAGATTTTTATTTAAAAAATCACCCATTTATTTATTCTTACTTTAATTCCAAGAGATTTTTAAAGACTTTTTGTTTTCTCAAGTGACAACGATCGTAATATATTATAAGACATTTATAACATAATATTGTGAAAAAGAATAAGCACTTTTTTAGAACATGAATAGTTAAACAGATTTAACCTATATATCTAAAATCTAGAATAGTGAACGGGAGAAACAAAGTACGTTTCAAAATTTACTTCTACTACTCCTCTACACTCAACTTTTAGTCCTTAAATATTTTGTATTAATCATCGAATATTATAAATTTTAACTTCTTAAAGGTCTTTAAAAATATGTATTCTCTTTCATAAATATTCCAAATCACGGTTACCATTTACTAAAACTAAAAAAATTAAACATGTAAAAATAATGACGAAGATAACAAATGAGTTTTTTTTCAATAATATATAATAAATATTGACTTAGAAAATTTGTGTTGGATGAAAAATGCATTAAAAAGTACCGGCAAATAGTTAATTGTTTATCCACGATTAAAACGATTTCTTAATTTACTTTTCACTGTAGTCACCGTTAAAAATCCAGTTTAGACTATGAGTACAATAACGATAGTAACACAAAACACTTATAAGTCACTTTAACCCCGGGGTCCAGAGTCACTGCTCTACGGGACAGACACTATAGAAACTCTAAACGGTACGGGCGCGAGACCTGGACGGCCGGCAACCCTAGACGTGTACAAGGTTTACGTTGAAAAAGTGCGTAATAATCTACATGAGAGTATATTATAATACCGGGTACAAAACGATGTAATGTTTAAAATCTAAAAAAAATTCTATGTATCAAGTATCAACACAAAAAGCAGTGCCACCGGGTGGTTTTCCACCATCGGGAATTATCATCGGCTGTACATTGATTTAGCGAATATTTTCGTCATGCCCAAAAGTTACAGATCGTATGAAATATCGTTTAAGAGAAAAAAAAAGTACGTACTTCGTCTCGTGGGATATTTTTCGCTCCTCAGACGAGTTTATGGGGATGGATGTATTTCATTTTTAAAGAAATGATTTTAAGCGATTCTTAACAAAGCTTCAGAATTCAAAAATACCATTTGGATGGATCAATTTCTTCAAATAAATATTTTTTATCTATTTTCAAAGTATGTAGTAATACGTGAATAATATAACTTATAAGGGGTACATTTCAAGTTTCTAGTACCATTATTTTTGGAGTAATGACGAAATTACTAAATTCGATTTAATAAAAGGGCCGTTTACGACGAATTTTGCCGTTTTTCCTCCATTTTAGGCTATTTTTCCGCTAGCCTGTAAAAAATATTGAGATGAGAGCTTAATGAGCCTACAAAGCACCATCTACATAAAGTTTTCGATCTATTGAGTTGCCGGATGAAACTTTTGGACAAAGTTAAGTTGAGGAAAGAGCGTCTCCAGATGTAAAAAAAAACAAAAAATAACTAAATAATAAACATCTTTGTAAAACCATTAGATCCTTGACTTCACTCAGAATTCAACTAAATAACAACGATTCACGCATGTTACAGGTCAGTGGTTGGTGTTGGACGACCGGTGGGACGGCGACGGTGGCGGCGGCGGCGGCGGTGGCCAAAGGTGGCACGATCAGGACGAACGGACGCCGACAGAGCCGACGGCCAAGTGCGCGAGACGCCGGTGCAGCGAGTCGGACGTGTACTGGCCACGCGACGGGTTCTGCTACGACGTGGACACGGCCCGCCGGCGGCGGCTGTGCCCGGGCGCGGGCACTGTGTTGGACACGGACGAGTTCGGTGACGGGCGGTGCGCATGCGCGGACCGCGACGGCGAGGTGCCGGGCGTGCGTCTGTCCGGCCACCGCCGCCACCTCGACGAGGACGATCAAGACGAGTACGGAGAGGACGGCGAGGACGCGGAGGACGACGAGGACGCGCGGCCGTGCTACGCGGCATACACCAGGGGGCCGTGCCGCCGCGGCCACGCGATCACGCCGTTTGCTCTGGGGTGAGTAACACAATAATAAGCGCGCGGGCGAGTCGCCGTATGTCGCCGTACGTCGCCGCCGCCGCCGCCGCCGGAGCGTTTTTTCATTTTATAGTCTGTCCGTTGTACCTTCGATTCGTCGACGTTCGACAGTAATATTTTAATAATTGTGACGACGCGACTGTCAAAATGGACGCCGAACAGAAATACGGCCGTACCCGCCACGGGCGATCGTAAACTCTCCCGATTTTAATGACATGTAAACTTTCCCGATGGTAAAGTCTCCCGTGGGCATGGCCTAAAATACTGTGTCCCCTGAAAAATAAAGTGTGTCCTCTAAATTACAAATGAGCGTCACAAATTTTAGAACGCGTTTTTAGTTTAAATTGTATAAATAACAAACGTTTTGGAATTCCAACACAAATATATTATCATTTTTTATCTCAATATAAATCGAGTGCTTGTGTTTTTCATTTTGAGTTGTTTCGTAATGTATTTTGGACTTAAACTTGTACTTATTTTGTGTATTTTTATTCTAATAGTCACATAAATAATATAATTTTCTAGGGTAAGTGGTTATAAAGGAAAAGTAGGATTTTGTGTGTATCAACCATCACAGGTTATCTTTGCCATCCGGAATTTGTCAAAGGTATAACTATTGAATAAAAAGTGTGTCATTTGAAAAAAAAAGATGTATTTGTAGGCCTGTTCCCGGGTTTCTCTTAAGAACTATCTAGAGAAAACATGTGAAATCTTCTGAGTTAAAAAATGTTATAGTAACACTGTTAGTAGACCAAACTGAGACTATGGTTTTCATACATATTTTAATGTCGACCTCGACAATCCAAAAGAGCATAAGCGCCCAATTCTATGGTCTACTCAGCTTTCTTTTGATATAAATTACCAATAAAAAGTGTAGTTGAATGATCATTTAAATAGACTAAACCCCAACTTTATTCTTAATGGCATATTTTTTTTAAATTAAAAATATTCATTGATCAGTAGGCATTAGTAAAATATTGTTCTTCTAAATAGTTTCAAAATGTCGCCTATACCCTTTTGGATTTTCACCGTCGAATTAAAGTGACTTTAACTGATATACGTAGGGTACAGAGTTACTACCTGAAGAGTATAGATTTTCTAATAAAATAAAGAATTATTTTTCAAAATGATTATACTCTTTAATTCAATATTTTTAATAATACTTATATATCTATAAGTAAAAATATACCAATAAAAAAATGTCTAAAAAAACTAATTATAACAAAAATAAACAACATAGTAAAATCAATAGATCCTATGTTTCACTTCAAAATACAATTTAAAATTTAATTCTAAATAATAATATTAACATAGAATACATTTCACAAGTTAAGTGATAGAAAATCACGATGTTATAATACTTAATATTTATAATGTCAATCACATTCTCTATGTAGCCAACTCACAGATCGTGAACGTTTACATGTTTTTTTCAGGTAGTTTTAAAATGATCCGTAAGAGTTTATACGTGTCCTTTAAGTAGTACTGAAGTGATCTGGGAGAGTTTAACATACAATCGAGAGAGCTTTCTACCACCTTCCGCTGCAAACCGTTTATGTTTATGAAGAGCCATAATATATTTTTCATATTTTATAACATTATTTTTGATACTCAGGTATAAGTAATAGACACTTCTTAAGTTTTCGAATAATGTCATCTAAACACTGATAAACCGGTACGTCTGCTACGTTATTTTTTCCTTACGTGTCGATTAAATCAACAAAAACGGCGGATACGGCTAAAATTAAAATAACTTTGTGATGGTTGTGACGAGGGTCTCTAGAACGGGGTCATTCAATGTACCTATTTAGTTTTATTTATTAAATGTATTGACACGTCCTAAGTTACAGATATGACCGTTTACCTCTTAACCGTCGATAATATTATGTCATTGAGTATTTTTTACTAATGGTTTTCATACCGTCACGAAATATATTTTTAATCGCGACTTACGGGCTCCTCGACCGTTGAACCGATCTTGATGATATTTATGCCTCGTAGTCACAATACAAAATCGAGTAACATAAAAGCCAAAACAATTTGCAAATTTTCAAAAAACAATTATTTTTTGTTGGAGTTTTGGCCAGTGTGCATAACGTATAATAATAATATTATTAAATAGATATGTGCGTGTGGACTATGTGTAAAGAAGTTATTCTTTGTATGTTGGCTTTTCGTTCGTGTCATAGTTTGGTCTTTTTTCTTTTTCATTTACGCATAGGTAATAATCATTATAATAGTAAATAAGTGACTTTATGCGCAGACAAATTTACTCTCTATGTCCATTATATATATATATATATATATTAGTGGCTTTGTCCTGACTGACTGACTAACGAATAATATTTTTAATAATTTAAGTATTTTAGAAATTAATGTTTATACAGTTTATAGTGGGCGTTAGGAATTCGGGTCACAACGAACCTTTTTTCA
This sequence comes from Therioaphis trifolii, assembly GCA_027580255.1. NCBI lineage: Eukaryota > Metazoa > Arthropoda > Insecta > Hemiptera > Aphididae > Therioaphis > Therioaphis trifolii. Next base: position 7,102,977 of record CM050404.1, read on the forward strand.
ATAACATGTCCACTATTAAGTACATTAAAAATGTACTATTGTAAAACGTACATCCGGTAAGTGGGCCATTAAAGATTTTAAATTTATTAAAAATGCACCTAGTAAAATTGATCTCTTCTTCATTATTTTAAAGATATTCTTTATTTTTGTTAGTTTTTTTTATTAATTATTTATTATAAATCGACTGTTGTAGTTTTTATAATTTAATACATTTATATTCGTGTGATTTAATATATACAAAATTAATTTATTAATGTTATTAGACTTTGGTATCAGACAGATATTTTACAAATGATGAGCATGTCATATATATATATATATATTTTTTTTTTTTTTTTGGGGGGGGGTTATTTCCCTGTTAATTAAACATAAAACATATTACATAATATGAATCGGGTGAATAAAAAGTGGTCCAGTTGCTGATTGCCCTTTGTAATTTGCCATAATATTTTCACTACTATGATTACAGATCACTACGCATTTTAATTTAAAATATCCTCTCAGACTCCAGATGAATACAGACTGGATGGGTTATAAATGTTGATGACTCTCGAATAACAATGAAAATAACGAAATTACGAACGATTTAATTGAAAAACATCTTGCACGTGTAAAATAAAAATGTAGTTAAATGAAAAATAAGTACCTAATAAAATAAATACTCTCAGTCTGTAGGGTATAGTTTGAAGCATTAAAGGTATGGTTATTGCGCATTTTCAACCGGTTTCGATTTGAAAAATCATTGTCAAGTAGTAATAAGTCAAACTATAAATCACGAAACATCAAGTACTTCTATAATTTTGACTCTGGGAAATCAGAAGGTAATTTTTTAAAATCGAAACCGATCATTTCTAAAACAAACCATACCATTTCCGTTTCAATTACGTTAATATTATAATCGAAGCACATTCATTCAACAATATTTACAATTATATTAATTGTTATATTTAATGAGTAATACATTCTCAGGCGGTTCTGACGTTCAATTTCGAACTGTACTGGTAAATTCGTTCACGGCGTTCGCTCTTTGGTTAAGTAGGTACCTACGTACGTAATTAGTCGGTTATCCGATAAATTGTTATAACTGTATTGTTAATTTTTAATTGCCGTACATAGTATTTCACCAAAACAATTTTTTACCGATTTAATCTTTTTTTACTCGGTTTCTTGCTTGAACAATGAGATTCAAAAATGGTGCAATTACAATTAACGTTCGAATTTCTAATCTTAATTATAAAATTGTACTATTTTTATACTTAAAAACTACCAATGCTAGGGAGTACCCACCCCCTAAATTAGGTGTGGCAGCCGCCACACCTAACATATAGGTTCGGCGCCACTGGTTCGAACATTTACTGATTTTATCGAAACGATTAACTCAGTGAATAATTACCTAGGTACAAAAATACAATTATTAGATACATTACAATCGCATGAATTATTCTAATCATGGGACAATATGCTAGGTATATTTTAAAACAACTTTCATCGTTTAAATGAGGATAATAGTCATGGGCAATACCCTTTTTTTTTCTTAGATTAGTATCTATATCACGATTCCAATAATGATTAAATCTCTTGTAAAGAATCCTACTACGAATAGTAAACGCTTACTTATTGTTTGTACATTTAACATTTTATTTTCGTCTCATATTTTTTTTAATGAATTTAAATTGTTTTCAGTTCAGGATTAGATTTAAGCATTTAACAGACTTCCCTTATTATATTATTTAGAGCATTTTTTTTTTTTTTATTATTACCGCCATTGTCTCTCAAAATCTCGGGATGTTAAAATGCCCAATATTTTGAAACGTGCCCTGCGTCCAGCCAGTTTTTGATAAAAACGTAAAATAATTGTAAATTATATAACTGTGGTGTTCCGTAATATTTACTGCTTATTGGGTGCATACTGTAAGTATAATATATACCTATCCTTGTTTCGTCTAAGTGTATTGTATAACTGTATAGTGTGTAAGTACCTATGCAACGTTTTGCAAGAATCTGAGAGATGAAAAATACTATCAAGACAAAAATAAAAATGTAATTATTCAAATAAGATAATTTAATTTGAATCAAATGTATTTAGTTATATTATGGTGTATAGATGTAGGCCAAATAAAACGAATTGTCAAGACATCAGTCCCTCGTCTCTGTCGTACCGTAAAACCCGCTCGCATTTTTTTTTTTTTTTTTTTTGACACTAGAAATTTCCATATAAATAGGATATTGTATAATATTATGAAACAATTTCAAAATAAAATAGAACGTAGTTTGCACTTTGGGTATCCTTCGCTTTTTGAACAATGGAAATAGGCGTATTGAATTTTAGGAACGATAAATCATTTATTTCATTATACAATTTCAATTAAAACTTCAGTGTAAAATAATAAAAAGTAAAATGAAACAAATAAAATACACCATTATATATTTAACCGTTCTTAATCGAATTATCGGTAGGGTTTTATCAAAACAGTTAAAAAAAAAAAATGTTGTGAACTAAGGACGCGTTTTTTACATTAATTTAAAACATATTTTTCTAACTGTAAAATTCCATGATGATTGGATGGATCAATTATTTTTTATAAATATTTAAATTTGAAAATTGATGCAAAAACAATTATTCCTTAAAAATCGTATAATAATTTAGTTAAAAACTGTTTAAAAAGATCTGTTTAACGATTTTTCAGATTTTTCAGTATCATTAGTTAGGTATATAAATAAAGTCAATAAATATTGACTAGGTGCGGTTTCGCAAGTAGGTGTTATGATAGTGGAAAAACGATTGAGGAATAAAAATAAAATTATTTGAATATTATTTTCGAAATGATATTAAAGTATCGTAAATCGTAAGTTTTTGAAAAAAAAATTATACGAACGCAATGTGCCATTAACACGGGAAATAGTCTATCTGGGGGTCGTTTCGTGGAAACAGTACGTTTTCATAGTGACATTTTTCAGAATAAGTCTTGGGAAAACCGGCAGTTTTCAAAAAGAGAACGCATGGCGTATATCGACCGTGGAAACGAGGGAAACCTCCGACAGTCTACGGTGACGATGGTGGTTGAGGTAGAGAGGGGGGGCGAATACTTCAAGTCAACGACGGCGGCGGCGGGGGAGGAATCCCGGCGCATTCCGCCCTCTCGAATTCGGCCAATTCCGCGTCTATCCGCTTTTTCAACGATTTCAGCTTAACCGTCTTCAGGATCTCCGGCGACAGCTTGATCCTCATCGGGACCGTCGACGCCGCCGCCGACGCCGTCTTGGTGCGGCCGACCGGCGATACCGGTACCGCGGTCGCGGTGTCGTTCCGGCGGTCGTGAGCAACATTCAACGGCGGCGGAGGCGGCGGCGGCGGAAACGCGGTAGGCGGTGGTGGCGGTGGCGGCGGCAGTGCGGTAGGCGGCGGTGGCGGTGACGGCGACGCGGTCGGCGATCGCATGGTTGGAGGCGACGACGTGACCGCAAACACGTCGTCCGCACGGTGCCACGGCCGGTAAGTGGTCACGAAGTCGTCTGCCAGGCCCGTCGTCCTGATCACGGCGTCGATCTTCCGGTCCGTTTGGTCCGCGCGATCCGAATTCTCCGTCACGTTCCCTGCGGCAAAAATCAAAAACCGTATACACACACACACACACACACACACACACGCGCGCGCGCGCGCGCGCGCGCGCGGCCCGGGGCTAGAGCGGCGACGTGCGGGGGGCCGCAAATTTTAACAATTTTTCGATATTTTTTCTCGTACTTACAAAAAGTATTTTTCGTTTTTGACGCAATCGAATTTAACCGATTTTTCGAGTAGAAAAATGTTTATCTTACGTTTTATGGTTTAAAGTTACGATTCGAACCGTAAACAACGTTGCGCGCGTTCAACGTGGGTTCGATTTCTCTTGCTGTGGATTCAAATTTGTGTTTTACCAGAAATTTTAAGAGAGGTGGGCAGGAAATCGATAAAAGTGTCTACAGGTGGAAAACCCCTTAATACGCCACTGCGCACGGAGTGCCGTCGAGACATGACGAGGACCAACAAGGGTCGGTCGTTTGCACGGCCTGAAAATACAGTGCCCCTGGCACGCTTTTTGTTCCCTTAGAATTAAAGCGTGTCCCTTGAAATTTCAAATTTGTGTCCCGAGTTTTATAACACGTCTTTGGTTTCGATTGTATGCATATCAAAGTATCAAACATTTTGGAACACGACTGTATATTATCATTTTTCATGTGGATACAAATCGAGTACCAGTATACTTCGTCTCAAGTTGTTCCGCATAACAATTATTTTACTAAAATATTTTGAATTTTAACCTGTATTTATTTTGTGAATTTTTACTCGAAACATCATAAATTATTCAAATTTGTTTCGTAAGTGGTAATAAAGAGGGGAGAGGAAGATTTCGGGTACTACTATCTCCACAGATTTTTTTTTTGCCATAGAATTTTGTCAAAGATAACAATTAAAAAGTGTGTCCTCTGAAGTCGCATGTACTATTTTTGGGTCGTTTTTCATTATTCCACATATTTGAGCGTTTCAAATTTAACGCGTACAAACTCGAGTCATGGGGTTAATTACCTACATCGAATCGGTTTTATATGAAAAAAAAAAGAAATCAAAATGTGCGAAAAGCAAATCGAAAATTACAAAATTTGAACGTCGGCAGAATTACGTAGTCTTAATGGTGCGCGTGTTGAAAGTTTTCGGATTTTGACGAGTTTTGATATGACGAACGAATGATTCGTAACAAAATAGGTCAATATGTGATAACGCGCAACGCCCCAGATGAGACTCGTATGAGATTTAATTTAGAGGGCATGCAAAAATAATTATTTGAAAGCAAAAACCACTAGATACTTACTTTCGATAGCCCGAAGAAGATATTTCTGTTTATCACACTTCCTAAGTACTTTTTCAATTTCACTGTCGCATTTTTCTATAAATCACATAAAACAATATAATATAATAACAATTTGAAACAATATTATATACAAGCGTTAGACATCTTTTTTTGTTACGACGCGGACTCGTGTCTATGGTAACCGAGTCCGGAATACATGCATTCATAATTTTTAAATTGTGAAATACCGTTTATAGAACTTCGAGTAGTCTAATCTTTTTCTCGAAGATTCCAATGAAATCGTTAAAACCAAAAAAATATGCGATAATCGACGAATTTGAATCGTTAATCAAAAAAAAAATTAATAACGCATTTATACTGTTTTAAAATAAATATGGAATTACTGTTGCTTTTGTGCAATGTTGTTTTCAAATACTCCATTTCCTGCTGCATCATACACAATCGCATCTCGTGATGTCTTGTTGTCACATCGACCTGTTGCTGTTTCGCTTCGCTTATCGATTTCTCGTAATTCGCCGACAGGGTCGTGTGACGTGAATCGACTAAAAGTTTCGAGTGAGTATTCGTAATTAGTGTTTAGAATATCGTATTTTTTTAATAAGAAAATCATATTTTATTACGTTCAGCCAATTTGCTTTCAAAACTGTCGACTTTTCTCATCAAATCCATGCTATTTTCGTACAGATATTTCGTCACTGTTTTCAATTTTTCGATTTCTCCGTTCTTCTCCCTGAGTAATTTCATTGACGAGCGTTCGCTTGATTTTCCGCGTGCGTTTTCTGCGAGTACAAAAGCGATTTACAGGACGTTATAAACATTATCGCGTTGTACGTGAGTGTGTACCCAACGGTTTATATTCAAATACATATTGTTAATCGTTTCAGATAAGTGAGATGGGCTATTCGTATTTTATACGAGAACTGTGTTATCGGTCGCCGGATACCAGTAACAATATTATAAATCAGATTGAATAATAGTAGACTACAACTGAAAATACGCACAAATTCATACGAATTTTACCAGAGTAAAAGCTCTGTTCGAAATCTGAAATAGTTTTAATTGTGTTGTACTCGACGAGGGATAAAATTTGAACTCACTCGTCGTGTTCCGTGCGTTCGTTTTGTCTATCGCCAGGTGACACGTCTTCGTCCCCGACACCAAATCCACTTGTTGCTCGATCTTCACACCGTTTTTAGACTTGAACACACTTGCCTGAAACAGATAACAAAGCGTATTTGTCAGCGTACGCGTCGAATTCGTATCGTAATCAGAGAAATCCTACGTGATATAATCAATACCACGTTAGAAGAAACACCGGGAGTTATCGATTTCTCCTGACTGGAGTGATTCTATCCCGTTTAGTTGACTTCCCGTGGGTTTTCCCAAGAAATATCGGGAATAATATGACTCGCGACACAAAACAAACGTGTGAAATTACAAAAAAAAAAAAAAAACTGTTACGAACCGAAATTTCGATTCCGTTTTCGGCCACAGGTGTCACAGTGCTCGGTTTACCGTACGTAAACCGTATTTTGGCCAATTGCGATTGCTTCAACGGCACCACTCCGGAGACGTGCTTCAACAGGTTAACCATGTCCAACTGGTAGCTGTCGTCCAAACATGTCTAAAATACAAAACTTGGTCAGTACACGTATCGGTACGTTTACTCGATGTGTTTTCGATCATAATCGATAAAATATTATTTCGAACGTACGTATTTTTGCATGTACGTTTTGACAACGGTGTACAGCCCGAGTGTGCATCGCATCACGCAGTAATCGCCGTCGAATTTCTCTTCGTGTTGCAGCGAAGTTTTCAAAATGTTCGCCAAATCTATCAACTGGTTGTTGACGGTTTTACCGCGCACGTGCTCGAAGTATTCGGCCACTCGGAAATTCGCCTGTGCGGTGCAAAAAAGATTCGTTACAGAAACGTCGTCGTGCGCGCGACGGTATGTGTCATATCGTACCTCGGCGGCAGACAGGGCCTTTGAAATCCGTCGCCGGACAGTCGGCGGTTTTCCGACGGGCGTGGTTGGTCCTGACGCGGCGCTGCTTCGACCAACGACGGCCTCGCGGCGAGCCTCTTCGTGTTCGTCTCGAGATAGGTGACTCGGCGTCGTCGTCGAAGCGTTTCGACGTCCGTCCGCGTTCAGCTAAAACACGCGAACGCAGTTCGGCAGTAGTAATCGTGCGGCGACTCCGGACAAAACTCATTCGTTTCCGTCGTCTACTAGATAACTCTTACCTCGTCCCGACAATGCTGCACTGTTTCGTCATCGCGACTGCTTCCCGGGCGTCGAGGGCCGGCATCGTCTTCCGGCCGTCTCGCAGGTCCCGTAGGACCGGAAAACGACAATATTTTTTCCACAATGTCGTAGAAATACATTACACCGTTTACGGTTTTCTTCACAAAGTACATTATGGCGTTGCTCATTCTTGACATGTGATAAATACACGTATATAAAATTATACGAAAGCGTATGGAATGTCTTGATAAGTTTATAATCGCTTAAGTTTTTACGATGTAATCAAAATGACACTTTAAATTGCTTTTGACATCCACACTGAACAGTGAATATCTGTGAGTCAAATACGAACTATTGAAAATAGTACACCTGGGTAACCCGCGTTGTTTAAAACCGTACAAATGTTGACAAATCCTAACAGCCAACATATACCTATATTATTTGATCATAAATGATAAATAATATCCAAAGTAGGTCTATCGATAAATGATTTAACGATATTTCACGTGGAGAATTAATTAATATTGTCAATAATATTTTTTTTTTTTAAATCATCATAAATTACATAGAATACAAATAAATTCATATAGTTTACATAACTATCTATCTCTTTTAAGCTATTAGCTTGTGTTAGAGATAGAGAGTAATATTAATAGTTAAAAATATAATTTATCTTATATAATTAGCAAAATAAAGACAAGTGATGAATACATTAGAAATTAAAATAATATTGGCAATAGAATTTTTTTTTTTTTTTTAATGAGATAATTTTACATATAAAATATATAACAAAACATATAAAGGTCTTAGGTTAATTGAGAAAATAACCAATGATATACAATTTTTTAATATTTAATTCAGAACAATGAATATTTTTTTTATATTGGTATGGCATAGAGTTAAAATATACAGGCCCTAGATAATTTACAAATAATTGACCAAAAGATTTATGAGAATATCAAACAGATATATTGTACTTTAAATTTTCTCTTTTGCAATCCAACAATTCGTAATCTTTATCATGACTGAATCTAGGTGAACAAAATAGGAATTTTTTTATAGAGAAATCTTGTCGGTTAAACTCCCAACTCCCTATAATTTTGATTTGTAGAACCTTGTAGGGAGTACTTATTTAATCAAATTCTTATTATTTTCTAATTAATCTAATTTTATTTAACTAGATCTTAGGTTTGCTTCGTCTACTTGGAAGGTTAGCGTTCGAGCGAGTTTTTGAATTTTTCGTCACGTTTGAGTCCCATTGAAAAAAAAAAAGGGTATGCGAAATCGGTCAAAAAGACGAACGCATCCAACCCAAAAACATACATGTATGTTAAGACTAAAATTATTAAAAACTTTTTCTCGTCACAGGTATGGTAACTGCACGGTGGACCGTTGTGTCGATAAACGACGTTGGTCACAGTCGCTCCAACAGCAATTCCAGCAGCAGCAACAGCAATTCCAGCAGCAGCAGTTCCATCAGCAGCGACTACAGCAGTTCCATCAGCAACAACTGCAACAGTTCCGTGACAGTACGCCGTTAGCCCCGTGGATAGATGGCCTGTGCTACGAACTGGGCACCCGGGGCCCATGTGCCGACCAAGAAAAGTTTTCGGTGGCGCGGGGTGACGTGATGCGACCCACGTGCGTGGCAGCCGCCGCGTTGCAGCTGGACTTGTTCTCGGACAAGAGGACGACCGAGGCACCGGTGCCCGCGGGATCCGCGTCGTCTTCGCAGGAGGAGTCGCCGCCGTGCAAGACCGACCACAGGGGCCAGTGCGTGGAAGGCGTGGACGTGCCGATCTTGGACCCCGCGGACGTGTTCAGGGAACAACTACTAGAGTCCGCCCGGCGGCACGCGCGTCGGAACAAGGAGAGGAAGAGAAAACGGACGCCGCCCAGGAAAAATTAACGGAAACGTGACACGGTCAGCACCATCGCCGTTGCCTCTAGTCAATTTGTTTTTTTATTACCGTCCCCGAGCGAGACGTAATTTTTAGATTAATTATGAGACATGCCTATTAAAAAAAAAAAAAAATCCATCGAGAACAAACCTATAGACTGACCCTGCGTGACAATCGTTTAGGCTCATGAATCGTCCTGCTTATATGAATTGCAAAGTTCAGCGAATGATAATCCATCATGAAATTCTCGAATGATAATATAAATTATAATAAAATAATGTCTTGAATAAAGTGCACGTGCACTCAAACCTACTTAAACCCCCGCGTTCGAATATTCTTTAAAATAAAATATTTAACAAGCCCCCGCAGCGCTGAAGTAATCGTTGGTATTACTCACCGGTAAAATCCGAAAATACTAAATAATAATATCTCATCTGTTTTCTTCGAAATTGTTGTTAAAAATGTAGGTATTACCTCAGTCAACTTCTCACTTTGTCTAAATCCATCACTAATAATGTCATAATAACATCACAATAAATATAACATAGCATCTTCATTCACAACGTTAATACAGTATGCACCGTTTTAGTACCTACGCAATAAACTGTTGTCATCGTCGCGTATGAAGTCGTCGGCGTCGGCCACGTAAGAAAAAATAGACGAGGGAAGAAGGCTTAGACTCTGACTGAAATCAAAGTCTTTAATACTTGACGAAACGAATGGATTTTATTACGAATTTTGGTGTCGGATCCCAGTTGAATTTTAACGCTGGCTGAATCGTGTCCGTGCTAGAAGACGTCACAAAAAGGACATTAACCGCCAAAGATATAAAACAACATATTGTATAATTTAATATTTTATTAATTATTATTAACATATTTTTGCCACTATAGACATCAATAGAACAAACAAAAGATTATTATAAGAATTTCAAAGTAAAAATTGTACAATACAATTAAAACATCAATAACGGTGTTCACCAAAATAAGTGTTGCTTAAACGCATAATGTATAACAAATAATAATAATACCATTTGCACCGATATAATATTGCAAATATTATTAATGGCATTAATCATTCATCATTCACTTGGTAAGAACAATATCGGGGAAACAATTCACTTAACTGCTAATAAACGTTATTTATCTTTTTTTCTGAAAGAAATTCATTCAAACTATTAATTTTATATCGTTAAAAATGATTCCCTTCGATAAAATTCTCTATTCAAACCTCCATGCTTCTGATCGAATTGTTTATAATAAATTTATGTATGTGAGAGGGTGACGACAGGAACGGCACGTGGAGAGTGAAATTGAAAAGAACCATTTGACACACAAGATCACTCGGTTATCAGTAAAGTCTTGTGATTTCTACATCCTCCTTTTTTCGAATAAATTTATATTATGTAAATAGATAATTATGTGTACATTATTTTGTTAGTTTGTCCGACTGTACGCACGGAACAACATTTTTTTTTTTTTTTTAACGCAACGTGTGATTTGTGTTGTATTTGTGTATAGACAGTAAATTAACGTGCCGTAATGCTGCAATCATTGTATCATAGAAATAATATTATTTATATGGATATATTGACTAATTTACTGTACTCAGATGCTGTTTGTGTATACGTATGAAATATATGATAACATATTGTATTTATTAATTTATTTGTTGGTTATATATCTTTGTCTGGCGAGAAATCTTTGTAGAAGTCAATGCCACATATGGCGGTCGCCCCGCGGATTTACGATGACGTAACAATTTGGAGTGAAGCACGATTGTGTGGGAGGGGGGGGGAGGTATTTTAATTTTTCAATTTTTGTTTCCGTATCTTAGTGATAAAGTACCTTATTGTTTTTGACGTGTTTTCTATCATATAGGTAGGGAACGTAAAAATTAAATTATTAATTATGTGTAAAGAGTGGATCTTAAGGTTATTACATATTTTTATTGCTTTTATGCAACTTAACGAGGGTGAAAAATGTGGACGATTTATCTTTCACAGAGTTCGAAGAAAAAAAATAATTTTGCATAATAAAGCATATTTTGGACATTAGAGAATATTTCGCCTATTTTTTTATATTTTAGATTATATTCTATTATTGTTTATGAAAATTTTTACATTTTGTTAATTTCTCGAAATGTGATTTTTTCTAGGAAAAAAAATAATTTGATTAAAGAGTGATACAAATTCAAAATCATTAAATTATCTACTTGTCTGTAATCGAATTGGTTATGTTCCTAAGGAATGGTGCAAAATTATATTTTATTTTTTATTAAACTATTACGTTTTTTTAAATTATATTTTATTATATTTACATAGCTATGTATCAACTGATTTACATTTTTTATTATTCAATAGTTTACCTGTTACCAAGATAATGGCGCTTAACAGTTATTTATTGTATCTATTTTAGAAAAAAATCATATTTGCATACTTACAAATTTAAGGAATATTTAGAGAATATTTTAAGGTTTTTTTGAAGCATATTGCATCATATTTTAAGGTATTAAGAACATAAAAATCCGCTCTTTAATTATGTGTATAGTTAGAACGTTATAATTTAATCTTACAGTATTAATGTTAATTTATTATTGTGTAACTTTAAATTAACAAATGCATTTTTTTTTATATAAATAAAATGTAATCATTGATTTGAAAATTTTATATTTTATATTATTTTAGTATTTATAATCAATGATACTAATGAAATCACGAGATCCTACTAAATATTCACATATAAAAGTCGAAACAGTGCATCGAAAACCGATGACTTAAAACACTCATAAAGATCCACATAAAATTTGTCGACCGTGGCACTCAACGTTTTAAAAAAAATGTTTTAATTTAAAAAATATTTATTTCGTGATATTTTATACTACATAATGATTATGATAATTGACACATAAAAAATCCAAGAGGGGGGGGCATATGCCCCTACTTGCCCCTCCCTGCGGACGCCCTGAGTGAATCTGACATCGCGGCACTCCGTACCGCAGGCATTCTAAAATGTAGGTAAGTATATTTAATTAGTTTTGCTGTTATAAATAGTACAACTATTTTGTACTTCTATTTTTAACTATCATGGGTATTTCTTGAAAATTATATTATCTACGTTTGATACAAATTTTGAAGTTTATCGCAGAGAAGCCAACGATAATATTCTTTTGTCTTGTCGCAAAATAAAACACGTTGTTTCGTTTATAGTTGTTTTTTTCTGTTTGAATATCAATAAAATGTAATTATTATTTTATATCTCTTACATACCCACACACACACACCCAACGCACACACGCAAACACACACACACACACACACACACACACACACACACACACTCATTTAGGTAAAAAAAAATAAAAAAATTACTAAGTTGCCCATTTGATATATTATATCATCGGTCGGGACCATGTCATGAATGCGGAAAACATAGAAACAATAAAATAACGGTTCGCTGCCATGAATACCATGTATTTGTATACAAAAACATAGCGTTTGTAAAACTACATGTAAAAAATGCAATACTACGGAAAATGATAGTGGCCATTGAATCAATGTTAAAATAACTTAGTTAAATTTTAGAATAACAAACAGTTTTTCTTTTTTTTTATTATTTTTTTTTTTTATCATTTTACCATTAGTATAAGTATAGTTATAATTTTTTTTTGAAAATGTATTAAAATATTTTTTACACGAGTGTACCTATGATTTTATAATTTATTTTGCTTTTTTTGAAAATGTTGAGCTATTAAAAGTTAATATTTATGTTATTTTGAATAAATTTGTTATTTTAATAAATTCTCGTTAAATAAAACCATGTTGGATGTTTCTATAAATCATATAAAAATTCAAAAATACAACAAAAAAAAATTGCGGCACGGGGTGTCGCTAGCGTACATTAATGTTAGTAAGAAAGACGCGTGCAACGTACATTAATGATGATCACTTAACATAAATAATGACGGTACGTTGTAGTTGTCGCATATAATTGTACCGATGAGGCGATGAAGGTATAATGATTTTCTAAAAATTAATCATTTTCAGCTTTTATGTTATTCTTTTATTCTTATAATTATAACTGGATTTCAAAGAAATTTTCTTTCAAGTGACCCACGGAAATTTTTATGTAACAAGCTTTTTTAGGTTTTGGGACTATGAGACAATGATTTAAAATAAATAAATATTTAATGTTTAATGTAGTGATTAGAAGAACCCGGAGTACTCTGTAATAATGTACTGCCTGTACTCCGATGCTAGCAAAGTTTTATCATTCATGATATAATGTTATAAATGCAGATTTTTTAAGATAAAATCATTTTATATGATAATCATTTAATGAAACTAAAAATTAAATTATCTCGTCAGTTAAAAATAGATAAACTTTATTTTTCTTAAGATTTAGCGCAATAGTTAAGTAATGGCTATTAAAAAAAGAAAAAGTCAAAAATATTTCAAAGAACAAAAGTCATTGCATTATTAAAATGATCAATGATGTCTATGTCACTCTGTTTAGTATAGAAACTACGAGTCGACGAACAAATACAAGGATATTAATAGAGTCTAAAAACGTTATATACTTGCACTTAAAACGATATAGGTAAAAAATTATTATTGTTATTACTATCGCCGTCATCGCGGATAAATCGCGTGGTTCAAAATCTGTAAACAACTACACCCGCTGTGCGAAACTAACTGACATCCACTGAGTGAGTGTACTTAAAACCCACGCGGGTTGAATGGACTTTATGGGTATCACAACGAACCGGACGACGGGAAAGCGATCGCTACGATCCGATGATGCCACTATATAATGTTATAATAATATGCACGATGTGTATCGAGTATCGACCGGTACGTTTATTAGAAACATGTACTATTTACAAATTTGAGTAAACATCCTCGTTTATTTTGTAATAAATAATAATTTCGTTGAAAGTTGAAACCATAGCGCGCGCAAGTAGCCAGTAAGTATACGTATACCATACACGATAATATAACTTCTACACACATATTAAACAATGCGTAACGTTTTTCACGTATTTCCACGGTCAATATCTCCTACACGATTTTTGTTTCTCACTTTTTGAACCACAACCGACGATTTTCTCTAAGTCCAAACCTTTGACGAATTTTAATTTTAAACACGGTAACAGTTTTCTTAAGTTACAGATTTATGTAAGTATATTTATACATCTGTAAACGAAATTTAAACAAATTAGCCGAGAAAATTATTTTTTATAACCGTTCAGAGTTAAAACAATGTGACTAATTTTACATTTTTACAAATATATAATATAACAGTTATTAAATAGAAATATTAATAGACATGGTTCAACGTGAAGAAATCGGTTTCGCCTTTTAAAATAATACAGTTTTTACAAATTTCCAAGTATATAATGACAAAATTGTTGTGATCATTATTATAAACTTAAATTTTTTTTTTCCTGTTTTAACTTTTAACCGACGACGCCGCGGGATCTGCTTTCGCATTGCTTCCGCGGCGCAATATAAACTTAAATTTATATTAGTACAAACTCACTCGTAATTTTATACATGTATATCTACTTCTAATATAATATAGTATATACATATATATATATAGATATATCTTAAATATTTTTTTTATGTTCATTTAAAAGGTAGGTATTAATTTGATTATAAAAATAACTTAAAAATGGAGCAAAAATTAGAATAGGTATCTATATTATTTAATACTTCTATCAGTATGTAAAAATTGTATAATTCATTTTCGTTAGAAAAATATCGAAATGGAAGTATTAGCACTGGAAAATTGAGGCTTTACCCTAATTTTATGAAGGTTATAAAAAAAAATGTTATAAACATTTTTTTTTTTTTTTTAATATGTATAAAACAATTTTTTTAAATATAAAATTAATTTTCATTAAATTATGACAACTCTTTTGGGTTTGCAAATTGCAATTTCACATTGTAGTATAGTTGAATTAATTTAAATTATTCTCTAGATTACAGCATTTGTCAAATAACTGTTCGGAAGAAACGCACTAATAAGGTAACAAGCAATTTCAGTAAAATAAATGAAATATATAATTTAAAATTTGTAATTTGTACAATTAATGTTGAAACTCAAAAGTTATAATAGGTAAGCAACGATTTCATTTGTTCTAAATAAAAATAATTGTAATACATTTTTGATGTTGATGGTGTGCGAAGAATGATATAATTATATCTAAATGTATGTATGGACTATAGATATTCGCTATCGCAAGTTAACGTGCCAGTAGCTGATGTTCGATGCTTATGTCTATTTATTGTTTTTAGATAATCTATTCTCATGGGCCTAATGAGTAATACATATCCAATGTTTGTTATTCATATTTCATTCTTGTGTTTTGTGTAATTGTAGAACTGTGGTCTGTGGAAATAGCAATAACTACCTACATCAGAATCTTGATGGTACCAAGCCAACAGGTAAGTAATTAGCATTATAATAATATCTACATACTATTTCAATAATTTTATTCTGTGTGAAACGAGGAAAGTATTGGTTTTACGCTTATACCATGATGTTAATTTTTATTTTATTTTTATCGTGTCAGTGAACACTATATATATAAAAAAAAGGTTATAATAACGTTTCTGACCCAAGCGTGTATACAAGAGGGGCATCGCTTCCATGCTCCCAAATTTAAAAATGCTATAGTATATAGTATAGTATAGTATAATTTTTCAACTTTTCTTGCAATAAAATAGAACTAACAAAACTTGCAAGATAAAATATAAAATATTAGATGATTATTTTTATTACATAGGAAGTATATTATTATTATGTCAACATGTATCCGTGAATTTACCTGACTATTTTATTTATTAATTATAGTTCTGCTATAGTGCTATTTATTTCACTCTGCAGTGTACTGACTATGTATTATAGTACATTAGAGTTTTATAAGATGTACAATAATATGAGATATACATAGTTTTGCGGAAAATTGTAAAAAGAGTTTATCTCAATATTCTAATCGACTCGAATGACAAGACCGCGACGACGTTAATGTTTTCACCGTAATCGTTCGCATTGATATTTATACTTATTGTATCAAATATCTATATTCTGCACATTGTTATTTACGCAGTTTTTACATTTTTTTAAAATTGCCAATCAGATAAAAATTTTCTGTCTGCTAATTATACGTCATATTTAAAGTGTTAAGTATCTTTTTTGTAATTATATTTAAATAAAGTGTTCTTTTCCTTGTACTTGGTATTGTTTTAATTGTTGGTTGAAAACTTATTTACAATGTAAACTGTAAAATCTATCATTTTCAGTAGCGGCTCGTGGGTAAAATAGTTGACGATGCATATTTGTAAACTATAGTAAGCATAATTCTCTATAGTAGAGCGTAGACAGCAGTCAAATTCATAATGCTTGTAGATACTTTCTAAGTTAGGGATCGTGTACTTGTACCTTCATATACGTTTTGTGAAATGACACTATTGCGTGTGCCTTAAATAATACGTACAGATCTTACGATAAATAATTATAACTAAGGCCCGGATTTCAATGCAAAATGCATATTTTTTTGGTTGATCTTACACAATGCGTACCCAGTACATTATCCGTTTCATGAAACGAGGGTTTCATTGCTACAAATTTTATATTGCATTTTTTTCATATTTCGACGTTTTTTCATTTTTAGAGCATTTTTAGCATTATTGGGTCATTTTGTTGGTTTTTAATGCATTTATTATACTAGAGTACTGTACAATATACTATACAAATTTAGCCAATTCAAAATATTATCTAAAAATAGATAATTCGATTCAGTTTTTATCTTATCTTATCTTAATTTATTATTGACTGTGGAGTGTCACCCGTGTCCCGTATTCGGTCAAATTACAAATAATCAGCCAGTTCGTGTTCGTCGCGGTCGTAACGCATGTTGTTTGTGATTTTAATGTGTTACAATGTTACATATTTTTTTATAATGCCCAAAATAAAATCATCTACTTCTTCTCGCTTGCGTGACTACGTAAATGAATTCGGAAAAGACGTCTTTACAACAGATGGGACATTTTACTTTGTAAAATTTGTAATATTAAAGTTGCAGCTGAAAAAAAATTTCGATTCAGCAACACATATCAAGAGAAAAACATATTAATGCATTAACATCGATGAAAAATAAAAAAAAATGAAAAACCACAACAACTTTTAAGCGACGTGTTAAGCAATAATAATTATTCGTTTAATAAAGAACTTTGTATGGCTATGCTATCAGCAAATATTCCATTCAATAAATTGAAGAACAAATTATTTCGCAACTTTTTAGAAAAATGTATAGCCAAAAAAATACCAGATGAGTCTACTTTACGAAAGAATTATGTAGATCAATGTTTTAATGAAACGATTGATTGTATTCGAAAGTACATAGAAAATAAAAAAATATGGGTCAGTATTGATGAGACCTCTGACGTCGAAGGCCGTTATGTCGCCAATGTAATAGTGGGCACATTGGAAATATCTAAGCCAGGAAAATCTTTTTTACTAAATTGTGAAGTACTGGAAAATGCTAATAATAGCACTATTTCGAAATTATTTGATAGATCGATGGCTATTGTATGGCCAAACGGAGTGAAACACGATAATGTTTTATTGTTCGTCACAGATGCAGCTCCATACATGGTTAAAGCCGGTAAGTACATGAAAGCTTTATACTCGAAAATGGAACACGTCACTTGCCTCGCACATGGTCTACACAGGGTAGCTGAAGAAATTCGAGAACATTTTCCTAAAGTAGATGCGCTGATATCAAATGTAAATAAAATTTTTCTTGAAAGCACCTTCAAGAGTTTTAAAGTTTAAATGCATGGCCCCGGATATTCCTTTTCAACCTCAACCAATACTGACACGTTGGGGTACTTGGGTAGAAGCTGCAGTACACTACTGTGACCATTTTCATTTTATTAAAACAGTCATTGATGCACTTGAAGAAAACGATGCCATAGCTATCAAAAAAGCACAAAGTTTAATGGCAGACAAAGAAATTGAAGCGAACTTGATATTCACAAAAGCAAATTATGGAAGTATACCAAGTAGTATAACACGCCTTGAAGCATCAGGGATACCCTTAACTGAGGCAATTGGTATTGTAAATAATGCGAAAAATTATATTTTAAGTAGGTAATACAAATACAAGTAATCAAGGTAAAGCAATAATGAAAAAATTTGAAACCGTTTTAGAAAAAAATGGTGGTTATACTGCAATGGAAACAATTGCAAACATTTTATAATATATATAGAAGGCAAGGAAACTTCTCGTACAAAAATATTAGAAGAACTAACTCCAGACAATATTTGTCACTTGAAATTTGCTCCTATTACATCAATAGATGTCGACGTGGACGTCGAAAGGAGCTTTTTCCCGTACAAAAATATTCTTTCGGATAACAGAAGATCTTTGGTGTTTGAACATATTAAACAATATATTATTGTTCAATGCAATGCTCAAAATTTGGTAAGTACCTACGATTGGCTAACTTAGAATTTAAATTTTAATATACATGTATTTTGGTATGTTTAGAATTGAATTATATTTCTCCAGAACGGCCAAAATATATGCGAATCAACATCAATCAAATTTTCAGTTTTTTTTTTAATAAAATAATAAAAAATAATTTAATCTTATTTATAAATTACAAATCGTGTAAAAATTATATGTGATTTTTAAAAATAACGTTTAATTTTTAATAAAATAAAGTCATTTTTGTGGAAAAATTCATTTTTTTTTGTTAGGCCAAGATTTGAAACGCGAGTGCCGTCGCAATAGGATGATAATAATTAATATAATAATTTTGAATTTTGATGTACGACCGCGATCGCCGAGACGACCACCACCGCCCCGACCCGGCGAGCTTGAGAAAAAGCACATCGGACATCGGTCACCGTTGACCGCGGGGGGGAGGGGAACGACACGCTACAGCTGCCGACCCCCTCCACTCGCCGCTGCTACACTCCCGAGGCCGAACCCTTCCAGCCAGCCGATCTTTTCGTCGCCGCACTGCAGGTACGTACGAGGGATTCGCTCGTCGTCGACGCGTCTTCATTGTTCCTCGCGACGTGCCCGGCGGTTGCGCGACAAATTCCTCTACCACGGCCGTCTCTTCTCGAAGTCATCCCTCCGCGGACGACTGCCGTCCCGTCGCCGAAGCCCTCTCGCCAACTGTTACCCCGGGCACGCGATGGCCGCGTTTAGCATGGACGCTGGATACGCGATGATGACCGTTAACTCACAGATAATCTATAAGCCGACCGACCAGCGCGACGACCCGGAGCCCGACAACGATCACGAGGTGTACGTGGGCAACTTGCCGCCACACTACACCATAGAGAAATTCGTGAGATTGGCAAAGTGAGTACCGAACCGTATGTGTAATATTATACCTACCCGTGTCGCGTACGACGACGCGTTGGACACGCGGCAAGTCGCGGCGCGGCCGATCGCATAATCCACGAGGACTGGACTGCCAGTCTCTCGCGATTTCTTTCGAAAGTTCTTAACGCGTAGCTTTTTCAATTTTTTTTTTCAATTATCATTCCTAGGACAATCGTCCTATCGACACCGTCGTATCCTCGACGGAAAAAAACCTATCCCGTGTGTTAAATAGTAAAGAAATCGTTCCGTTCCCAGCCAGGATTTTCCGGCAACGGTTCGGATAACCGAAAACGATTTACAAGTCAAGAGGGTCGTTGGACTTGCTCCGACTCTGGGGTCGTATTTTAATACGATATAAACGATCATAATTCTAATACGCATTCGACTTCTAAGTATTACTCGTATTTATTTCCACCATAATATATTGTAGCCTGTAGGTATTATAATACAATTAATAAAAACCTCCCGAACATTTTTAGGTTCATTGTTTTTTCCTATATAAGTTCGTTTACTGTTCAAATTTTTTTGCAATGATTTTAAGTGGTTACCTAATGTGTGCGATTTTTTTTTTTATTAAAACAATATGACTAGGTCAGCTGACGATGATGGCTGGGATTTTTTTTAGTTTTTACTGAGTCCATTGAATTTGTCAAGGAGGTTGGACAGTTGGACGTATTGTATCAGCTGGTGGGTAATATATCAGCTGCGTTAAGAAAATGTCTTTTTTCATTTTTTTACTACCAGATGAGTTTTCAAAAGTTTTTTCTTCCAATTATTTATTTATTTTTTTTTTTTTTGAGATAAATCGAAAATAATTAATCTCCGCGTTTATGAGTGTACCTACCTATAGATTATAATAGTATCATGTATTTATTCGAATTAATATGCATACGCATACACAAAAGTACTTAGGTACTATTCATTTACTTGTTTTAATCCTTACCCTTAAAATACGTATTGTATAGGTATGCAAATAAAATAGTAATATATTAACACTTAACAGATACTTATACATCACCATCTGCTTTAAAATAGATTATAACGAAAAAGCCTACTACAAAAAAAAATGTATATGTAAATTGTATGTAATTTTAATAATGTATCAAAATATAAATGTATTAAATAAAAAAAATGTAGTGCGAAGTGTCAGAAGTTTGTTTCGTATATAATTAACTACAACTTACAAGTTATTCTATATTTAATGTTATGAATGTATAATTCATATTTTAAAAATGTAGGTAATCAGTAATCACAATTTAAACTGAATACAGAGAGTTTTAAAAATATTTAATTTATCGCACTTTCACAGAATACAAATTTCCTATTATTAAGAAGATACCAATATGATCAAAATCGATTAGTTATCTATTTCAGTCACTATTTCGTGAATACAAAATGTATTTTTGAATTTTCTTTTTCCCGAAATATAATTAAGTTACTTTATAACAAACTTTTTTAAAATTTTGTTGAAATATACATAAATGTACAATTAACTTTAAATATGAAATAATTTGCAAAAAAAAAAAAAAATTGTAGAAGTTTTAAACTATTATGATTCGTTAAGATGATAGACACAAATTTTAAATTATAAGAATAAAAAAATTTACAATTGCATACAAATTTGCGCTCCAAAACATATTTTACTATTGGCTGAATAAATTATTTTTTGTACATATTTGATGTTAGAATATTGTTCAAACTGATAACTATTACTTAAACTTATGTTTTTTCAATTTTAATTTAACCACATTTAAATTTCAGCAAATTTTTTTCTTAATAAATAGCTTAAAAGATTTATGGATCTCATATTTTTTTTATTATCTACGTTTAAAGTTTCTTAACAATATATAAAATGAAATTTTTTACAGGTTTGAGTTTTAAGTTTAAATTATAGATCAAATGACCGTTAGAATGAAAAATAATTAATTTTTTTAATTTTGAAATAATTTTTTTTAATTTACTTTTTTACTTAAGTATTATAATTAAATTACTATAACTTATTACACTTCAATTTTTAAAATATATTCAGGTAATCTTTTTTATAAGAAGTTTTGAAACACTTTAATAATATGGATCAGTTATGTAGGTGCATTATATCTACTGCAAGTGTAATTAATATTTCTAATTCTGACTGTTTACAAAAAAAATCTACATAAACATTTGAATTTTTTATCATATAGCCCAGAGTTTTTCTTTTATTAAAAATATAGGAACAAAGATAATAATTTTTTTTAATTTCAATGATTTCTCGCTTTAAAATTTAAGGTAAAATTATTAAAAACTATCAGCTGCTAGTTAATAACATATTGTCCAAAGAACAATGCAATGAATGATTAACTTTCCATGCCATTATTTTACCTGACTTTTTATGAATAAAAACTCTTAATTAAATAGTTATTAAGTCATAAATTAGAATAGGATTTTCATTTTGAAAATCCAATTGCATTTTTTTAAATTAAAATTTTTAATTGTGGACTCATGATTACAATTTTGGTTTACTTTATCTCTAATCATCATTCAACTATCCAAAAAAAATATCAATACTTTAAGACAGAAGAATAAAAATATATTATTTTTAAATGAATTGAAATATAAGTACCAGATAGGTAGTGCAGATACATTTTTCAGTTTTGCATTTAATTTTTCCATATACGCTTGTAACACTTCTTGTCATAGAACTTATGCATAAGAAGCATTGGTATTTGTTTGAACTTTTAACTGTAAAGATATTTTCCGACAATTTTAAAATATTTTCCAGTTTATACTCATATTATTTTGAAAAGTTTTAAACACCTTGAAGTTTAATAGCTTTTTGTTGTCCTATATTGTTGGCTATTTAATGTATTTTTTAAGATTTTAGTAATCTATTATTATTATTATTTAACTCTACTACTTAGTTATTTGAGACACCCTAGTATTTAGTTCCATTTCTCAATCATATTCAATCACCTTTTTTAAGATTTTCTTCACTTCTCTTACCTGTTAAAGGTATTCTCATTCATCATTTTATTATGTATAATAAATAATATTCAATATTATCTTCAGTGTTAATGGAATTATGTTGGTAGTTAGTTTTGTGATTATTACATCATTTTTTTTTATTTTCGAGTACAAATGTTAGCCCTTAGCACTAAGTATTGATAACTAATTAGGTATTATTATAATTTTGAGATTGATTTGTTACTTACCTTATGATTTAATAATGAAGATAATAATTTTTACATCTAAATAATCCAAATATTATTTATTATTTGTTATTAAGCCAAAGTATATGCATCATTATTTAATATATTCACCAATTATTTTTATATTACAGAAATTCTGGTTCGATTTACAGTGTACGAATACTAAAAGGATGTGGAGGTTTGAATAAAGGTTTTGGTTACATTATGTATAGAAATTTAGATGCAGTCGACAAAGCAATAGAAATTTTAAATGGAACTTTTTTGCCTGAGAGTGATTCTAATAAACCTTTGATTGTACAAAAAAGTTTGTGCAACACAATTATGATGATCTATGGATTTTCAAAAAAAAATAACAATAAATACTTTATTAGAAAGGTAAGAATTTAATTCATTTTTATTTACTATTCACATGTTATAATTGTAGTTGTATGATTATTTTTAGGAGATAAACTTCTTTATGATCAATTATCCATCACTTTTGTTGAAATTTGAATGTGAAGATGATACCAAATTATTTATATCTTTTAAATCATTAAAGTAAAATATGAAATAATAGTTTCATTTTAAATTATCACATTTAAATAACACATAATTTTTGTTTTAAATAAAGGGCTGCACAAATATTCAAGAAAAAAATGAAAGATTCATTTAATACCTATGGAGTTAAAATGTATTATTTTAATGATACAGAAAACTGGGTGAGTAAAAAGTTGAAAATTAACATAAAATATTGTAATACAATGATAGTAAGTAAAGTAGGTATACTAAGCATGTTTATCAGTAGAAGCTTTTGTGGTACATTAAACAATATAATTGTAGTAGTAGTTAGTAATTTCAATGAGCATATATTATAATACTTTGATCACAAAGTTGTAGATAAATAAACTGATTAAAAATCATAAAATGTAAATTGTAATACTGTAAAATAGAAATGTGTTAGTAAAATGCCTACACATAATAGATTACTGTAATCAGATTTATTTCATGGTAACTATACAAACTAAAAATCAAATGAAAAATGTAGGTATGAATATTTGTTTATTTTAATAATATATGTAATAAAAATATATAGGTATCATTGAATTATAAATTAATAATATCAATAAAGTTAATATTGTAACATAAAATTTATTCATCTTAGAATTTGGTTAAATAAAACATGAACTATTCTCTTGCCTAGAAATAACTATTTAAATATCAAACAAAAATTAAAAATAAATATTATTAATTATGTGTTATCTAAATATGTTATATTTAAGTAGGTAGGTACAATTTATACATTTAATTTAAACAAATAACTGTTTGGCAAAACACATTTTTTATCATGTAATCATACTATTGATATTGATCTATTGACTAATCACTATCAAATTTTATTTCAACATGTTAGTAATATCATATTGTTAAATACCAAGTACAATCCATGATATTCCAAATGAACTTGATAACCTTTTTTTATTCCTACTTCAAAAAATAAGAAATAGATTACTTTTACAATTATATAACAAAAAAACAAAAAAAGTGGGCACACATACACAGTGAATTAAATAATTTTAATTTTTAATAGCATAACTATACATACACATACACACACACTCATACAAATATATATATATATATATATATATATATATATATATATATATGAGAGAGCGGATGTATATACACAAATATATTTTACTGTTAGCTTTATACTAGTATAAGAAAATGAAAATACTTTTTTAAATTTCACTTTAAATAAAATAAACTATCACTATACATGTTTGCTTAAATATGTATTTATTTAGATTATAATAAAATGAATAATATTGATCTTCAACATTTCAAGTGTCAACAATATTGAAAAATTTGAAAATTATATTATGTGAAAAACTAATACCGCAAGTACCTGCATAGTATAACGTTGTCAAATTTGATATTTCCATAATTAAACATATTTGAACAACAGAGGAAAGTGTTTAGGTCTTCTACACAATAATTAATATATTCATATTAAGAAACATTATTTTCAGAAAAAAGATGTAAGATTAATTCATATAATTAAATATAATAGGTAGTAATTAAAACCTCAATAAATCAAGAGATTTTTTAGCTAAAAATAATATACCCGAAATATGATCTCTTAATAATATTACATAAATAAATATAAATTATGATTAATAACCAATTATTAGTATTTTGAGTATTAGTATATTTTAAACGAATATAAAATTTTATTATTACAGTACTTACTCGAATAATTTTAAATTTAAGAAGAAAACTTTGACTTGTATATAATTTAAAAATACTCAACCTTGAAGTTACTTCTAATATAACTTTAATCACGTTATTATGTAATTTGACTTTATCAATGTAATTAATTAAATAATATTATCCTTGCATATTTTACCGTAGGTCTATAGACTATAATATGTACCTACTTGAAATTATATATTTGATCATGGAATATGTTATTTAGCCAATTTAATAATTTATTTTCACTCATTAATAATAATAAGGGAGTCATTTATTTTTAAAACTATTTGACCTTTCAATGGAAAATAAAAAAAGATGGTACAGTGTGAAATTTTAAAATAATTGTCAATATTATAGCCAATGAATAGAAAATAATGATAAGAAGTAATAATTTCAAATTGATAACTGTTATCAAAAAACATCCTTAGCGGCTTAGCAGTCGGCATGTTTTTTCTGTTGGTTCAGGGTTATCAATTAGAAACAACCAAATTTAATTGAATATCAGTCTTATTTCATACTTTTTTTGTAACTTGTAATTTTTATTAATCTTACTTAAAAACCATGTCTAACTCTGTGTATGATAGTTATGTATCTCCACTGTCGACAAGGTATGCGTCGATAGAGATGAAATTCAATTTTAGTGACCGGAAAAAATTTACTACGTGGAGAACTCTTTGGACTCTACTAGCACAAGCTGAAAAGGTAATGTTTTTTTCTTCTTTTTCAGTTATTTAAAAACATTCTAGTGTTATACATTTTTCTAAAACTGATTTATATTGGTTGATATTTATCTGTATAAGTTACTATTAATTTTTTACATAATTTTTAAAGTAATAAACAATATCATAAGCCTCTTTAGTGTTCAAAAATAACACTGTTTGAATGTTATTTTCGCCAATATATTTAAGTAGGTTTAACTACTTGCATTGTGTTTTTGTTTCGATAGGATGTTTTGAGTTTAATGGTGTGTTTGTTAAAATAATATGTATTAAAAGATGTGTTGATATATTAACTGTAGTACCTTAATGTACCTATTAATTATTCTAATATTACAATATTTATATTTGAAGTGTAACATTTAGGCATCAATTAACTGATTTGAAGTATCAATTGTTCAAATAATGATTGAGAGAATATAAATTAGTTACAGCGAGTTTTCATACAGTTAACTTTTTTTTCTTTTGTAGGTAATGAGCTTCATCCATAAAATTTATTTTGTATGGCAGCAAAAGCTTTATTGTTTATATTTATAGTTAGATACTATATACATGTATTATATTTCCTAATTTCATTCCGTTGGTTTTTTATTTTTTTGTAAGATATGTTTTTATTTTAATTACTGTTCATAATTTACCGTGGAAGAAATTGAAAAATTATTAAAAGCAAAAATATTTTGAGCTAAAGTAATGATTAAGTATAATAAATAAGTAATATCCGTCTTATTTATAGTTACCATTTTTATTTTTATTTTTGTACCTAGTTAGAATTATATCACTTAATTATTTCATCCTAGTATTCATGTATTTGTTATTTTTCTAACACTTAATTTCAGTACTTTTAGAAGCATAGATGACCATTTTACTAATATAGCATATAAGCTGTAGTTATGATGTATGTATGTCATACCAAGTGGGTACTGTATGTGTACTAGTTAGTAATATATTCTCTTCGTTTTTATTTGAATTGAAGGTAAGGTGGGAAGATTTAAAGAAGAATATTTCAATTAACCCACAAGGTAATCGAGTGAGATTTGTTCCAATTGTTCCTAACAACATTAATCGTTTTAATGCATTGCCACCAAGTTCGCCACCCAAAAGTTTGTTATTTAAACGTTTTATTCCAAAACATATGACTAATTGTTCAAGTAAGGAAAATATTAACTCAACACAACTTAAAAATGACCAAGAAAACAAAAATATCTCCTCAGATTGTTCATCAGATTCTCTGCATTATGCAGCTAAATTTAGTATGAAAAACTATAAATCTGCTAGTTTACAATTTTCCCAGTACTCGCAAGAAAAAAATAAACATACTACATCAACTTCTTTCACAGAAAATAGTAATATGAATGTATTGAAAAATAGTTCACCTAAATTACCATTACGCACTATTTGGAATAAAGACAACAGAACAGAAGATTTTAAATCTATCTTACCATCAAAAAACAATTCAACTAGAAACCCATTTTCATCAGACTTAAATTGTTTATCCCAAACCATATCAACAACAAATTATGTCGTAAAATCAAAATTACTAAATGAGGCTCATGCATTGCCAAATTCATTAACCACAGTGAATAATCCAAAATACTTTAAACCATCATATTTGGTATCTCCAACTCTTGATCAAAAACTGTACACAATACCTGAAGAAGAAAGTACTAACTCTTCATTTTTCACTTCAGATAATGATAAGTTGTCTTCTACTAGTGATGAAAATATTAATATTTTAGAACAAAATTCTTTTAATTTTATCAACCATCCTTTTAACATAGGTGATATCTGGAAAGATTATCGGTCTCAGCCACCTAGAATTTAATAGACCTTATTAATTTAATTAACCTTTGGATATTTAAATTTTCTTAATCATATTCCATATTGTTTTAAGTAAAATATAATAGTCCTTAAATCGTTGTTGGTTTTAAATAACATCTCAACACCATAACCTAAAAATATGATGAGAAAAAAATGTTTTTCTCTTAGTTAAATTCATAACATAGATAATTATTTTGTTAGAATATACTTAAATAATATAAAATAATTTTTCAACAACATCTGTATCATATTAATAACAATTTTACTAGTAGAATTATTTTATACTCAGTTATAATATATTTTTATTTACCATAGATCAATTTTAAATAAAGCTGATGCACTATGCTTAAGATTAAACATAATTTTTAACAATTATTTAATACATTTTAAAGAAATTGTAATGTATAAAAACATTTGTTACCTTTTATTAAAAATAATGCTTGATTATTCTATCTTTAAACTTAAATATTCTATTTGTGTTATGTTACATGTTCACTATTATCTTTAAGAATTAAAATTATTCACATATTACAATTAAAGTCCTTAAATTTAATTACATAATATAAAAATACAATTAAAATTATGCAGTATAGATCTAATAGATATTTATAAATGTGTGTGATTCGGTCTGTTAATTTTTGTTTTTATATTTTATTAGTTAAGTATTAATTCTATGAAGTTAAATGATGTGTTTTTAATGTATTAGTTGAATAATTGATGTAAAATTTATAGTTTAATTGTATTATGTGTATAATAAAATATTTGTAGATTTCACAAGTTTTTATTAAATTAAAAATAAAATATATACTAGTCATGATACATAAAACTATGAGTTTTAGAATAAAAAGTGTGTTGTTGTTTAAAATTCCTATATATGTATGTTTAAAGACACAAATAACAACTTCTTAATTATTAGAATGAATAAAAATACAACAATATTGCATGTTATGTAAAGTTCTTAAACTTTGGTTGCTTTATTACTAATGATTAATGGTTATTTCAAAACATATACTAGGTACCTATTTTTTTTTTTTTTTATACATGTTATTACGTTATCTACTTATATATTTTATAGATATTTAAAGTTTACGAAGTCGTGTGCTAATTAGGTATAATAATGTTTATCACATAAGTATAACCTCCAAACATTAGTTGATCAATTAATATTATTATTATAGGATTGTGTTTTGTGCTCGTAAGAAATGCATTAGTGTGAGAAAAATCACGTGTTGTTTGGGGTGTGTTGTTTTATATTGCTCTTGTGTTGTTAGCAAAAAATTAACAATGATTGCTGTTAAAAAAAATAAAAATGAGTGTATAGTTCAGCGCTTTTTGAGAATACATCGCTTGTGCAGGTCGACGTGATAGTAAATGAATAACAGCATTTAAGTTATTAATCATTTGTCGTGACAAGAAGTCGTGTTTCGTTGACGTCTTTACGTGTCCCGTCCGACTCTCGTGGCCGACTTGATTTACCCGTACTTGAACGTCAGCACGAAGTCTGCGAAAAACGTGATGGAAGTCAGCGTGGCCATTACGGCCGAGGATATCATCAAGTCCATGCGGTTCTTGGATGGACGCACCTGTGGGGCAAATTGGAGCGCTCTCCAGTCGGAGAATATGATACCGGCCGCTATGGCTAGTAATGCGCCGTACCAGCACGATACGATTAAACACTGTGAACATGATAAAACACGTCGAGTGATGTTCACGGGGTGGTGTTGTTGACAATTATTGGTGGGCAATTGGTGTTTATGTATGTTGCTGGTATTATGTATTAATCAATATTCAAACAAAATTCCGGCTGATTTTAGACAAAATATTAAAAATATGAACTGACGCATAAATTGCCTAAGCATTTTATATAACTCCTAAATATAGAAAATAACTATTATAATTGAAAATAATTAATTTGTATACTATTATAGTTGCAAAAAAAATTTCGATATTAAAGTAAAAACTAAACTAGATGGTACTTAATTAATTTGTAGTAAGTTTTAAAGTAACACCATTCTAATTGTGAACAACACTGAACATTATTTTAATAATCCACCTGAATTCATTTGGACATTTTATAAAATATCTAAGAAATAATTTATGTATAATTTATGCTTTAATTATTTCTTTTAATACTTAATTTGAAATCAGCCGACTTTTCATAAAAAACCTAAGCTTTAATAACTAAAATGTACATATTGTCTGTAATATTTACGTTTACTTCGACGCCTGGCCGAAGTTATAAAATCACTAGCTGTCTACAGCTAGAGAGCGTTAGCCAGGGGACGTAATATCAATAAAAGGTACGCTTTTATTGAATTGAAAGTCTACAGTTTGAAACGATTATTAAAGAACAAGTAAAAACAAATGAAAACATAAATCACGATATTGTAGTTTTTTAAATTTTTTTCTTATGTAGGTACTCATAAATTTTTTCAAATAAATAAATAAATAATTTGATAAACATGGAAAAAATTCAGTTAATTTTTGTAGATTTAGCAGTCGCAAATTTAGTTTTTCATTGTCTTAAGTGTGCTGAAGCCAGTGGGTAATTGTGACTTGCAGTGTAGAGAGTTATAAATGTGTGAGAACAGTTAGACTTACTGGCTTTTTCGGTATTTTTTGTTGCAAAAAATGACTGACCACTATGAGCAGGTCGATTAGGACGGCACCAGACAGAGCCGAGTACACGAAACCGGCTCTGCCGGTGGTGGTGTGTAGCCTCGACGAGTACGGACTGATGAGCAGACAGATGCTGGTGAAGCCCAATATCTGAAACAACCGACGTACCACTCGGATCAATCACTGTTTATAACAAGACGCGAACTCATCTCGAAAGATTTTGATATGCGCGTCGCGCGTTTAAAATTGACGGGTTCGCGTATCGCTTAAAAGCTTAAACTAATATTTTTCGATTTTTCAACACTGTCTACGGCAGAGAATCTCAGCCGCGGTTCTGCTTAGTTGTTTAAAATTTAAATCGATTGTAAATATTTTTCTCTTTTTTAAAAAAAAAAACACAAATCACTTAGTTTATGAAGCTGTAGCAGTGTAGTACGTGTTTTGGATCATGTTTAATCTTATTTGATTTTTAATTTAATTTTTATAAAACAAACTGAAGTGCGTTTCATTAATGTCTCGTCATTCTCTCTTATTATTATTTACTCAATTTTAATGTTAAAAATATCATTTTTCTTTTAAAATATGCCGGTAAATTTAATTATACCTAGATAAAGAATTCCAGAGTTATGGAATTTAAGCATTCAGAGCGTCTCATGCATTTGTTTTTAGAATATACCCCGAATGAGTCTAAAAAAGGTCTAGAACTTCTGGTCTAATCTAACTTCTGGTCATCGTTCGACGATCCGCCACGATAAATCCCCGACTAAAATTTAAAAAAAATCACGTCATTAGCTGCGTCCTTTACAATTGAAATTCATCTCGGGGTGCCGTCACGCCGCGGTCCGAAAACGCGTGGCTTCGTTTTTTTTTTTTTTCATTATATACTCACGATTTCCACAACTTTGATCAGGAACGGCGAGGCGGCTAGCAGAGACTCTTTGAGCGACTTTTCGTTGGCCATGTTTGCGTTTGTCTCCACAGACATCAATATATTATTATTATTATTATATTATAATGGTGTCGTATACGACGGACGTCTGACGTACTCGACCTCCACGCGGTGCCGCGGACGACTGACAACGTTGTCTGCGCGACTCTGCTCACAAACACACCTCAGCGGGGCTATAGGTATATACTAGTATGCCTACGGTAGCGATAAGGGGGCGAGCGCAAAACGCGACTTAATTGGAACTAATGAGACGCGACCGCGCCACTGCCGTCACCGCTGACTCTGCGCCGCGACCGCGATCCCAATAGCGTCGTCTGTCGTATGTTGATGTGTACACCAGTGCGGGGCAGGGTATGCCACCACTCCCAACTGTCCGCATCGGCCGCCACGTCGTCTCCCAGCTCTCTCGCGTTTCACGGCACGCATTATGTGCGTATATCGCAGATTTTTGTTTTGGCGTTTTATTTTTATTTTTCGTTAAAAACTGTTTAAACGTTCTCGCGTATGTACTATGTACCAGCGTGCGACACTATTTAACACGTATATATACAGGGTGTTTCGTCTGCGAGATCGACCACGCCGAGCCGTGCCTTACATAACTTCGTAACTATTTTCCCGATGCCTAAATCCTTTTCGTGGCGTGTGCGTTCGTGTTATACGTCCCACGCATTATCCCGAAGACACAAATCTTTCTTGTAGAGTTTTTGGGTCTCGAAGGCTAGATCGAATTTACTGCCCAGAGTTGAAGTCGTTTCGCGCACGTCTGCAACTGTGTGCTATAGAGATTCGCACATTACGGCTCTGTATGCGTCGTATTATCATTTTCTTCTGGTGTCGTGCGAATTTTGGCGTTTTAAACGAAACACCCTGTATAGCCTCACGTCGTATCCACGGCGGCGGCAGAGGAGAAGCGTGTATAACCTGCGGCAGGTAGTCGCGCGGCTGACATCACACCCGGTCAGTCGGCGCGCGTTACCGTTCCAGCCCGTGGCTGCGACGAGCGCGTCCCCTTCTTGCCGTGGGTCGCCGGGTGAGAACGCCGCCGAATCGCGCGCTGCAAACGCTTTTCATCCGGTCGCTTTTCCCCCCTGGACCGGTTTCCTTTTTGTCGCGGCGGCGTTTTCCCCGCGTGGAACGAATCGCATTCGACGCGCACTGCACGCGTCACGAAACACGTTTTCCGCCGCCGCCGTCACTCGGACGTTTTTCCGTGCGGTGCGTGCGCACACAGATTACGCGTATCGATAGAAAGCAGCGACGGCGGCGACGAAAACCCCGTCGAGGAAAACCATCGCCGCTCCGCACTAATAATTGATATCGAAGGTGCTCGGCACCCGCGTCAAGTATATAATATATATATATATATATATATAGGGTGTTTCAGATCCGTTTGATAAACGCTTTAGTATCTACTTTTATGACTTTTCTTTTTAAATTCGCATTGTAATAATTCGGTACTTATACGAATTCATGTATTTTATCTGCGTGATTTTTAAGTTATTTGGTTTTCTTAAACGGTACCATTATTTATAAAATATTATGTAATGAAAAACAATAATCTACTTTTTTGTATTTTCGAAGTTTAAATTTTATTATTGAAGCATTATAGTTGAAGAGGTTCAAAGTTTATGGTTTTGAGTGTAGGATAAAAGTCGACTGGTACCTCGTAAAATGTACTCTTACAACCAATGTGCTGTTTGTATCTCTTGGACTATTGGTCCAATAATAAAATTCTAGTAATTTTACACATAGAAAAGTTGAAAAAAAGTACAGTGGAATCCGCTTATTTGGGACACATTGGGCGGTGACCTATTTGTCCCCATAATCCGACTGTCCCGATTAGCCGAATAAAAAAAAAAATGAAAAAAAAATTGTACATACTGTATACTTAATTCATACATTGTTTAAAAATTATTATTATTATTAGCAGTAGAACATTATACTTAATACTTACTATTTAAAATTTCATATTTTATCGCACATTAATTAGTTGATTATTTTAATATACACACATACATATTTATTTTTAATTAATTGATTAAAATTTAATTGACAAAATTAAAATATGTAAGATAAATACCGTACATTACCATATAAATACATATAAAATACAAATACGGACGTATATAAAATATAAAGATAAATATGTATATAGATTAGATAATTACAGTTTTGATAGGAAAATAGATAAGTTAGGTCAAAATATCTAGTTCGACACTTTTATTTTTGTCCCTTATAACCGATGGTTTGTCCCCAATACACGGAGTTATTAATTGCCTTAAGGGCATACATTTGTTCGGGACTATTCCACTTTGTCCCCTTTAAACGGTGTCCCAATCAAGCGGATTCCACTGTATATCATCTTTCATAATATAATGCCATTAACTGTAGTTATTATTTAAAAACACTAAAAATTTTTTTGAAAATTATTTAAAACATATTTATTTTTCATAAAATTGTACCTAGCGTGTCATTTTTTGTAGTAAATAAAAAGAACGAATAGAACACATTTTTTTAATAAACACCCTGTACATTATAAAAATATATACATGGCTCGTGAGTATGCTGTATGCGCAGACCGTGCAGGATTTCGGTCGCTGCACATGATGGATATAGTGCGTGTACTTGTATATTATAAGTGTGTACTTACGTATATTACGGGGTGATTTTTTTTTTTTTACGTAAGACGTGGTATTTCTCAACAGATCGTTGTTTTTATGTTTATTTTACAATTTGTATGCACCAAGTGTAGTGCCTTTATTAAAGACTATTATTATTATTATTATTATTATTATTATTATTATTATTGTAGGCGTCGCGTAGTTCGTGCAGTCTTTCAACATGAATATAAAATAAATCATTGCACACCTGACGGATTTATTCTCGGATTATGATACACGGTTCTGCGGGTGTTTTATGATCTTTTTTCGAATTCGGCACTGTCCAGTATACTGCGCCATGCTCGGATGCGTTAAACTTTATTGATTTGTTCACATACCTACTTAATTTTCTATTATTTTAACTGCGAGTTACAATCCGAGTATGAATCATTGTTTTATTCATTCCTGAAACATGTATACAAAAATGTATGTGAATTAGTTTTTGTTTGCTAAGTCGTCAGTATTAATATTTTATGAAAAAACTCAAGTTGAAGTTACAACATGTGGGGTGATTTTTTTCCACAAGACTCAGAATTTTTTGATCTTTGTTTTTTTTTCATTTTAGAAGTCGTGCCAAGTAGTACCCATACTAAGAATATATTATTATTAATAAGGTGTTCAATCTCGACGGACTTATCTTCAGATTATGATAGTTCTTCGAGTTTAATCTATGATTTTTTCTACCAAATGACATGATTTATATTAGTTTTCACCTGCAAGTGCATGGAATCGCATTAGCTTGTGCATCATTTCCTATGTTCTTAATATAAATATAATCAGTTTATGAATCATCATTTTATAGTTTTATTATTATGTATTGTTGATTATTTTTACCAAAAATATTTATGAATATGTGTTATTTAGTTTTTTTAAGCGGTCCTAAATAATGCTTAATAATAGAACTTGCATTTAAGTTTTGATTTAACTTTAAATTTGTAAGTGATATTTGATATTGTTTTTTCGTGTGAATCTGCAGCTTACTTTTTTTTTATTAAATACCTACTGTAGATTATTAAGATTCTCTAATACGCAGATATCAATGAATATTAAAGCCTGCACCATATTATAATGTGTATTTTTATTTTTTGTACCTGATATCTGAACTAATAAATTATTGTATGTACCTATTTTTCCAAACAGTATCATTTTATATCTAAATCATCAGAATCTAAATAATAACAGTACAAAAATATTGATAAATACATAGTATTGAATTTATACATAATAGTTAAATCTTTTGTAACATTTTGTAGACTATTTTCCTTCTTTACTGCTTTGTTTTTCTACATTTATATTGGTTACATAAATTAATGAAACTATACCTATCCAATCTATTTCATACATTTGTAAATTAAACATAATATACTCTTTAGTGCATAAAATTATAAGCAATTTATGTCTAAAATAAAATATTTGACCTAAAAAAAAAAAAAATGGCGATCATAAATATATTATTGAAAAATACAATAATGGATTTAGAAATTACCAAGGAAATTACGTACCTACTTGATTGAATAAAAACCACGTGTACAAGTATTAAACTCTTAAACACATTTCCATTGTTATTGGACTTGAATGTGTCTTTCGGTCGATCGGCATATATATTTAGTGTATATGTTATTATAGCATTAGTACGTATCTAGCTATATCTACCTATTATAGAGTTTTTAATCATTTTCACCGACTATTATTAAACAATATTATTTTTTTAATTTTCGATTTTCAATTTTTATCGTTTTATAACTGTTTTATCATGATTACTACGCATGAATTCGTCGTTTTTATGTAACATTCCTTCGATTAATTGCTTGTTTCTATTTTGTGTCATCCTCATCCGTCGTCATCGAAAACAAAATTTGTATATATATTACGGATATTGCCGTATAACGCGCTGAAAGCCAGCAGCAGAGCATAAAAATCAAACAAATTATAAACCCGTTTATATAAGCCACTCAAATGTAATGATTTATTTTACCAAACACAGAAACCAAAAATATTTCACAATACTGGATTACAATATTATGTAATTCGTCAAAGTTTCTGCAGTATACAATTCAATGCCTTCTTAAAATATTGTACACATTCAAGTGAAACTGTGTTATTGTTTCACCTTGATTCTAGTTCAATAAATTTAAATTAAACAAATACGTAACAATATTATTATTTACGTACATTTCAAGAAACTTCTGTCCAATGTATTCGTATGCTTATTGGGCGCGCGCGCGCGCGCGCGCGTGTGTGTGTTTGTGTGGTGTGTGTGTGTGTGTGTGTTTGTGTGTGTTATAAAATAAAATAAATTCTAACTTGTTTTTGAAGACGAAGGAAACAGATTTTAAACGTCTCATGTTTAACATAAAGTATACAATTTTTTGAGTTTGTTCCTACTACACAGTGATTCTTCCTATAAATTATTCGACGGTCACCCCCAAGAGCTCAATAAATTTATCAGATTTATCTTCAATTATTCAAATTGATATTCAATTTTCATTCGTTAATCGTTTATTTATGGCATTAATAACACTTTAAATCAAACTTTAGTTCGGCTATTTTTGTTTAATTTTTTAAATATTATCTAACAATTATTATTTGTAATTAGCTACATTGTTTAACATTGTGGAATCGTTGACATTGCTATTGAATTACTGGCAAAGTCATAGTTAGGTTTGTTCTGTCCAATTAATTCATAGAATTCGGGAAGACTGAAGTAATTCTGCCTACCTATAAACACATCAATTATTACTAAAATAAACTATGTACAGTGTTACGCACTTTTTTAATTATCTTAATACATTTTTTAACCCGTGCTGTATCATGATGTGTGTCTTTACTTGAACTCAAGATGAACTGGGCAGGTTATATTGCGTTATATATATATGTTGCGCCCCAGTCGTGAAATTGCTCATTTCATGTAATGGGCAATTTTTTGCCCAGTTCATGAAATGACTGCATGGATAGTCCATTTCATGAACTGGTCATTTTTTAATTCTTTTTGGCACAATTCATGAACTGGGTATACTAAAAACCTGTCCAGTTCATGAATTGAATAACAAATAAATAGGTATTCGTTATAATAAACAGGCCATTCGTAGATGATGTTTTCTTGGAAGGTTCTATTCAATTATAATTTAATTTATTTTTATTCCACACTTATAATTCAATCATAAAATATTAGAATTTTTAAACTTAAAAAAAAATTGTTTGTACAAATATATGATAACTATAATAAAAATGTTTTTTATTTTAATTGTATTCTTTTCAAATTTCAGTTTTATACAAAATATAATCATAATTTGACTTGAAATAGGTACATCCCAGTGTCTCGGCCGGTTATTTATTTTGTGCCGGTTTATAGTAACAGAGAGAAAATAATATTTAATATTCTATTATTTAATTATTAACATAGAATAATATGGTACATTTGAACGCGGTATCATTAACTATATCATAATCTTATATTATGTTCTCTAAATGACTAAATCTATAGGTGATCGGTATTGTTTTATGTTTATCTGATACCGTATGAGTAGGTTAGTAGGTATACATAATATGAATACAGTTATTGTCAGTATGTTACTAGTGATTGTGAGTTTACATATTATTTATGTGATTATTTTATTTTCGTTGAAATTAATATACGAAAATGCTTAAAAAATCTAGTACTTAAATATTTTAGTACACTTTTATTATATTATATATATATATATATATATACATTAAGAAAAATTTTGAATAAAAAAAAATGCCCAGTTCATGAAGCATAGATTGCATGAAATCATTATGTCCATTTCATGAAATGAGCAATTTCACGTTTGGAGCGTGACACACACACACACACACACACACACACACACACACACACACACACACACACACACACACACACACACATGTAAATATATCATATCGTGTCAATTCGAGTGATATGTGATGTGGTTTAGATATTAAAGGTTTATATTTTTCAACGACCACAGTACCTTGTGAATGTTTAAATATTATGTATGCTTGTAATTTGTTATAGTCACCTACACACTTTTTTGTTCATAATAGGTAGGTTTTATACGATTTTTATTTATATCTGTAGCTGTACATGTATACCTATGTCAACAATAAAAATGAGGTTCGCGATCATCTATATGACTATTATTACCGATATAAAACGTAAATATTGTAATGTTTTATAATATACTAACGCCGTTGTTTAGTACACACGATCCAAACATGTTTGTGTGAATTTTGAAGTGATGAACTCGAAATTATTATTCGATAATTTTATGACACTATATATAGTTTATATGTGGGCATTAAGAATTAAGGTATACATTTTTATTGGCTTACAATGTGCAGCATTATTGTAAATAATTGTGTTTATACATAAAATTACGATTATTTATATGAATTTATAGAATATTTAAGTTATTAAATAGAGAGTATTGATTAATTATTTTTGACTTTATGTAGTTATACCATACTACAACAGAAGTGGCAAACTCATTTTAAATAAAGAACTAACATTCAATGCTTTCAATATTTTGCACGTGCTAAAAACTATGTCAATACGTAGGTACCTGTTAAAAAAAAAATCCCTAGGTGAAGTTCGTCCTATAGTTCTATTTTTTCGGTTCTTGTATAGGATCAAGAGCATATTTCTGGGGGGGGCTATGGGGCGATCACCCCCGCCCCTGGGCCTTTTCAATTTTTTTTTTTCATTTTCTGTATTATATTATAATAATCATTAGAAAAAAATTACGAAATTATTTAAAGTCATAGATTATGATATTGGTGTGTAATATATTGATAGAAACGCTCGGAATTTACCCAGCTCGTATCGTATCGATTTTATAACGATAGATACTTTTAGATACACGTTATCTGATACTGAACGTTCGATAATTTTTTTTTTTTTGTTAAACACGAAATAGTAATGATATTATTGCAGTACACGAATACGTCTTCACAGTTCACGTAGTACACTAGATGCGTGCAAAATAATATATAGATTTGCAGAACATAAACGATTCAAAGAATTTGATTTATAGAATAATAATTTTAATTAGTTTGTGCTTCATTTTAAAAAAATTTTATTTATTTTTAATCCTAAATATTATAGTTAAATTATTTTTGTTTATTTTTTATTCCTCAACATTACAAGTGTAAAAGTCGCCCCCTGAAAATAGGGTCAGGGACGCCCTTGGATAGGATAATGATGATAAATGCCTAAAATTTTAAAGAAACGATAAACTATTTAAATTTAATTTACAGTTAAACAGTTTTGAGCATCATAGCGTAAGATAATACATTCCATTTACATATTTTACCGTTTATATAGTCGTTACTTGTAAGGTTTTTTTTTTCATAAAAATGTATTAAATTTTAATTTCAAACATTATTGGTAGAAATTTTCTTTTACCGTACGATTTAAAATACGTTTTTATATCTACATCTCAAAATGTATAATGCTTAAAATGACGAAATCATTTTTGATACGCATTTAAAGTTAAAAAATGATGTAAAAACAGATGATTCCGCTTAAATTTGAATTGAATAAAAAAATATCCTGATCTAAAGTTTTTGAGGTATTTTTAGTAGGTATCGTTTGCAATTTTTTTTGGAACTTTCGTCAAGTCTGTATACATCTAAGTGGTGAAGGGTCGTGGTGTGTGATAAAACTTTCAAGCAAAAATACTTTTGGTATTATGATATGGTGAGACTCTCGTTTTCATTACGCTTGGAATTCTATAGAACTATAGAAGAAAAAAAATTATCTTTCTGAAGTACCATTGAGATACAACTTTCTGATCTATATACAGTGGCTGAACGTAACTTTTGGATAACTATTACCTGTGTTTCAAAAAATATATATAAATAAATAACACAATTATGACATACCTAATAAAACGAATATATTTATCTATTTGTCATTTACTATCTAAAAATATGACAATTACTAAGGTTGATATAAATATTTTTATTTATTCAAAATTTGTTTTCGCAGAAGCTTATAATAATAATTAAAAGAAATATTGGTCTTAAAAATACTTAATTAACTTTTATTTGTATTTTACCATTTCGAAAACGATTGCTAAGGGAGATAAATTGAAGAATATTTTGTTTAAAAAACTAACGATTTTTTATTATAAAACTATAGTAAAACATAGTATCATATAAACCTGAAATTAATTATTACCTTCGCATACAAATTTTATATGACTGATTAAAAAGTATGTATATGATAAGGTATATGTATATGATAAGGTGTTATACTTAAATCA
Organism: Therioaphis trifolii; assembly: GCA_027580255.1. Lineage (NCBI taxonomy): Eukaryota > Metazoa > Arthropoda > Insecta > Hemiptera > Aphididae > Therioaphis > Therioaphis trifolii. The sequence continues at coordinate 7,142,837 of CM050404.1, forward strand.
CTTTTTTTCCACAAATAGTTTATATTGCTTTGTATAGTATTTAAATTATTATAATTGTTTAAAATTAAATCAAACGTTTTATTGTTTACATAGTTTTGCATACTGTTTGTAGGTTCGTAGTCCTCATCTATCTAATAGTTAGGTATTCATACGTACCAACTGAGATAAATGTTGAAACGTTTTAAGCGTAGTTTTTTCATTATTATTATACCAACGTGAGTCGCATGACTCATGTAATTAACCGTATAGAATATTATTTAAATATTTTATAAGTTGAAATATTTTTTCACTTATACAACTGTATAACGGGATTTTCTAAACAATTAAAATCGAAAAAATATCATGATGACACAACAACAGGCTACAAGATCACATTAAATATGTTAACGCTTCGTGTACAGTTACTATACAGAAATACATTATAATCAGTGGCGAACCCAGGATTTTTGAACTGTGGGTCTGAATCACTTATGAGAGGCCACTGTGTAACTTCTGTGAACTATGTCAACTATAATATATTAAAAAGTCACTCTCGAAGAAGAGACTTCTTACGATTTACCTTATTTATATCACATTATGATTACCAACATGGCAAAATGCAATATAACTAAAAGACGTCTATAACTAATTTTTAAGTAAAATTTAAAACTTACTTAGAATCTTAAGGTATTATTAATTAATTGTTATTTTTATTTGTCACATTAAAATGTATACCTACTTAATTAATAAATCTACCTGGAATATTTAAATAATTTTGAGTTTTTTAGATTTTGAAAATGGATTAGGTATACATATTTATTAGGTATTTTATTTTTATACTTATAATTTATAGTTACAGTATATATATATTTTTTTTTAGATTTCAACGAATGCTTTCATTTTTGTAATAGAAAGTGGTTCTAAATTCTAATCCAATACAAAAATAATACATATAATATAAAGTTTATATTTTTATCATAATATATAATAAACATAAGTATAACAATAAAATATATATGAGTAAGTTAAACAAAGTAGGTACAGTTATAATAAAGGACATTACAATAACTTTCTGCGCTTTTTCATTAGTGAAAATGTTCTAATTACATTATCAAAGTCTATTGTTTGTGCTATGTTACTTTCTATACTCAATATTGCCAAATATTATACCAGTACCGCGTACGGAACTCGGGGTTTTTCGATTTATTTACAATATATTATATAATGTTAATACGCGACGCCCGGCCGCTTGATATCTAACAAGCTATATTTTTTACTAATATTTATTATTTATTATAGAATCTTTTATACAACATAAAAATTAAATTAAATTAAATTTATAATTATATTTTTATAGAAATACTATTTAGCCCGTGTACATTTTATAAATAATTGTTATTTAATTCTATTTTATTGTTGATTATTGTAGTATTGTAGGTACATATTTTTTGTTTGAAAAAATATGTATGTAGTTTGTTATTTTGAGGGGCCACATTTTACTGAGAAAAAAACTGTGGGTCAGCTGACCTCCCAAACCCCCCTCTGGGTCCGCCCCTGATTATAATATTACACCGTAATAGTAAATTAATGTAATTTTTTCGATTAATTTTCTTATTTTTACTCATGTTTATCTTATGTATAATATTTACACGACTTAGCAGTATTATACAAAATATTTGTCTTTTCTTATAATCTTATCTGTGTAAACTTCCGTGTTTATTCACCGTGTACATGTAACATAACATGTAGAAAAATGATTATATTAAAATAAAATCGACTGCAGTACATTTAACTTAAATAGTATAGTGAAAAGATTATACCTATTATAATATATATACAAGACGCTATATTGCGGATAACGTGTAAATAAAATGAAAAAAAAAACACTTCGGTTTATAAAATGACGTACCTATTTTTTTAAAGTTTGCATATGTTATGTGTTATAAAACTATAAAAATGAATTCGGTAATTTAAAGGTACTCATGTATTGACTACACTCGTTGTCTTTGTTCAGCTGCGGTACTTATATAATATAATACATTAATACTTATATTCTTTGTTTAGCGTACGCAGCAATTAGAAATATATCCGATGAAATTAATTTATAGTTAAACTTAACGTATATATATATATATATATATATATATATATACTGTTTAATACAAATAATAAGAAATAAAAAATAAAAACCGTCACGCTTATTAACTAACTATATTGTCAATAAATTGGCCGCCGTCACTCTTCTTAATCGAATTCCATTTCCCTCGCAAAATGTATGAACGACAGCACGGTGTCCACCAAGTATACAGCCCCGGACAGCACGCATAACACGCCCACCGTGATGCCTATGGCCCGTTCGGAAGACACGCTGATGTATTTGTTTTCGTTTTGGTAACCGATCCAATAGTGCAGGGCTATGCCGCCTACGGCGATAAACATGAACATGCCGACGAAATTCATTATGATGTCCTGTTAAAATAATGAAAAAAAAAAACGTCATTACGAATTTGAGTGGTCTCTCCCCATCATATTCGATCGGAACGTAAACATATTTTGATTTTTATTCATCATGCTCTACGTAGAATTTAGCAGCCTTCGATCAAGTTCCGTGTCGGGAAATGCGCATTTCCATTCAAGCACAGGCATCGTATTTAGTTTGTCACGGCTTGACGTAGCCAAAATCCCTTATTTTAGTTTTTTTTTTGCTTTTGCTATCGATGTCTCACGTCTCAAAAAAAGTTTAGAACCGTATAGTTTATTTGCGCTCTAAGTATTCCATTAAGTATTTTTAGCACTATACTGTCTTCTCAGCACAAGTAGATTGATAAATTATAATAATCATATATATGCATTTATATGGCTCCGTCGGATGTATTGAGGTCCACTGTTATATCAAGTTTAATAAATTTTTTGGGAAAATTTGTTTTTAGTTTTATAGTAATTTTTTAGAAAATACCAGCTAGATTATTATTTATTGACGATAATGATAGCTACATCAATTTGAATCGAGTATATAACATATACTTTTATACCTTTATTTAATGTACTTATATAATAAGGAACGTGTTTAAAATAGTATGATAAAAATGATCGGTTTATAGAACATTTTGGAAAATAAAAAGCCGGTAAGAGTGCGTTCATTTTGAATTTTTTTCTAAAAAAAAGTCGCTTCGTATCACCAACGCAAATTTGGCTTGAATACCACTTCTTTTATTTATTAATATGACTCATCTTTGACAAGCGTATAGATATTTTGGCTATATGGTTATATGGTACTTTACACAATGGCGTAACAGAGGGGAAGGTTTACGATTTGGGTGTTCAAATCCCCCTTGGCTTTTTTTTTCATGGTTTAAAAATGTAGTGAGGATCAACATTTTAATCTTTGTAAAATATTTATTTTAAAAATTAAATTTTTTGTTACCTAAGAAAACATGGAGTGAATTACTACACAAGTTCTCATTTTCTTGTGTTGACCGTATAAAAATATGGAGACTCAGTGGTCTATTCTGTATGACTGTATAATACGTATATAATATATATATATATATATATGGATTAGGGATATAGTATATTATATTTCTTATAGAATTCCCTCTTCCATTGTATATTACTGTGTATGCCACTGTGTACTAGTATACACAAACACACACACACACACACACACACACACACACACACAAATATATATGTAAATGTATAGGTATATAGCTGAATTACACATTGCTTTTGAATGAAAATATAAACCAATTCACATTAAGTAAGTAAATTTGATAATATTTAAGTGAAAGTTTTAGGTTACTCGTATAAACCTTTTATCATGGATGAAATTAATCCGAGTCAATGAGTATCCGGAATATATTAAAATGTATTTATCCACCATAAATATTTAAAAGAACATGAAAATAAAATAATTTGAATTCTGTAGTTTCACAAATTTCCATTAGCAGAAAAAAAATAAAAACATTTCCCTTTGATATTTAAATACTGAGTCGGCATTTTAAAGTTAAATTTTACCATTATTTATTTTTTAAATTTAATTAATCATTAATAAGTTACGTTCTTTAACATTTTTATTTCGTCTGACTATGATGGCATTTTTAGATGACTCAAATAACAAATAATTTAAAAAAATTAACTTTTTTTTTGTGATCGATAATAATTAATGTTGCGGTGATAACAATACAATTATTTCAAATTTCCTGTAATAATTAGCAATGATACATTATCTATGTATTAATGTATTTTTTATGGTCTGTCGCTATCTCTTTCGTGATTATAATAAGTTAAAATATCCGTGGATCCGTAAAATAACTAAAAATTTTATAATTTTCCGACCTTTTAAAATACTCTTACTAATAAGTACATTCCCTTACAATTTAAAATGACAGTAAAATAGTTTTAGCTATGCATTGATCAGTCAATCAGTTAAGACTCGTTCGATTGTATTCATTATATATTTGTATAATAGTATATAACGTAAGCACTCACCACTAGCGTTTTTTTCTGATGGTTGGATCCGAACCCATACGATATCAGAATCACGATGGTGTAGATGAAGAACCCGATAAACACGCCTGACGCAATGATCTCCGCATCTGGGTTTTTCTCCTCATTCAAGTTCCATGTACCACCGACTCCCAAAAACCCGCCGCGATATCCAGTCCGGTACAGCACCAGAATGATGATATTCAGTACCTGTGCAGTGTTCATAAAATACATACGTCATAATTTACGTGTTATGATGTACCAAGGAGGCATTAATCGAATTCTAATAGTGCTTAACAATTGTGCAAATCACGTATATTTTTCGCGTAATTTATTCAGAAATCGATCGAATAAAACCGGCTGTATGCGAGCGTCTTCCGTTTCGAGTTGTTAAGTCCTTCGACTTATCACGGTTCAACTGTATAATATTATACTCTCGTATTTTCATGATGCATAATATAAATATTTACACACTCAATACTCGACCTACCTATATTGGCTATATTATATCTATTATACGTGTGCATGTAGTTGATTACACTAATATATAATATTATAGAAGTTATTTATACTACAGCAGCTAGAGCTTCTGATTTGAGAAGAGAACTGTAAATCGGTTATTATTTCCAGGCGTATTCATAATATTAAGTGATTGTTAAAACAATTGTTTTTTGGTGTACTTCAACCCTTACCTCCTGGCTCCTACAACGAAACGTGGTTAGAAGTTAAACTACGAATGTGATCAACGGTGCTACTCGTTTTATATAACACAGTCGGTCGGTCGACCGAATTAAACGTCTTGTTTCTAGTCTAACGAAAACGCGTATCACTTACCAACTTGACGACTTTGATGACCACCGTGCCCACACTCGCTATGTTCACCATCGCTCGGGAACTCTACAGAACGCGCGTATATGATATTATTGATTGTCACTCGGCACCCACACTCTGTCTCGTTCTCTTGTCGACGTCGTTCTTATTTATATTGCTGCCGCTGCTGTTGTGTTTTAAAAAAAAAACGAAATTTAATTGAATACAGATTTGTAGTCGTTGTCGTTGTTGTCTCGGCCACCCGCGTTCGTCAAATGCGATGCTCGTGATAGACCTCTTAGCGCCTCTTCGACAAAAGTTTTCGCGCACTCGTTATCTTTATGACGTTACGTTTTCGTCGCGTACCTATATACTCTGTTCTATATATGTGATTCGTTCGCATACCTATTACGTAGGCCCTGCCGTATAACAGGCTGCTTGCTGTATTAAATGTATAAATACGTACACCCGCGTATGACATCGTCTCGTATATATATATATATATATATATATATATATGTGTGTGTGTGTGTGTGTGTGTGTGGATAGTTCATATTGCACATAATATGTGTATAGGAGAGATTAGGCGTTGGCTCTCCAAAGTCTCTTCGATACGTAGATATATCTTTGTGTGTGAATTTGTGTTTCGTACTGCGCGCGGCGGATTGGCACTCGAGTAGTCGGTTGTGTGCGAGAAACCAGATTAGATAATACGTCGTGTTGAAGTAGGTATATGTACAGAGTGTTACAAAAGTCTCCGTTCGATTACGAATTTCCGTAGTTGTCGGTTCGCGGTCACTGTAGTTCCATGTAAATTATTTCTGTGACGGAATGAAGGGAGTTACGAGACTTTTTTTTCTTTCCTTTAGCTGCATTAGAGTAGGGTTGCCATATTTTATTTAGCGGAAACCGGGACAAAGTTCTTTTCATTTTTTTTTCTTGATTTTCTGACTATACAATACAATTTTTAACACATATTATATAGATAATAATTAATAATATTTGAAGCTTTAAAAATTAAAGAATATTTAATAAAATATACAATTTTTAATGTGTCCGATGTATTCTCCGTGGGCAGAAAAGTCTGATTTGTTTGATACTTGGCTGAACTGTGTACTTTTTGAAACAACATGTTTTATTGGCAAGTATTGACTCATAAAATTGACAACAAGAAATGTTATCAAAACTTGTATTAATTATTTATGAAGCCTCAACTGTTCTTGTATCTAATTTATTTCGTGATTTTGTCCGTGTGCTATTCATTAATAAAAACACTCGTTCCGTTGCTGCATTTGAGCCAGGTAATGAGAAAGAAAATTCAACAACTATTAATAGACAACAACATTTCTTGCTGTATTTTTTTCATAATTATCTCAGATCTTACTCGTCACCTTTTTCCATCAAATATCTAATAAAATACGTACATAAATTATTGAAGTCTTATTCCGGGACTAATAAACACATTATCGGGACACCGGGACGCCATGCTCGAAACCCGTAGGTACTGTCCCGGCCAAACCGGGACATATGACAACCCTACATTCAGGGGCGGACTCGGGGGGTGTTTAGGAGGTCAGCTGACCCACAGTTATTTTCTCAATTAAATGTGGCCCCTCAAAATTACAAACTACGCAGAACATTTTTTTTAAATATGTGTTATACTAAAATAATTAATAAAAAAAATAATAGTTGTTAAATAATAATTATTTATAAACTATATTAAGGTCCAAACATATTTTTATGAAAACACAAGTTAAATTGAATTTTTATATCAAATGTGATATATATTAAGTAAATCGTGGGCACAGCGAGCGACTTTGTAATACATAGTTGGTCGAAGCTTCTACACAGTGGCCTCTCATAAATGAGGCAGATCCACAGATCTAAAATCCTCGGTACGCCACTGCCTACATTAGAGGTTTCTCCGTTGGTTCTGGATCAAAGTACATATAGTTCAGCTCTTATGCGTATAATATTATGTTATATTTATATGATACGGTTTATCCGCGTGGATATGCTTCAATGAGCTAGAATGGGACGAGTTGTTATGATATTACCTCGGCTAAATGCGTATGCCACTTACGGTAGCACGTTAAACACTTAAAATCAAAACTTAAGTTTATATTTTGGACTAATTTTAAGATGTGAACTGTTTCTGTAAAACTATTATTATTTATTTTTTTTTTGATAATGAATTTTGAAATCGTATAGAGGGTCTTTGTTACATACTGTGTGTAGGTATACTTTTTATGTATACGTACCTATATAGTATAATATAGGTACTTAATGTGATTAATAACACTTATGGGAACGGCGCGTGCAAGTGTAAACACGTGCGGTGAGCAATAATTTGACAGTGATGATTTTTGTGTATACGAATCGTTTCGTCGATAGAAATATTAGTTTGTGTGCATATGTGTGCGCGCACACTGGATTTTTTTGTATCAACCGTTGCCGCTCCCACGACAGTTTTGTAACATTATTGTTTTCATTTTTATTTTTAATATTTTATCGCTAATAAGTGATGATTAAAGCATGGGTTTAAATATGGCATGTATCTATATTATATAATATACCTATATTTATAATTTAATATAAGTATGTGACACATCGACATTATGACAACAAACTTATGACGATGACCCATCAGATATTTTGTCTACATTATGAGTGATGAGTATTTTTATTGCTCGTCTTCCATGATTTTAGTGTGTAAGTTAAGATTTATTCTTAGCGAAAATTATGTGCATGTGTAAGTTACTTTGTGTGTGCGTCAGTACGTGTATGCGTGTATGTGTATGTGTGTTCCCTCTCTATAATTTTGTATATATTTATTAATTACATTTTTCATGTGTGAATTAAGGTATTGGATTAAATTAACACACAAATTAAAAGTCAAACTTCTATACATATATAAATATAATATATTCGTATATTATGTTATACGTTTTATATTTTTTAATTTTAATTCATTGCTATTTTTATCAGGGCCATAAAATAAAATTGTGGTCCGTCGTTCATAGCTTTTAAAATGTTAACGACTCCTCTAGAAATTAATTACGTCTCTTTGGGAGGCACACCTTCCAATTCGAAAATGTTTAGAATACAGTTAACACACTTAATATAATATTATAATAGACATATAGATATTGGTACTTCTTTTTTTTTTGAATTAATAACTATTTGAACTTTTATTGCTATATGCCAGTGGTGTCACTGTCGCCTGGATTTGTTCAAGAAGGGAGCGAGATTCAAACATGAATAATTCTTTCACAGCATGACTTAATACTACATTTTAAATTGAAAATGTCTGGCAGCAAACGTTACATGCCTAACACAATATTCAAACAATTTAAAAATAAAAGTAAAAATGTACTTACTATACATTTTATAAAAATTGTGATTAAATAAACATATTTTTTTAAATATATTTATTCATTAAAATTTTTATAATCTGCACTGATAGGTATAATAAATTTAAAATATTGATATTTGATTCAAAATTTTTCATTTACATTTATATGGTTCAAGGGTGAGGGAATTTACCTCTTTGGTTGCGTCTCTGTTATAGCGTTATATGAAACCCGTTTTTCTCGCTGCACCGAGGTATTTTTTGTCAAGCTCTTATTGTACTCTAGAAATTATTTATTCGACCGAATGTATATATAGGTTGATTATTATGTCTTACGATTTTTAATAACACTAATTATAATGATAATGATTGGTGTACGTTTTCAGGAACTGGGTTTGGACATAACGGAGCAACAGCTGAAGGAATTGCGTGACAATGTGGACAACGTTGACTTTGATGCAGCTGCCAAAGAAGAAAAGCTCACCCGACATGACATCATGGCTCACGTGCACACATATGCCGCTTGCTGTCCCACCGCCGGCCCGATTATTCACTTGGGCGCTACGTCGTGCGATATCGGCGACAACGCTGTAAGTAGTCCTACCTGTAAGCTGAGTGTCCCAAAGAGATTCACCAATTGAGATTCAACGTTTACATCCACCTATAACGCACGAATTTGAATTATATTTCATGTACACTCTAACATATTTATAAAACTACATTTTTATGAAAAAAATAATTTGTCACTATTTTCATCTGCGCTATTTATTAATTTTTTTCGATTTTTTAAATGGCTATTAATTCTGAAATAACCAGTGATGTATATAGGATTTAATTTGGGGGGAGGGGTTAATCAGAAAAAATTTAACCTTATTCCAATTTTAAAATATTGTAATGCATTACCCAAAATAATAACGGCATATATTTTTTGGAAATTATGATACTTAAATTTTTATTTTTCGTCAAATAATTTTAAAGATATAAATATTTGTATTTATTGATGAGAAGGGTACCTGTAAAAATGAACAGTCATAATTCTGGCTTTTTTGAACTTAAAAATATACTTATAAGTTATAACTCTTTCACTAATAGTGGAAAAAGAAAAATTAAAGCATCTCAATTTAAAAAAAAAAATAAATAAATAACAATAATAATAAATAAAAATATTTGTTAAAAAAAAAAAAAAAAAAACTAAAACTAAAAAACGTTTAAAATGTGAAGATATTAGTAGTTAAAATTATATTTATCTGAAATTTGAAATTTCATTAGGTCATATTTTAAAATGAACATGAAAAAATTCAACGTACCTATTGTGTGTATATTTAATGCACTATTCAGGGTTCAATCCCAAATAGTAAATAATTGCAGGAGACCATTATAGGTACATAGTATTATAGACGCGATTCCGGTATAGAATTTTTGGGAACGCAGCCTTCGAGTGAAACCACCAGTCGTAGAGTCGTACAGTCGTAGAGTTTGACTCTTCCCATAGTTTTCCATCTATTACATATTTTACTGATCTTATTCGTGATTTTTTTTTTTTTTTGCATAGGACTTGGTGGTGTTGAGGGACGCATTTGACATATTGTTACCGAAACTGGCAGGTTGCGTGAAAACGTTGGCCGAATTTGCTGACAAACACAAATCATTAGCCACATTGGGTTTCACGCACTTTCAGTGAGTGTGTTTTATTATTTATTAATTATTATTATTATCATATGTATGCTTAAGAGTTTAGACTGTGTCATGCAGTGGCGACTTGTCGGGTGAGGCAAGTGAGACTCTGCCAGCCGCCTCACTTAATAATTGTGAAGAAAAAAGACGTATTATATTTCCATTCGACAGTAAAATTGTAAAAAAAATAATACAATATGAGTTGTGAATTTAAAAAGTTTTCCCACGGTTAAATTGATAGACGATCGGCACTACGATTGTACTAACGTCCGTAACTCTTATCAAAAATTGTACCGGTCATGTTGATGTTTATAATCGACTTATTAGACATTAAATTTTAAAGACGAAAGAGTTTTGACGTTTCGAGAGACTAGAGGTAGATAATTTGCTTCAAATGACCCATACAAATATAGTTATCGTGATCGTTTAGTGGGGGAACTCGAAAATACTACGTGATTATGATAGAATGATACTAAATATACATGTCTCTAAGTAACATTGTCATGTATTTTGCCTAAACGACAAAACTTGTACTTAAAAAATATGTACAGTGAGATTGTTGACGTTTAGTGCTAGGTGTTGTAAACCTGCAATACTTTAATTACAAATCACAGATATCAATAATAAACGTTTATTATTGATATCCGTGTTACTAATTAAAAAGATATCAATTTTTTTCAGACAATTAACATTATAAAATTTGAATTTTGAATTAATTTGTATACTTGTTGTTTTGAAGTCTCCTAGATGAACTGTGAATTTTGTTTTTTGAAAAGTTTTATCTTTGAATTGATTTGCTTTAAACATTTGATCTATTTATTATTTTAATATGTTCTTGTGTAATGATGTCATGATGTTGCTATATCAGTACAAAAGACACTATTTTCCCGTCATAGTGAAAACAACAATCATCAATTAAATTAAATTATCTGTGGTCGTCCTGTAAAAATAAAAAAACAAAACAATTTTTGGAGGCATTTTGTTAAAGACCATCTTTCCCTTGAATCTCTTGGATTACACTTATTGGCTCTTAAAAATTAAATTTGAGAAGTGTATAAGAAAATAGGTATGATTAACCCAAACATATTAATTTTTATCCAATCTCAAAGAATAATATTTGACCTTAAAAAAATTGCCTCACTTCTCACGAGGTTCACGAGTCGCAACTGTAACATTGTAAGTTATGCATACAGTGTATATGTGTAGTATGTTCTTCAAACTAAAATTATTATTTTCATATACTTACTTTGTATGCTCTACTTGATCTTACAGGCCTGCCCAACTGACCACTGTTGGCAAACGAGCGTGTCTCTGGCTACAGGATTTAATTTTGTGTGAAAAGACAATATGTCGTGTCCGTGCTGACCTAAAGTTTCGTGGTATTAAAGGAACCACTGGTACCCAAGCATCATTTTTACAACTATTCAATGGTAATTTATCCCACTATTATAAATAACACTAAAAACAAATACACTACACATATATAGTGGGTTTTGTCTCTAAGCATAAACTCAACTCATTGATAAGGGATTAACTACCTCAGTTTTTTAAGTAACAGTGTTCTTCTTAAATATCATGAAACAAATAAACTAATTTGTTAATATTCTTTCTACTTAAAAGAGTAGTTTTTATAAATTATTTTATTTATTTTGTTTGTACTTTTTCTTCACAGGAGACTATGAAAAAGTTAGAGAATTAGATAACAGAGTGACACAACTTGCTGGGTTCCAGTCTTCTTACTCTGTTACAGGCCAAACATATCCTCGTATTGTTGATGCAGAAGTTGTTTCGTCTTTGAGTGTTCTGGGATCTGCTGTCCATAAGGTAAATATTACAATTTTGTTTGGTTTTAAATTCTTAAAAGATTATTTTTATCACTACGTTTGTTTATTTTATATAGATGTGCACTGACTTAAGGCTGTTGGCTGGTATGAATGAAATAGGAGAACCATTTGAACCTACTCAAATCGGCTCTAGTGCAATGGCTTATAAACAAAATCCAATGAGAAGTGAAAGGGTGTGCTCTATTGCCCGCTACTTAATGAATCTGGTCAACAATACTTTGGCCACCGCATCTGTACAATGGTTAGAGCGTACACTGGATGACAGTGCTAATAGGTATGTAAATTTTAGAATTATGATGTTAAGTATCATAATTATTTTAAATAAACACGGATTTTAAAATAATGTTTTCTCTTTGGTTATTTATGTTTCAGACGTTTATGTTTATCTGAAGCATTTTTGGCTGCTGATAGTATATTATTGACATTACAGAATATTCTTGAAGGATTAACTGTTTTCCCAAAAGTAATATCAAGAAATATTGACAAAGTATTACCCTTTATGGCAACAGAAAACATAATCATTGCAATGGTCAAAGCTGGAGGAGATAGACAAGTAAGTATAAAATGCTAAATTCTATTTAAATATCATTTGTTCGTTAAAATGTACATTTTTAATTATACTAAACATATTTCTGCCGTAAGTTGCTAAATACCAATTATTATAATTCATTACTTATGTTAGGTTAATAAAACTTTAACATTTTATGTCATATTTTTAATCTGATGTGTCTTGTATTAAGTTTACTTGAGTAATAAGCAATTAACACTATAATTGAAATTTTATTCTACTTATTAATTATGATAAGCTTATGACTACTAACCAAAATTTCATAAAAAAAAAAAAATAATAATAATAATAATATAAAGATTAAACTATTTTTATTTCATCAGTCAAGATTCAATATCTAAAATTATTAAAGTAATATGGCTTGTTTATATTGTAAAATTGAATGATATAGTAAAATACATAATGTGAGCATACTTAATGAATACCATATTTAAAATCTAATTTAATGATTTATTAATTTGAGACTATACTTTTCAATTTTGTTAATAAAATACATATGCCTGTATAGTAGTTTTAGCAAATTACATATTAATTATTGATTTTTTTCCAGTCCACTAAACATTTTTAATATTCTATTGAGGTTAGTAAGTTATATATGATATTATAATCTTGTTCAAGTTAATTTTTACTTTTGTTCTAACCATATTTTTTATTTTGTCATGAATTATTGCATTTTTAAATAATATTTAATAAAGTACTGTGTTAGAATGATATGTTTTAAATGTTTGTATTTTATTACCTCTGTATAAACATAAATACTATTGCATATTATTTTACAACTATAAGTACCAAATTTTGTTCATTATTTCTCGTTAATTTTTTTTTTTTAAACTGTCCATTATTAATTTAAAAATAATTTTCAAGATTAAACTGTCTAAATCATTTATAATTTTAATGAAATGTGGTATTAAAACATATGAAAATTTTAGGTTTGCCATGAAAAAATTAGAGTTTTATCATTAGAGGCAGCTAATACAGTTCGAGTTGAAGGTAAAGATAATGATCTTTTGGACAGAGTTGTAAAAGATCCATATTTTTCTCCAATATTAGATCAGCTGCCTCAACTTTTAGATCCATCTACATTTATTGGATGCGCTCCTAATCAAGTAAATTATTTGATATTAATAAATTATTATTATGCTTATTTTTTTTTTTTATACTAAAAGTAAGTTTTATTTTACACAGGTTACATACTTTTTGAAAGAAGAAGTGGAGCCTGTAATTAATAAATACATTTCCAAGATTAAAGCTACTGCTACACAATTAGAAATTTAAATCAAAATGCTACTTTAAGTGTTGTTGATGAAATTATTAAATTAGTAAAAATTAAAATTTGTTCACCCATTAATAAATTGAAATTTTTAATTTTAGTTTTCTGTTTATTGATGTATATGTTAAAAAATATTATGTGTATTTAATTTTTTTTCTATACATCATTCATTTTACATATTTTAAACCTTCAAATAAACTATTATTTTGGTTAAAAAAGTTAAGAAATTAAACCAAGCATTATCTAATACTATGATGTATAAATTATAAAGTTTTTAATACAATAAAAATTTTTTTTTAATATTTAATAATTTGTTTAAATTATATTTAACATCACATTCACTGGGTACAACGCCAATTGGCATCATCCAATATACCAATTTGAAGGTGTTTATATTACAGTCAGCTTTAGAACCTATGCTTTCAATTTTTGTCAGAATTATCTGCAAACATTTGTTTTTATAATTTCAAAACCTGTTTCTAAAAATATTCATTTGTTTTTCATTTATGTACAATATAATATAATATTTTATTGAACATTTATGAGTCTTAACACATATTTTGTTGATTTTTCTAATGGAAGTGAACCAGTATAGACATCTATGTTATGACTAGAGTCCGGATTTTTATGCAATTTCATATTTGTAATGAGTGAATGGAGTTCGATGACAGTAAGAAATGTGGACGATTTGTGTAACAGATAATGCATAGAAAAAAATTTATTTTGCATATAAATGCATATTTCAGAGATGACGGCATATTTTAAAATGTTTGCATATTCAAGCATAATATTTGGTACCTATTAAAGTATTAAAGTTTATAAAACCGTGTATTTTTTTAAATTTCTGTATTTTGTATCTTTATTCAAAAATATTAACCAAAGAAATGCTATAAGAGGATTTAATATGATTTTGTATATTATTTTTTACTATTCTTAATTAAAATATTTGTTTTATTTGTTGAATACATTTTTAAATATTTACTATTCCTCTACCAATATTGTAAGTAGATTTCTGCAATCAAAAAATTAAACTACGTATTTTATTTAGTTGAATTATTATTTATGAAAGAAATTAAAAAAATAATTAAGTACATAAAAATTATGCAAATAAATGCATATATGTTGGGCAAGAGTATATTTTTGCATATAATTAAAAAAAATCAGAGCATATCAAGTGCATATTTAAAAGTTTTTAGGTGCATAAATGCATACTATTTTAGGCTTTTTGAGTGCATACAAATCTGGACTCTAGTTATGACAAACCATGTCACATGATTTCGCTAAATTTTATGCATAATATTGTTATATATTTACAAAAAATAATTGTAATAAAGATTTTAAAATTTTTTTTTATATGATATATGAAATATTAAATGTACTCAATACTTAATAATAATATAACAGTTAAAAATGTTTATTTATTATAATTTTGCAAAAAAAAAGTTTACATCAATTGGCGTTATCAGCAAAGTCTAAGTTTAGGTATTTAAATATTTTCGTACAAATAAGAATACAAATAATAATTACGTACATATTTATAAATAATTAAAAGAAATGAACTGAAATTACTAGGTACATTAAAAATATATGTGGCATATGAACAAATTTAAAATATCTTACCAATAGATAAATCTACTTTGGGTTAGACATAAACCAAGTTAAACTTTTAAAAGTATCAACTGCTAATGTTCTCAGAATCGAACATATTTATTTAATAAATAAATTAATACTCTGTATAGGTATTTATTTTTTAAATTATATAATTTTATTTTATTTATATAAAATGACACTTTTTTTCCCGTTTGAATTGAGGACCTGGCTGACACTACGGTGGTAATACTTTCGCCCGGATATATGATGGCGTCTTACCATTTATGAACTAAGTTACATTTTGGAAGTATGATCTCACTCAAAATGGTCTAGTTTTTTATAAGAGTATAGATTATATAAAACAAAAACTTTGTTTACTCTAATAAAACCTATATCAATTTAATGGCAAGAATAATAATTTATTTTTGAAATGGTTATTGAATGTACATGCAAACAATATATACATGCCTACATTATGTTCAAAAATTAATTTGTTCAGTTTAATTATAAAATAATCTTCCAAGATTCTATCATCATTCAGTCAGATATTTAGAATTTTTAAATATTACTTGAGTATACATATTTTTCATTTTTTTATTTGTACACATATTTATATTTTCTTATTAATTCATCTTCAGAAATTTAATACCTATACAGTGTTGTGTCTTACTCTTTATGAGTTCATATACATATGTTGAGTTATTATTAATTAATACTAGCATATACATTTAAATTAAAGGATATTTTTAATTATGACTTGGGTACCTATTTTTTTTTTTTTTTTTTTATTTGGAGGGAGGAAAAAATGTCAATTGCCAAAGTTTTGTGCATAATCAGTGATTGATATAATCAGTACCTGATATACTATTATAATCATTACTATGGTAATTCAAAAATAACATTTTATCATTGACAGTGGTGACTGGTAATCATTAGTTTTGCTAAGTAATTATTGATTATATTTAATACAAATAGTTCTATCACTGAGTATTTTCTGTTTGAAAAATAGACATAATATTCTGTTTTGATTGAATATTTTCATATGGTCTTGAAAAATATATATTTACATGGTCTATTGTTCTACATGGTCTATTATTCTAAACAAGCTGAGTATTAAAATGAAAGCATAGATTTTATTACTCAGGTACATGGGTGTGATATGTAACACGTAGACCAAAATACCTTAACCCACAAAAGTATATTCATGCCTATACACAAAATTTATTTATTACAATTCGTAATTTATCATTTCGTTAAATTTTTCGCGCGTATTTTTTATTCTCCCGCATCTTTGTCGTTTATCACTAATTCGCCGCCAGAACCCAGCTGACCCGGTGTGAACGTATACCGGATGAAATGCTGATAATTTGATAATGTCAATTATTTCGCGCCAAAATATCACAAACAAAACATCCTTTTTGGACATTGTATTTTATGATAACATTTTGAAGTCACGGTCGGACGAGTCGGATTGTTGAATTTTCACACAATCACGCGAAATGAGTGAAACGGCCAAGTTACGAAGACTCATAGTCAGCACGTTTTCGCTTAATGGCTTTACGATTCAGGAGTAAGTATCCCAAACCGCGAACTTATGTAAAAAAATTTTGTTATTATTAAAAAAAAATTAATCAAAGTACATACAAATTAATTCGAGTTTAAGTAAATTGAATAAATAACTATTTTTCATAAAAATGTTTGTAGGTGTTTAAACAATTGTTTTGTTAAATCTTAATTTACCTTCTCCAATTCTAACAATTTAAAACAAAAACTTTTGAGTGTGCACTTATTTTTTATTTGTTTGGTCTATTGAAAGGAAGGCGTGTGCACATCTGGTCCAACAGTTAGAACCATTGCAGCTGAGAGGAGATCGTGAATTATGGCTGGAAAAAATTATTGATTACATACGCGCTTCGAGCAGTGATGGAAATATTGTAACAGAAGAATTGATTGCCAAGGGTCTAAAAGTGAGTTGTCAATTTTTTTCTTTTTTTCTC
The DNA here is from genome assembly GCA_027580255.1 of Therioaphis trifolii. Lineage (NCBI taxonomy): Eukaryota > Metazoa > Arthropoda > Insecta > Hemiptera > Aphididae > Therioaphis > Therioaphis trifolii. The sequence goes on from CM050404.1 coordinate 7,160,409, forward strand.
TGTTGATTTCTCATAACAAACTCAAAGTAGGTTACAATTATTCATTATGCACATGAATCATACTATATTATGTATTTTTATCAGTTCTGCTGTGAATTACAAGTCCTCAATGACGAAGACATATTACGTGTAATACCTGCTTATAAGTTACCAAGCTATAGATACTGTTCAACTACAAGAAAATTCATGAGAATAGCTTCAAATACATCAATGTTTGGTGATGCTAATTCAAACATTTCTCAATATGTTGACAGGTAGAATATATTGACTTATAGTCCGAGTTTGTTTTCGAATGTTTAGTTGAAATTTGAACATATTTTTTAATTATAGGTACACTGTTATTCGGCAGCGTATGAACAGAATAAAAACTGTTTCTGACGGTAGAATCAATCAACCATTGACTATTGGTGATAAAATACGTGATGTTGATTATCTTTTGAGTTCTGGAGCTGGTGGTAGATTCAGTAATGATTCCAAAAATAATTCTATATTGTTATTAGGTATGTTAGTACAATTAAAAGAAGGTGGTCGCCACTATTTAGAGGATCCGACTGGAGCTATACCCCTCGATCTTTCTACAACAATATCCTTTTAGACACTTATTTTTTTTTCATATTTTATAGCCATTAACTTGTATTTGGTAATGTACTGTGTGACGCAACACTATTCATTTGATGTGATATTTTGATCGTTTTCAGTCAAATATATAAATGATTTTATGTATAAATATTACAATTATAATATAAATAATCATTTAAAACCATTTTGTTGCATACAAATTATTATTTAAATGAAAGTTTTGTTGGTACTTAAAAATTGTAATATAATTATTTGTTAAATCTTTATTTCATTCCAAGATTTTTCAAAATCATTTTTTGAGTTGAAACTAATATATTATGGCAGTATACATAACTTAGAACTAATTTAAAAATTAAATAATTACCATTTTATAATACATAAAGCCCCAAAAAATAAAAAATTACTCACATGGTGCAGTGGTAGTGTGAGACACCACTGAACATTTTAAATTAACAATATCATATCATGATAAAAAACATAAATTCTAAAACCTATCTTATATTATGAATATTGTTATTGATACATTTAATAAAAAAAATCAGTGGTATGTTATATATTATAATGTATCATGCCAGTTAGATGTTAAAATTGTTTTTTAATCGGTGCTCAAGGTGCCCTATAGTTATTAAATTACATTTAGGATATCTATAAATATAAATTGTGTACCGTTTTATCCGCCATATTTATTTTTATATTATTATTCATATTTCAAAGAATGTATCTTTATGATTCCTTAACCCTGTGTAAGACTTCCAAAAAGGATATTTTTCTGAGAATTGCTGTGTATTGGCAGAAGGCCGCTATTGTAATGATCGAAATGTATTTATAGTCACTGATATGGCTCTACCTCCACCTGAACGTGCAGAGATTAGCAAGTAAAAGTTTTTAATAATAATATGTTCTAGTGTATATACTACCCAATAAAACTAATTATTTTTATTTTTTACAGAATATATTTTGGAGAATCTAATCATTTTAAAGATGACAATGACTTTCATTTAAAATCGTCTAATCCAAGATTGTTAGAATACGAACAGGCCAAGAACCGATTAATTGTAATAGTATGTGATGTTTACCTTGATGATCCTAAGGTTTGTGATATATTTTAATATTTTTATGTGTTTATATAACAATTAGATATTAATTATATAATGTTGAAATTCTAAAATATAAAATTAATGTATTAATGTAATTTTAAGTTCAATCTGTAGTTTAATGTACCATTATAGCTTAAAGACAAACATTTAAATTTCTGGTATTATATTAAATTTCATAAATTAATATACTCTTTTATTTATGTAGTACATTTATTTGGAACTTTCATTGAATAAAAATAATTATGTGTGTTTACTGTGTAATAAATATATTAATCAAAGAATCAATTCAAATTGTAATTTCCTATACATTGAGTTCAAATTTGTATGGAATTACTTGCAATACTTGTCATTAAAAGACAATATTGATAATTTTGTTAGTATGTGATTAAAAGGTTATGTAGTTTTGTTTCAGTTGCTTATTCTGTGCAGATCTGGTATAAATTGGATACTAATAGATGTAGTCGTGTGATATTTTTTGATTTGTGTCTTTCGTGTATTTTTTTAACATCATTTACTAATTAAAAATGTTATTTCCACATTTTTTATGCACAAATTAAAACACTTATGAAACTATGTTGTTACAAATCAATTTCTTTTTGATTTTTTGTTTTTTGAAATGACTCTATTTAATTTTTGACATGACATTATTAAAGAAGTGATTGTTTAATTTTTATTGTGAATATGAAGAAGTCTTTAAAACTATATGATATCAATATTATTATAATTAATTATCTATCTGTATTTTTTACAGTTTTATTTATAATTCTTACAATTATTTTGCAGGTTTTAAGAAAATTCCATACCTTGTTAAGTGCATTCAATGATGTTGCGCCCGTGGCCATAATTATGATGGGTGATTTCTTTTCATGTCGTGTGCCTTCACATAAATACGCTCAAGAGTTGAAATCTCATTTGACCCAACTTGGGCATTATTTACATGATACAGCACCTGGGCTTTGCAAACACACCACATTTGTATTTTTACCAGGTCCTGGAGATCGTTATAGTGGTGCTGCAGGTGCAAGTATTTTGCCAAGGTAAAGTATTTACCTTAAAGGATTTTTTTTTTATGGATATTTAAATGCAGTAATTTCATTTTACTGACCTTATTTTTTTATGAAATAATGTTTTACTCAAATTTTTATCACTCAGACCTCCTATACCTGAATTTTTGACTGAAGAATTCAGGCGACTAGTTCCTCGGTGTGTATTTGCTACTAATCCATGCCGAGTGCAATATTGTACCCAACAAATACAAATAATACGAGCTGATAGTCTGATGAACAAAACTGCTAATTATGATGTCAGGCGTCGATCAGTTGATCAAAAAAAATGTCCTACAGTGGAAGATACTGATGCAATTAGGAATGTAAGTATAATTAAAATAATCAGATACCAAATTTGTTCTTTTATTTATTATTCATCAATATATTAATTTAATTTTTACATTTTTTATGTTTTATACATTTGTTATTTTATGTCTGTGTATTATGTTGTCGGTGTGATCATTGGTACTGTGAATACAGTATATTAAAACGTTGGAAAGTCAGTCGCATCTTATTACTGTTCCTCTGGACGTATGTCCCACTTACTGGCCTCTTGCGTCGCATTCATTGAATTTGTATCCAATGCCAGATCTCGTATGCATAGCAGATTCTAATGCTCCAGAATATAGTACTACAAATTCAGATGACTCCAATAGTTCTAGCTCAAAAATATCTTCTCAGACAGGTTGTCTCTTCTTCAATCCGGTAAGTTAAAAATATAACCATAATAATCAAATTTAAATTATTTTATTTACAATTTTTGAACAGATCGAAGTAATTTAACGCTAATTGAATAAGTAACATATTATATAATTCTAATTAAAACTAATTTTTAGAGTAAGCTCTATTATGTTGACGGTGACAGTCCAAAAGGGTATAAGCGACATTTTTTTAACTATTCAGGAGAGCTAGAGAATAATTTTTTACCAATGACTTAACTTATCATTAAATATTTTTTAATTTTAAAACATTCCATTTAGCACAAAGTTTGGTTTTAATCTATTTTAAATGACCATTTAACTATATTTTCGATTAATAATTTTTATCATTTGAAACCTTAGTTTAATATGGATTTTAGTTCTTATGCCCTTTTGAATTGTCGCGTTGAATTATAATACATGTACCCATATTTAGCTGTAAATATATATTTTAACTTAGATCAATCATAGTATTGATGTTTATATTACTTAATATTATCTCAGTGGAAGTATATTTTTTAATAATTATTTATAATTTAAAAAACAAAGTAACTTTTTAATAATTTTTATTTTTAAAATGTGTATATACATAGTATATATTTTATACTCATGTATACATAGAAAAAATGAATAATGTTTTTCTACTATATTTATTTCAATATATAGTAGTTTACATATTATTTGTATAATTGATGTATTATTTACAAATACAATTTTCATTATGTATCAAATATTTAATAGAAAATATCTGGATAGCAAATATTTTTAATTACAAGCACTATGAAATATAAATAACTGAGATACTATTAAATAAAATATAGTTAAAAACTTAAAACCAATTAAAGTGTCATTATAGATTTATTTTAATTTTACTTGTTAAGAAAAATAAATTTAAAAACTAATATAATATTTTCAAGAAAAAAAATGTACGCATTAACATATAAATTATAATTATTTATTAAAATGGTATTTATTTTAAATTTAAGTGTAATATTATACTGAATAAAGTTAATTAGAATACTTATAAAGTACTGTTTAAAATGAAAACATGTGAAGTGTTTGTTGTTATTGTTTAATTTTTTTTTAAGTATAAAATAAATGGAATACATGTAGGAAGTTACTAAGTTCAAAACAGATGTGATTGAGAACAATAAGAAGATTATAGTTGTGATCTAATAAAATTTGATGAAAATATACCTTTGTAATTTGAAAACTCAAATTGTAAAGTAACAATGAAATTGTTAGTTTTGATAAATTATTGTTCAATTTGTATTTATTATTATTTTTTTTTTTTATTCAATTATCATAATATGAATAATTTTGCTCATTTTTCTTTTATTAGTTTTTATATTTTATCATATATTCAAAGTAATTGAAAGTGCAAAAGCATAATATTGCATACAATTTGTATTAATACTATTTTCAAAAGTTATTGGGAATTTATAAAAAAAATTTTTTATGTACTTATTTAACTACCACAAATTCAAATTTTTGTTTTTTTTATATATAATTAAGCTTGGTTTGCTTAGGTTTTAAAATTATAATTTTGGGATATGATAAAAAGGTAATTTAAAATTTTGTAATTGAAATCCAAAAAATTCATTAAAAAAAAATAAATAATAATAATAACAATAAATAATCATCCAGCTGATTTTAAGGAAATTGGAACACAGTGATAAAAATGTATGGTTTATTATATTTTGTAGTACCTATTGACATTTCAGATGTATGTATATAAATATTTAGAAAAAATAAGTGATAGCATTCAAAGAAAAGAAAATACTATTTTGTTAATAAACTGCATTATTTGTTTAAAAATTTCATAGAAGTTGTTTTGTGCTTTCATTTTTAACCTGAGAACTTGGATAAAGTAATATCTTAAAATAAGTTGAAAATACAATGAATTAGATAATTAAATTAAAAACACTTGTGTAACATAAAACTGATAAAGTGATAATCTAAAATATAGCATCGAATCTGTCTATTAAGTAATGTTTTAAATGAAATAAAATTAATAGAAATAGTTTTTCCGTGTATGTTTTTTTATAGTCGTCGTTTGCCAGAAATAAGTTCAGATTTTCAGTGTACATGACTGCTCAACGCCAAATTGATGATAGTCAAATACCTGATGATAATGATGAAGATATGAATGACATCAATTAATTTATATTTTTAACATCATATTAATGATTGAAAAATGTAAAAAAAAATATTTGTCAAATTTATAAAATTATGTTTTTGGTTTTTATATTAATGTAAATATTAGGATGTGATTTTATATTTTGTATATTTTAATGTTTTTTGTGCATAATTTGATTTTTAATATATTTTCTACTTATTATGTATTTGAATAATGTTTAAAAAAAAAAAAATATATATATATATATAAATATATCAGTTTTATCAGGTCAATTTTTCAATCCAAAAGTAAATCGAAATTTATAAAATTGGCACCTAAACATTATACCTACGATTGTTAAGATGTAAACCATTTTGCATTATAAACAAAATTTTTAAAAATAGAGTAATATTATAGATGTAAAAATAAACATATTAAATTATTAAAATTAAAGTTAAACATAATTTAATTATGTAATTTACATAAATTTTTTCAAAATGTATTTATATATATAATTTTATTCTTAATTTTATTTATTTAGTTTAATTTTTTTTCAAACTATAAGTTATAGTTTGTTATTTTTCTTTTTTGGGTTATTAAAGTTTTGATGACCTCACTATTCGTAAAACCATTATTCAAATAAATATTACCATATATTATAATATATTCTAATACTTATCCGGCAATGCCGGTAATGTCAAGGCAATGCCAGTAATGATGGTGCAAACCAATCAATGTTTATTTTATCATTTTGCTAACCAAAATGGGTGTAACACAAAAATTTTAATGACTAGAGCTAGTGTTAGTAACTATAATTATACATGTTACCAGAATATATATATATATATATATATTATGATTTTAATAACAATAAAATTACTTATTCTATGGTTAGTTATTTTATGATATTATAGTCTTTGTGAGTATTAGTTTTGAAAATGTTTATATTTACTATATATTAAATTTTTTTTTTCATTTCTTTCTTTTCCTATGACTAATTCTTATGGGTAATTTAGCTATATATGCGTATACTTTACTAGGTTTCATAATATTTATTATATAGTTAAATATGCAGGTGGTATATATTATGTCGGTGACTGGTTCGTGACAGAACGATATGTCTGTGTGGGCTTATCGCATGTTAATGAATGGCATTCTAGCAAGTTCAATGACGGAGCCCCCGATTTATCCTAATATTTTAGTGGTATTGAGATAAGTTCTCTTGTTATTATGCTACTATTATCGTTCAATATTAAATCATATTTGCGAGTATATTTCTGTTGAATTTTGTCGTTATATCTATGTGGTTATGAATATTTTTAAAATTTAATTTATTTAATATGTCCCTATCCGTGCTCCCGTTCCAGTATACAATTACCGGAGTCTGTCCGTCGGAGTACAGGTATTTTTCTATCCTTTCGGTCGTCAGAGTTGTTATTATTATCAGGCATTCTATGATTTGGTTGTTGTATTTGATTATGATAAGTATAATGTGGTTGTCTGTTATTGAGTCGATTATTGTTATTATAGTTACAATAATTATTTTCGTTACGGTTGAAATTATAATTTGTATATAATATATTTTAATATTCGTTTATTAGAAATCCTAAATTGGAACCAGGAATGTCATGGAGTCCATATTTGGTGTTTTAAAATAACATTTTTCTTGTTTTGTCTGTTTATAGTATATGCACTCAAATATCAGCTCAAAACAGCTTTGACTACTTTTGTTGCTATAGCAATTTATTTAAAATTCTGCATAAACAACATGATGGAATTCAACAAAACGACCAAAATGAAAATCCATGTATAGATGAAATACCTACCGTATTAATATTTTTGCCATTCTCAAGCAGAAGAAAAGTTGCCGCTCATTCATTTTTTAAAAGTTTTTTCTTTTAAACAAAAAAATGTATTATTTATCAATATTTATGATCAATTTAATTATTACTTATTTATTATTTGAAAATATGTAAAATGTAAATGGGCATTGAGCATAAAAACATGAATCAAATACATTACATTAAGATTTGAAAAATGTTTTTTCAACTTTCAAGATTAAGAGTATGGTAGTAATTATTTAAAAAATATTTTGAGGTAGAATGGTCATCTTTTCATTAGGTTTTTCAGAAAATTCTTGTATCATACTTATGTCCATGGTTGATTATATACCACCAGTGGTATCAACATTTATGTCATCATGGCTCACTGAATAATCTAGTTAGAAAAGATAACAATTATAGAAACATACAAAATTAACAAAATTATATTTTTTATTTTTAAGTAAAAATAGTAACTTACATATTAGGCAACCCATATTAAAACAGTGATTTTCAGTTCAGTCAGGAAATTTTTATAATTTATTAGTAGAGTACTTCTGAAATCTCCATTGCATTCATATGGACTTGTCACAGTCAAGAATTGATCTTCCATCATATTCATTACCTTAGTACTTATTGAAGGTGATTGATACTCAGCTTGAACACCTTCTGTTATAAGTAGGGCTCGGAAGTTGATGACCTTAAAAACAATAAAAAATGACCATAAAGATGGCAAAAAATGTCCTAAAAAAATTACAAATATTAGTTTATATTAAAAAAAAATACATTTTTTTAAAATATTTTACTCTATTTTACTATAAAATTCAAAATATGACATAAAAATGGCAAAAAATGTCCTATAAAAATGACCTAAAAAATTACAAATATTTTTTCTGAGGCCACCTTTACTTCACATACTTTACAATAAAGAACTGTGCCATCGGAAGAAAAAATATTGTCGCCGAATTCCGACACAAATGCACGCATTTCGAAAATATTACGAAAAATAATAAAATGTAGGTATAATATTATTCACTACAATACGACAACGACAATAATGTAATCGTCGAGATAAAATTGGATAGGTACTAATTTTAGTCTGTGGTTTAAGTTATCAGCATAATGGTCGACAAGAAACGATAAGAAATGAACTAGTGTGAAATCAGTAAAAATAACAAAAAATGTTGGAAAATGACCTATAAATCTCAAAAAATGACTTAAAAAGGAATAAACACCAAAAAATGCAAAATAAAAATTAGTTATTTAGATTCACATGCTTATGAAACAGATTTTTGGCCAGGAGAGCATCGTCTAAAAAGTTCCAAAAAAAAATGCAAAATGCATCAACTTCCGAGCCCTAGTTATAAGTATATCTGTTGAAATATATATAAAAAAAATGATTAAATTAACTTTTGGCTAATTACATTTTTGTAGATATTGATATGCGTTAGCCTAGGACAATTTATTATCAGACTGAATGTATTCTGGGAGAAAAGTGACATTTACATAATAATTGTCTGTCAGTATTAATTATTACAATCACAAAAAACAATATAAGTTTAGTAACCTGAAATTCTATAATAAAATATATGAAAACAAAACTTTCAAGGTATTTATGGTACTTTTAAGTAGAAGAATAAAAATAGAAAAAAATGTAGTACAAAAAGATATTATTTGGAGTTATACCTGATTTCTTTTTAAATAATGCTAATCTCTTAAAACAATTTTAACAATATTTTTATTAATACAAAATTGTTTATGATCTCTGGTTTAGTTTTGTATGTTATCCAATGAACATTCTTTAAAATAAAAAAAACGTAAAATAGTTTTGGAGATACTTGAAAAAAATGTGCTAAGTTTGGATTATTGAAATACTAAAAATAAAAGAGTTGGACAATCTCATTTGAAACTATTCCATAACTTGGGGTATACTTTTATCGTATGTCTGCTGGTTATTTCGCACTGCGATACATTATTAATACACACCTTTTTTTTAAATTCCAATCATGTCTAACTGATTTCCATAATTTCTCAATACACTTTTTCAGTTATTCAATAGTTTTCATTCCACTTGTCTGTAATATTGGTTCTCAAAATTAGGTTCCCTATGTTGAATCCTGATTATCAAAACTTAGATTCTGTAATGAAATTGTTTTACAAAAATTTAATGTTAGCTATTATTTTTTAGAAAATCAAATTGATTAAAAAGTTAAATATTATAACATACTTAATGTAGATGATTGGTTTGTAAAAATTAGATCAAACAAAAGTTTATTTTTCCTCTTTATTGTGGTATTAGTAGGTTGATTAAAAGTATTAATCTAAAAAAAAATTAGAATATGGGCATGAGTATTAATGTATTCAAAAGACTAAGAAGGTATCAGAACTTGGTAACGATTTACTTCTTTTAATACATACAAAACATTGATTATGTTTTGACTTCAATTTAATATAATTATTAATTACTTACTTTTTCACTATTTTCCTTTTTTCTTTTCTTATGTTTCATTGTATAAAAAATGACTTATGGCTATACAATCGTTCCCTGGACCAGTTGTCTACAAAGCATTAAATCGGTATATAATACCTATATTCCGATGTATTTGATTTAATTTCACTCATAACACCATCAGTCTTAAATAAAAAAAATATTTATTGAAACATAATATGGTAAGGACATTTGTAATTATACAAACCTTTATATTTTCTATAATTGATTATTGAAACTACCTATATAAGTTCTAATAAAATATTACTTTCAGTATCTGAGACATTTATAATTCTTTTCACGGCCATATTTTACAATCAGAAGCAGTAGTTTAATAGTGATTTAAAAATACTAAAAACATGAATATGTAAATAAAAATAAAAATAAAAGATTTCTGATCAAAACCTTCAATGGACAACTTTATTGATAACACGGATTGACTTATCACTTTTTGTTATCAACACCACCTTTAATTATGTTTTAATTTTATTATGTTTTCACTATAAATTTTATCAAGATAGTGAATATTATTTAAATAGTAAATACAAATAATAATTTATACTTCATTTTATGTTCTTTTTCATTTATCTAGTGGCCTTAGTGATATTTATAAGAAAGTTCACTTTGTTAAAATGCGCTTGGTTAATATAAAGACTTTTATAAACATACAAACATTTAATTTAATAAATAATCCATAACAATTAAATCAGAGTAATAACATTTTTTGAATCTATTTTAAAAAAAGGCATAATTATTGTTTATTTAAAATTACATAACAATGAATTGCAATTAATGGTGGCATTTTTAAGATAATATTTTAAATGACTATCTATATAATTTATAAAAAAAAAATGTATATAATATATTAATATGTATTCCTATTATATGCAAGAAAATAATTTAGTTCGCCATACTTTATTATATCACTCCGATCAACTAATCGGAGTGAAACTTAAAGTTGAAAAATGAAAAAAAAAAATTCTGCTTCCCTCGTGAATGACTCTGAAGAACAAAGTCCGACCACCAGAGTTTGATTACACCATGCTTTTCAGCATACAAAAGTATACCGGTGGACAAAAAAAAAAAGAAAAAAGGGTGCCCTGCGATGCAATGAATGTTCCATACCAAATTCTAGGTATCCACAAATTTCCTTAACAAATAAGCTATTGACTACATATAGTTTTACGAAACTAATGATATTTTTAATTCTGGTTTTACTTACCTGAGTACTAGTGACGAGTACTGGACGTTTTTAACTGTTGCAGTGTCAAAATTAAAGTGGAATTCAGTATAAATGTATAAAATGAACTGATACAAATCACAATACAATGATAATTAAATATTATTCAACAATATTTTAATTTCCCACTTATTTGAACAAATATTTTATTGTTAGATCGGTAGTGCAGACAGTGATCGCAGGATAAGTTTCCCTTTGTACAGTTGTACACATTAATCTATGATAATGTTCACTCCCCTTGACAACCATGTACGGGTATTTCCACGACAAGTACCTATTTCTCCATTTTAAATCAATTTTAATACTTTAATAATTATTACTTATTACTAGGGCTAGGGACTGCATGCCCTAAAAATCCTTAAAATATGCATGCATTTATGCCCAATTATCATAATATGATATATTATCATCATATATTATATGTTATTAAAATATGCAAAAACGCTGAAATATTCTCTTAAATATGCTCTAATAAATTAAAAAAATAATAGGTACTCTATTATTTTCATTTCTGACAAACAGTAACACAGTAAAATGTTTTTGAGCACTAACTTTGACTTCACAAAGTGTACAAAATAGTACTTATTAGTAATTGATCAATTAAAAACACAGAATTTTCACTTTAGGCATTTTTAATTTGATCTAAAAAAAAAAAAACCTTGTCTATTATGTTATAATTATTACTAGATGGAAACACATACAATACAAATAGACGAATTTACATCAACACACCATATTAGGCGTATTCTTTATCGACCGATTTCGTTTTTTACATCTCACAAATAATTGGGAAAACTCACAATATTAATTATTTAATAATTTTAATTTAATCATTTTTATCCACTTTTTTCCAATTTCTAGAAGTTTCATATTCAATTTTCTATAGTACTTTATGTATAAAACATTTTTCTCTATCAATTATTGTTGTAGTTTTAATAAAATGTGTGAAATATGCTCTTAAAATACTAATATAACAAAATAGGCTCTTATAGGGAAAATAATATAACACTGTTGCATACGTGACAAAAATTTCAAATCAATTTGACAACTTTTGGGCTAAAAATGGAACTTTGAAAGTACCTCGTTTAAAAAAAATCTATTTCTAATATTACTTTTAGTTTTTATATTGTGACTAATACATATAATATGACTTTATTAATATATTCATCTAGCGATTCTGAAAAGATTTTAAAAATCGTTTATATCCTCCTTTGCAAACTTTTACAGAGTAAACTGTTTTTTACATCAATATTCAACTAAAAAAGTGTTGGAAAATATGTGTTCATTACAAACCTTGATGTGTAGATGGAAAACAACAAAATATTTAAAAAAGTTTTGATAAAAAAGATTACTTATTACATGAGTGTCATTTCAATCAGTGCCGGCGCTAGGTATTGCGGGGCCCTGGACATAGATAATAGCCTCTTGATTTTAAAATCAGGATTTAAAAAAAAATACTGTTTTTCGTCGATTTTAAACACTTTAATAATATTAGGTTATTCTTATTCTTTTTTTTAACACAAAATTATTTACAAATAATAAAATAATAACTAATTAGGTACATACAACAACAATATATACATTTTTAATTGAAGTAAGAACATATTAATTTTATACTAAAATATTTTTTTTCTCGATTTACTCTCAGCAAAGGCATTGACCTACTTGACGGGTATCGTCAAAATATTACGCTTTCGTTGTATCGATAACGATTTACTCTGTAGTTTGTACTATGGCTGAATTTAGATATTATTTTCCAAATAACTGGTGATAGGCATAATATAGATTTATAATTGGTTGATATAAAATGTCAATGTGTCTCACGGTATTCGTATTAAGATGATAATTAAAAATCACGGGGCCCTTTAACAAGCGCGGGGCCCTGGAAAAATGTCCCATTTGTCCTCCCCTAGTGCCGGCACTGATTTCAATTATAGATATACTAATTGAAATGTGATAAAGCGTGGAGTTTGTATATTTTATGTAGACCAGTTCTTTAATGTGTATTATAAATTATAATTAATGTACAGCATGTAACAAATGTTACAACATGATAGGAATTCTAAATTTCTGATATGGGATATACAATGTGTCCCGGGGGGAAGTGACCGCCCGGCGCCATATGAAAGTACACCAAAAGTTATGCAGAATCCACCTTTAAATGGGGGGTCTAACTTTATTATGTTTTAAGTTATGGGCGTTTTAATTTTTGTCTTAACAAAACAAAATCTGCCGAGAATTTTTTATGTATCTTCAAAAATATTCAACTTTTTTAAGTAATTTTTTTTTTATTTTAAAGCTGTTTTATTATGCTATCAAATGACATAACACAATTAAACCAGAAATGTACAAATTAATTTAAAAAAAAATTTTAATGAAATTTTTTTTGTAAAAAATCAGCATTTTTATAAGTAAATCGAGTATGACATCAAATAATCTCCTATTTACTACAGTTTTTGTTTGTATTTTATTATTCTACTAAATAATACCTACAATTTTGTTAAATTAATTTTTTTCGTATCTCTCATAATTTCCAAGTTATACGCTGTTAAACTTGACTATTTAGGATTGCAGCATTGCAATTTTTACCATTGCAGCAAATGAAATTCGACAAAATCGCGTGGAAATTCAAAGAACTACACAAAGTGTTTCATTAAGAGTTCAAGCATGTCTGCAGTCAGGTGGGGAACACTTCGAAAATTTAATGAATTAAGCATAACTTTTATTTTCTTAATCTATGATCTGAAAAGGTTACAGTTTTTGTGTTGTTTTTTATGTTTATTAATTTTCCTTTGTGTTTATTAAAATACGTTTTTAATTAAATCATTACAATTTCAATTTGTTTGAGTTCATTCACACGATCAACTAGCAACAAAATGTAATAATAGGCCTTAGGGTTTTAAATTATATTCTTGTAATCGCCTTACACAGAGCGATAAACGATTCCGAGAATCCTAAATAGTCAAGTTTAACAGCGTATAACTTGGAAATTATGAGAGATACGAAAAAAATTAATTTAACAAAATTATAGGTATTATTTAGTAGAATAATAAAATACAAACAAAAACTGTAGTAAATAGGAGATTATTTGATGTCATACTCGATTTACTTATAAAAATGCTGATTTTTTACAAAAAAAATTCATTAAAATTTTTTTTTAATTAATTTGTAAATTTCTGGTTTAATTGTGTTATGTCATTTGATAGCATAATAAAACAGCTTTAAAATAAAAAAAAAATTACTTAAAAAAGTTGAATATTTTTGAAGATACATAAAAAATTCTCGGCAGATTTTGTTTTGTTAAGACAAAAATTAAAACGCCCATAACTTAAAACATAATAAAGTTAGACCCCCCATTTAAAGGTGGATTCTGCATAACTTTTGGTGTACTTTCATATGGCGCCGGGCGGTCACTTCCCCCCGGGACACATTGTATAGTGGGAAAAGCATGTTGATTTGTCAGCAATTCATCCACGAGCAATTTAAATACTGCTTACAGTAAATAAATAGCACAGTCCTTTATTATGTATATCAGCTCATTCTTGAATTATGAATTATTGTATTTTATTAATGTAAAATTGTTTATCTAAGTCACTCGATGTTTTCCCCAACGTGGTTAATGAAAAGAGATAAACTGTTGCGTTTTGACATAATTAAAATCGTCTACTTAAGTGTATAGTCAAAATACATGTTTGCCTTGTGAATCATAGGATAAGTATATTGATAAATTGATATTACCCATGCACATCACGTTTCATTTTACGAATATCTCACCTCATTACACAGTTATTTAATATATGTTTTAACTTATTTTAATATATGTTTTAACGTAAGATTTTATACAGCATTTGACTCCAGTTAAAAAAATTTTCCAATTGATATTTAAGAAAATTTGAGTGAGTACACAAATATTATTTTTAGTAGATATGATACCATGAAAAGTTATTTGTACAATTCTTTAGTGTATATAATTCCAAGATAACATATTAAAAAAAACGAGGGAAATTAAAAGAATAAATAAAACTATATTTTCATGTTTTGATCAACAATATGATTCTAACAATATGTAATTACAGATATGCACGTTCATATTTCTAAAATATATTTATATTATATATATTGTATGCTTATTTTTTCATTGTATTAGTTATGTAATACGCTTTGATTAGAACACATTTTTTTGTTGACAATTAATTAGTTGTTAGAACAATATACTTACCTATAGTCTTTTTCATTTCTTTTAGATGCTGTAATGATTTGTAAAAATCCTTAGAATTATTTAAAAATAATTTTTTATATTACTAATAATAAGAACTTCTCTACTCATTATTTTATGATATGACTAATGAAATAAATTTCTTTCATAGATATAATATCAGACATCAGTTAAAATTGCAATAATATATTTTGTAAGAGATTTTCATCACAACATTTAATGTAATTTTAATGTCAACTAATGAAATTAAAATATTTCTACGTTTTATAGTAGATCTTAGTACCTAGAGTGAAATAAATATGAGCTATGCAACTATTATGATAACTGGTTAAAAATTGGTAATAAATTATTTAGTTTCTTCTTTCTTTAAAATTATAAAATATAGGCTATCTCACAAACATACACTCCATTGCAAATTCTTCTGAGATATTGAAAATAATCAAATCCAACTTTTTTTTTTTTTTTGATAACTGTCACCATGATAACGACTATAATTGAACAGAAGTATATCATAACTTCATAATTTTTTAGTAGACGAGGCCCTTTTAGTTTCATAATAATGTTTATTTTTGTTAATATCATTATGTTTCGTCTGGAGTCTTCTTTTATTTATTTATTTTTTTGAGTCGAATTTCATCCAAGAGTTACGTTCTGAAATTTCTGGTGATCAGAAATTGCGTTTGAAAAAGTGATATTTGAAATTCTCAAAGTGTTTTTAATCGTACGAAAAAACTTTAAAAAGGAGCGTTAAAATGTGCCACATACGTAATACCTCGCAAAGTCCTTCTCCGAAGTTTGTTAATAGCCTGTGTTAAGATCACAACAAATGTAGTTTCATATTTTACGACTCAAAAATCCTCTGGAAAATGAAACACAGCGATTTTACTAGTAATGATGTTGGTAGGTACTACTAGTATTGAACACAAAATTTGAAAATTATTTTTTTCAATGTAGACTCGTTCACTGCGAAAATGTTCCACCCATTCAAATTATTAAGTACCTATAGTAAGTTAATTACAATTATTAGTCAACACTTCAATAACAAACAGTGTATGTTGGGTATCTCAGTACCTACATTATATTGAAATTGTAAACGACTTAAGAATACAAATGAAAGTTGTCGATTTTATTGTACTTTCATTTTCTGCTTTAATTTAATCTAAGGAATGCGTAATACCGTTTTATAGCATTTATGTTGATGGGGTAGAGTTCATAGGAGTGTGATTCTTCGAATTATTAAAACAATTTTTATTCGTTTGGTTTGAACTTTGAAGTATCTACTTTGACCGTAAAATTCTGTTATCATTACTGAAGGTTCAAATAATTAATCAATTTATATCATTAATATTGGCGTTTTATTAGTGTTATTATTGGTTATAGTGTATAGTATAATAACTTTATTATAAGCACTCTTTATATACCATATAGTCTTTAAGTCTACTCGTACACACACTGATACACATACATATGTATATACACCTTACACGCCATCACCATTAAGTCACTCGTAATTTTTGCTTAACGATCCCAACCACTCTGAGCTAAAATCTTACAATTTTAAACGTTTATCGACAAAAGTTTTATGGCTTTAAAAATAGTTTCTAAAAATTTAGCTAATTTACCCTAAATATAACAATAGACCTTGAAAAGATATCTCATTATTGAAAGTTTTTATGTACTAAAATCTTTCATTCTTGATAATAAGAACAACAAGTTTAATATGACATTACTTACATACAGTACTAACGAAACTAAAAAAATCACGAAAATCGTTACCTAGTCAGAATATTTTTTAATAAACATTTCATTCAAATGTTGAGAGATTGTTTCAATATCAAGAACTTACTTTTAATGTTTTAAAAAAAATAATTGGTCTATCTGATGTTATTAAAATTATTGATATGGATTTTTGGGTTGTTTTCTATAGTCGATAATTCAAATTAATTTAAAATTTTTAAAATTAATTCGTGATATTTTATGCGATTTTTCTAAAACGAATGCTTAAAACTTAACAGTATTCTGTATTTGTGTATATTTTGAATAATCAATGGGTTTGGAAGTCCTTTAAATCGTTCATAGATTTTTATCAAGTGTCAGTATTAAGATCAAATTATTGTATTATTTTTTCATGTTTGCATTAAATTATAAAACACGTTATGATTTGCCTTTGTTTTACTTTGGGATGATAATAAAATAAAAAAAATTGTGATTCAATATAACTAGAAGATTGTATATTGTGTTTAAATTAACAAATACAATTAATCTATTTTAAAGCAATATTGTATAATATATTTAAATTGTTTTACTGTAGGACATAGGTATAGGTATTTTGAGTTCCTTAAAATAGTCATAATATGTAAATACATACATATTTTATAATACAATTGCTAATATACATAATTATGAAACTTTTTACTACTTAAGCTTATATTTCCGTATTTTGAATTTTTATTGCTTATTAATCCTAGCCTTGGTTTTCACTTTTCACGAATTGAATTTGGGCTAAGTTTTTTACTTTTAACTTTTGAGATGTTTGTAACTCATTAATTCACTATCATATTTACATTTCCCACATTGCCATTTTAGCTACCCAATGTGAAAAAAGTCTACATGGTTAAATCGATCGTCTAGTTCGATACAAAAGTAATTTACTTGTACCTTATATACCATAGTCATCACTCGAGCTTCATACACCTGAAACTTCTTGACAGTGGTCAGTGAAAATAAATTCAGAAATTCAAATTCTATCCAGTTATTGTTCTTCGAGAATGAAAAGGTCTTATACTAAACATGTTGTATTAGTTCAGTATAGAGAGATTGGCCCGGTATAGAACCTAACCTAATACCATACAGTTCGAGTTCTATCGTATGAATATTGTACGGTTATTATTTTATAATAATAATACTTGTAACAAATTATAATTTTGCGTAGGCACAGTAATAGTTTATTCGGTGTTACATAATATAAACATAAGATATATTCATTTATTATTTTGATTCCATTTATTAAGGTAAACGTCATTTAGGCTGAAGTTCATAAGCGTATGAGATAATAGAATATGGCATATGCAAATTTATAGTAACATTTCTCATGTTAATTATCACAATGTATGAGTCCTAAAAATATAATACTTAACTTAAATAAAATTTTTACATTTAATATAACTGGTTTACTAATTTTTTTTTTTTAATTTATAATAACAAGACATTCCTAGCCTATAAGGCTATCTACTACATCTATGGATACTTAGTAACATTAATTTTTTGACTATTTTAACATCATAATAGTTAAGTAGTTACAGCGATAATAAGTAATAACAATAGTGACAAACAGTGGTTATTAAGTTAAGAATTATCAGACATGTAGACAATAATGAAAGAGTGGATAGAGAATATAATATTATTGGTAATTATTACGTTAGTATAGTTTAATATTTATTTAATAGTCATTATCGAATAAGATCTTGCGGACGACGGCGTTTTAGACGTCTTTGATTTACTACTGGTTTACTGATGAATTACGTGAATACTTAAATAAATTAATGGATGGAAAAATGTCCAATACCAAAACAGCTCACCGTGAAAAAGTCCCACATCCAATAATTCCATTTGATCAGGTCCTACTGCTATTCAATCGCTTTGAAAGAGTTTCACGCGTAAAACATATTTTGTAGTTTTCTTAAAACACGTGGTCTCGTCACGCGGTAATTTTTTTTCGTTTTTTTTTTTTGTCTTTGTTTTCGGTAGCAGAATCTCAACACGACATGTTCTCGCTGGCCAAGGTGGCTTATTGTTCGTGCGTGGAAGAGCACCGGCGGTGGTACGACACAGTGCCGAAGAACGTTTTGAAAATCGACGCAGAAGACTGCTGCATAGCGCTGCTAGGCACAGCGAGTGACGGCCGCGAACCGTCGTCGGACACGAGCGTTTGCGAAACGGCAGCGCGCCACGGGCACGCGAGCTGTCTGGCGTGGGCCCGACGAAAAGGGTACGCGTGGGACGAGGGCACGTGCGAAGCGGCCGCGGAGGGCGGTCACGCGGAGTGTCTGCGGTACGCGCTCGGGAACGGGTGCGCGTTTCACTCGGACTTGTGCGCGGTCGCCGCGGCCGGCGGTCACGTGGAGTGTCTGCGGCACGCCCACGAGCACGGCTGTCCGTGGAACCAGGGCACGTGTGCGGCCGCCGCGGCCCAGGGACGGCTCGAGTGTTTGCGGTACGCCCACGAGAACGGGTGTCCGTGGAACTCGGTGACGTGCGAGGCGGCCACGAGGGCCGGCCACGCGGAGTGTTTGCGGTACGCCCATCAGAACGGGTGTCGGTTGGACCTGGGCCTGAGTTACGTGGCCGCGAAGGGCGGTCACCTGGAGTGTTTGCGGTACGCGCGCGAAATCGGGTGTTCGTGGGACCAGAAGACTTGCGAGGTCGCCGCGAGCGGCGGTCACCTGGAGTGCTTGCGGTACGCTTGTGAGAACGGGTGTTCGTGGGACGAGAAGACGTGCACGTCGGCCGCGAGTTGGGGTCACCTGGAGTGTTTGAGGTACGCCTACGAGGACGGGTGTCCGTGGGATCGGGAGACGTGCGAAGTGGCCGCGAGTGGCGGTCACCTGGAGTGTTTGCGGTACGCCTACGAGTACGGGTGTCCGTGGGACGAGAAGACGTGCAAGGCTGCCGCGAGAAGTGGTCACTTGGAGTGTTTGAGGTACGCCTACGAGGACGGGTGTCCGTGGGACGAGAAGACGTGCACGTCGGCCGCGAGTTGGGGTCACCTGGAGTGTTTGAGGTACGCCTACGAGGACGGGTGTCCGTGGGATCGGGAGACGTGCGAAGTGGCCGCGAGTGGCGGTCACCTGGAGTGTTTGCGGTACGTCTACGAGTACGGGTGTCCGTGGGACGAGAAGACGTGCAAGGCTGCCGCGAGAAGTGGTCACTTGGAGTGTTTGAGGTACGCCTACGAGGACGGGTGTCCGTGGGACGAGAAGACGTGCACGTCGGCCGCGAGTTGGGGTCACCTGGAGTGTTTGAGGTACGCCTACGAGGACGGGTGTCCGTGGGATCGGGAGACGTGCGAAGTGGCCGCGAGTGGCGGTCACCTGGAGTGTTTGCGGTACGCCTACGAGTACGGGTGTCCGTGGGACGAGAAGACGTGCGAGGCTGCCGCGAGAAGTGGTCACTTGGAGTGTTTGCGGTTCGCCCACGAGAACGGGTGTCCGTGGGACCAGAAGACTTGCTCAGAGGCTCAAAGTTGGGGTCGTCTGGAGTGTTTGCGATACGCCCGGGAGAACGGATGTCCGTGGAAAAAGAAGACGCGCGCTACCGCCCGGTATGACGTTGATTTCTTGGGGGGTTTCTTTGATGGCATCGAAGACGGATATCCGTTGATTTGAGCGATGGTCGTCAGCTACCTGATTTTTCGTTCCAAGAATTTGGTTCCTTTCCTTGATATATACTTCGGTACCGTATACCAGTGGTGCGCAACCTGGGGGTCGTGACCCCTCAGGAGGTCGCGAAATTTTATGAGGGGGTCGCCAGTAATTTTATCAGTAAGAGATATCCAGAATTATCAAAACAAGTAATATCAATTTTACTTCCTTTTGCATCAACTTATTTATGCGAAACAGCATTTTCAACACTAACGATAATCAAAAACAAATATCGCTCCAGATTAAATGTTGAAGCTGATTTAAGAGTAGCAGTGTCAAATATTTAACCAAACATAGAATCAATCATGTCTACAATGCAAGCTCAGGTCTCTAATTAAAATAATTAAATAGTAATTTTATAATTTTAAAAATATTAAAATTTTGATTATCATTATAATAATACATTTTTTAATTTTAGATTTTATAAATTTTGTATTTTTTTTTCATGTTTTTGATTAATTAAATTAAAGAAATATTAAAATTGCCTAAAATTAACGATGCAATGAATATGAATGAAATGTGTGTATATGTTACGGCTAAAGTCCAAAACGCGGCTAAAGTGTACATTATCCGGTTAATGTGAACATTATCTATAGTAGTTGGATAAAGTAAACACTCAAAATGTAAAATCATTTTTTCGTACATTAACCGGATGTTTTGTACATTAGCCATTGATGGATGGATGAAGTAACTGGTTAGACAAAATAAACAAAATCTTATTATCTTACATGTTTAACGGCATTAAATGTATTAATGTAAGGTATGAAATAACTTATGGTGCTGTTTTTATGTTGTGAAAACCGTACAAAGATAAGATCATCTTATTAAGATGGCAATTTAACTTAATTTTGTAATAATAAATAATAGTAACAACAGGTTAACATAACACTATCTCTCATTACCTACTTATCTGGAAATAATTTATCGTAATCGTTTGATGTTTATTTCCCAATATTAAATTTAGGTTAGGTTAGGTTAATACTAAATTTAAATTTTAAAAAACGTTACAATAGAACAACATTATACGAGGTCTCAGTTTGACATTTGTCCTGAGCCAATCATTAAAGTAGACGAGGTGTCAAATATAAAAAAATCTTTACGAGAAATCGCTAAAAATATGTCATTGTGAGGTGGTCAGGGCTATCAACGTTGTGCATGTAAATCCAATTGCAAAACAAATAAATGCAAATGCAAAGCATCAGGCATTTTATGCAATTCTAAATGTCATCAAAGTTTACCTTGTTTAAATAAATAATAAAACAAATGTTATCTTATTAATAGAATTAATAAAATCTAATAAAATATATTATATTTAATAAAAATAAATTTAATAAAGGTATTTTAATATTAAATTATTAACTTATATTAATTAATTGTATTGAAATAAATATATGTTATGAGTGTATTAATAATATTTTACATTAGCCATAACAAGAAGGCTAAAGTTACTTTAGCCGGGTAATTTACACATAATCCATTTCCTAATAGTTTTTATTCACGGCTGAAGTCCGAAATTGGCTAATGTCCAAATTATCCGGATAATGTGGACATTAGCCAATTTCGGACTTCAGCCGTAACATATACATTAAGACTATCAAGTAAATATATTATAGACTTACATAATGTTGGTAGGAAAGGGGTCGTATTATAAAAGTAAATCATTTTGGGTGGTCGTGGATCAAAAAAGGTAGCGCACCACTGCCGTATACAGTACTTATGTTCTAAATACCACATAATTAGCCGTGTAAATAATAAATTGTATATAATTGTATGTATGCATAAATCATGCGTAATTTATGTATCTATAAATTAATAAATTTAAGAATTATTTTTTTTTTAAAGGAACTTTTTTTTTTCACAAAAATTTATTGTCCATATAATTATTTCTATTAATGATGTAATTGGTTAATAAATAAAATGTACCATTATTAATTTATCTAAGCTGGTTAGAAATAAAAAATTTAAAAATAACATAGTATGCGTTTCAAATTCTAAGTGAACCGAAGAATTTCAACGTCCATTAACTCGATTCGTCACACATTTCAACTAGTTGATACTTCGGCTGTATGTTGATCAATTATCGGTGCTTACGTGATGAACTGTTGTCATAAACACTTTCATTCTGTTTTTAAGCTTGTTTTGCTGGTCAACCGAACTGTTTGATACATAAGAATATATATTTGTTACCCTTAACCTGTTCATTATTAATATTGTTTATTAATCAGTATAAAGCATTACATACAAAAACGCTTACATGTTTTACATTTACATTTTTTATAACTTGAAAATAATTTTGTTTTAGATCTTTTAGTACTCCGAATGGTTTGAAATGCTAACACTGAATAATTAATATAACTTAATTCAACTTTTAAATACACACTTAGCTCAAAACAACTTTGACTACTTTTGTTGCTATAGCTATTTATTTAATACTCTGAATAAACAACATGATGAAATCCTACAAAACAATCAAAATGAAAATCCATTTATAGATGAAATACCTGCCATATTAATATTTTTGCCATTCTCAAGCCGAAGAAAAGTTGTCGCCCATTCATTTTTTAAGTTTTTTCTTTTAAACAATACAATTTATTATTTATCAATATTTATTATCAATTTAATTATTGCGTATTTATGATTCGGAAATATGTAAAACATAGCTGGGCATTAAGCATAAAAACACGAATCAAATACATTACATTAAGATTTGAAAAAAGTTTTTTCAACTTTCAAGATTAAGAGGATGGTAGGTGTGTTTATTGTCTCTGGCCATTAACCGGCAATATAGAAAAAAACACGTTATCTTAAACTCATATTATGGTGCTTAATTATAGTTAGAATATTTTAGTATCAATTTTAAAGAGAAATATTTTTGAGGATGAGATATTTTTTGTAAAATATTCATTGATAAAAATGTTATGAATGTTCAAAAATATAACTTAAGTTCCAGTCACTTCTTAGAAGGATGATATATACGAAAGGAATATATTTCATGGTTTCAAAAAATTATAAAATTAGCAGAGACAGGAAAACATGTGATGTATAACATTTTCAAAATAAGCTACAATCAAATAATTATAGGAGTAAATATTTTTTTTCTTCATATTTTCATTAGTAAAAAAAATTGTTCCCTATATAATGTTGTCGCTCTAATCACACGCTTGTTCTGCTTTTAAGAAACTGATGCATACAAATCCGAGTAATTATGTTAAACTAAAATATGTTTTCGTAATCAAATCATTTTTAATTTTTTCTTTGTTGAATTTTTATACAAAACACATTATATTATTATACTATAAATAAAAACACAGATATAAATGTAAAATTAATTATAATAATAATAATAAAAAAAAAAAAAAAAAAAAACAAGCACAAGTAATTACAATAAGAAATAAAAAACAAATTGTTTTTACACTTCCAATAGATATAAAATACAAAGTATAACATGGTCGGTAAGTTATTAGATTATGATAGTCTAGTATCATCAAACGAGAATGAAATTAGAACATTTTGATTGAATATGCTAATATTACAAAGATTACCGTGTGTCAAGGCTACGCAATCATAATACTGGAGAAACTCGATTGATCGTCACCGTCGGTACTGGGACTATGATGTTTAACAGGAATTTTACAATAGATGTCTGTATTTTACTATGTGTGTATTATATAAGAATAGCAGGGTAAAATAAACATATATACATGTGTACGTACAAAAATAAATATAAATAATAAAAAACATACATATATACCTACTAAACAAAATTTACGATAATCAAGATAATAAAGTTTACACTGTATGTAGAAAGTTCTATCTCAGCTTTGATATTAAGTTAAGAACAAAAAGAAAAATAATAAATTAATGTTTCAGAATTAGGAATTGATTATTTATCATAATTGTAAAAATGTATAATGTATATTAGTGCAATATTTTATATGTTTTTTTTTTTTTGTTGATACAAGTCCTTGCAATTTGATTCAGTTCCTATTCTTAATATTTTTTCTTCAAGTTTGTTTTGCTTGTGTTGAGGAGAATTATTATTAGTGTTATAATATTTTTTAATTTCAGTAATTTTTGTTTAACAGTAGATGATTCCAGTCTTCGGTAACCTATATTTTCAAGGTTACCTTGTACTTTTGTAACAGTTGGACAAGTAGTTGTAGTAATACGTTTGTTAGTTAATTTTTCATACAATTTAGGTGATTTAATAATTATTTTTTAAACATATTAATGGAGAATGGACTTCTTTTCATTAGGTTTTTCAGAAACTTCTTGTATCATACTTATATCCATCTTAGATTTTATACCACCAGTGGTATCAACATTTATGCCATCATTGCTCACTGTATAATCAAGTTTAAGAAAAGATAACAATTATAGAAACATACAAAATTAACTAAATTATATTTTTTATTTTTAAGTAAAAATAGTAACTTACATATTAGGCAACCCATATTAAAACAGTGATTTTCAGTTCAGTCAGGAAATTTTTATAATTTATTAGTAGAGTACTTCTGAAATCTCCATTGCATTCATATGGACTTTTCACAGTCAAGAATTGATCTTCCATCATATCCATTACCTTAGTACTTATTGAAGGTGATTGATACTCAGCTTGACCACTTTCTGTTTTATAAGTCTATCTGTTGAAATACATAAATAAAATGATTAAACTAACTCAGTTAATTACATTTTTGTAGATATTGATATGCGTTAGCCTAGGACAATTTATTATCAGACTGAATGTATTCTGGGAGAAAAGTGACATTTACATAATAATTAACTGTCAGTATTAATTATTACAATCACAAAAAACAAGATAAGTTTTGTAACCTGAAATTCTGTAGTGAAATATATGAAAACAAAACTTTTAAGGTATTTATGGTATTTTTAAGTAGAAGAATAAAAATAAAATAAAAAGTAGTACAAAAAGATACTATTTGGAGTTATACCTGATTTCCTGAGATACATTAATAATACACACCTTTTTTTTATTCCAATCATGTCTAACTGATTTCCATAATTTCTCAATACACTTTTTCAGTTACGCAATAGTTTTCATACCACTTGTCTGTAATATTGGTTGTCAAATACGTAACGGTTAGGGCATTGAGCATAAAAACGTGAATCAAATACATTACATTAAGATTTGAAAAATGTTTTTTCAACTTTCAAGATTAAGAGTATGGTAGTTATTATTTAAAAAATATTTTGATGTAGAATGGTCATCTTTTCATTAGGTTTTTCAGAAAATTCTTGTATCATACTTATGTCCATCGTAGATTTTATACCACCAGTGGTATCAACATTTATGTCATCATGGCTCACTGAATAATCTAGTTAGAAAAGATAACAATTATAGAAACATACAAAATTAACAAAATTATATTTTTTATTTTTAAGTAAAAATAGTAACTTACATATTAGGCAACCCATATTAAAACAGTGATTTTCAGTTCAGTCAGGAAATTTGTATAATTTATTAGTAGAGTACTTCTGAAATCTCCATTGCATTCATATGGACTTGTCACAGTCAAGAATTGATCTTCCATCATATTCATTACCTTAGTACTTATTGAAGGTGATTGATACTCAGCTTGAACACCTTCTGTT
The DNA here is from genome assembly GCA_027580255.1 of Therioaphis trifolii. NCBI lineage: Eukaryota > Metazoa > Arthropoda > Insecta > Hemiptera > Aphididae > Therioaphis > Therioaphis trifolii. The sequence goes on from CM050404.1 coordinate 7,186,745, forward strand.
ATAAGTAGGGCTCGGAAGTTGATGACCTTAAAAACAATAAAAAATGACCATAAAGATGGCAAAAAATGTCCTAAAAAAATTACAAATATTAGTTTATATTAAAAAAAAATACATTTTTTTAAAATATTTTACTCTATTTTACTATAAAATTCAAAATATGACATAAAAATGGCAAAAAATGTCCTATAAAAATGACCTAAAAAATTACAAATATTTTTTCTGAGGCCACCTTTACTTCACATACTTTACAATAAAGAACTGTGCCATCGGAAGAAAAAATATTTTCGCCGAATTCCGACACAAATGCACGCAGACGATCACTAACCGACGTTTTAATTTTCGGCATTTCGAAAATATTACGAAAAATAATAAAATGTAGGTATAATATTATTCACTACAATACGACAACGACAATAATGTAATTGTCGAGATAAAATTGGATAGGTACTAATTTTAGTCTGTGGTTTAAGTTATCGGCATAATGGTCGACAAGAAACGATAAGAAATGAACTAGTGTGAAATCAGTAAAAATAACAAAAAATGTTGGAAAATGACCTATAAATCTCAAAAAATGACTTAAAAAGTAATAAACACCAAAAAATGCAAAATAAAAATTAGTTATTTAGATTCACATGCTTATGAAACAGATTTTTGGCCAGGAGAGCATCGTCTAAAAAGTTCCAAAAAAAAATGCAAAATGCATCAACTTCCGAGCCCTAGTTATAAGTATATCTGTTGAAATATATATAAAAAAAATGATTAAATTAACTTTTGGCTAATTACATTTTTGTAGATATTGATATGCGTTAGCCTAGGACAATTTATTATCAGACTGAATGTATTCTGGGAGAAAAGTGACATTTACATAATAATTGTCTGTCAGTATTAATTATTACAATCACAAAAAACAATATAAGTTTAGTAACCTGAAATTCTATAATAAAATATATGAAAACAAAACTTTCAAGGTATTTATGGTACTTTTAAGTAGAAGAATAAAAATAGAAAAAAATGTAGTACAAAAAGATATTATTTGGAGTTATACCTGATTTCTTTTTAAATAATGCTAATCTCTTAAAACAATTTTAACAATATTTTTATTAATACAAAATTGTTTATGATCTCTGGTTTAGTTTTGTATGTTATCCAATGAACATTCTTTAAAATAAAAAAAACGTAAAATAGTTTTGGAGATACTTGAAAAAAATGTGCTAAGTTTGGATTATTGAAATACTAAAAATAAAAGAGTTGGACAATCTCATTTGAAACTATTCCATAACTTGGGGTATACTTTTATCGTATGTCTGCTGGTTATTTCGCACTGCGATACATTATTAATACACACCTTTTTTTTAAATTCCAATCATGTCTAACTGATTTCCATAATTTCTCAATACACTTTTTCAGTTATTCAATAGTTTTCATTCCACTTGTCTGTAATATTGGTTCTCAAAATTAGGTTCCCTATGTTGAATCCTGATTATCAAAACTTAGATTCTGTAATGAAATTGTTTTACAAAAATTTAATGTTAGCTATTATTTTTTAGAAAATCAAATTGATTAAAAAGTTAAATATTATAACATACTTAATGTAGATGATTGGTTTGTAAAAATTAGATCAAACAAAAGTTTATTTTTCCTCTTTATTGTGGTATTAGTAGGTTGATTAAAAGTATTAATCTAAAAAAAAATTAGAATATGGGCATGAGTATTAATGTATTCAAAAGACTAAGAAGGTATCAGAACTTGGTAACGATTTACTTCTTTTAATACATACAAAACATTGATTATGTTTTGACTTCAATTTAATATAATTATTAATTACTTACTTTTTCACTATTTTCCTTTTTTCTTTTCTTACGTTTCATTGTATAAAAAATGACTTATGGCTATACAATCGTTCCCTGGACCAGTTGTCTACAAAGCATTAAATCGGTATATAATACCTATATTCCGATGTATTTGATTTAATTTCACTCATAACACCATCAGTCTTAAATAAAAAAAATATTTATTGAAACATAATATGATAAGGACATTTGTAATTATACAAACCTTTATATTTTCTATAATTGATTATTGAAACTACCTATATAAGTTCTAATAAAATATTACTTTCAGTATCTGAGACATTTATAATTCTTTTCACGGCCATATTTTACAATCAGAAGCAGTAGTTTAATAGTGATTTAAAAATACTAAAAACATGAATATGTAAATAAAAATAAAAATAAAAGATTTCTGATCAAAACCTTCAATGGACAACTTTATTGATAACACGGATTGACTTATCACTTTTTGTTATCAACACCACCTTTAATTATGTTTTAATTTTATTATGTTTTCACTATAAATTTTATCAAGATAGTGAATATTATTTAAATAGTAAATACAAATAATAATTTATACTTCATTTTATGTTCTTTTTCATTTATCTAGTGGCCTTAGTGATATTTATAAAAAAGTTCACTTTGTTAAAATGCGCTTGGTTAATATAAAGACTTTTATAAACATACAAACATTTAATTTAATAAATGGTAATCCATAACAATTAAATCAGAGTAATAACATTTTTTGAATCTATTTTAAAAAAAGGCATAATTATTGTTAATTTAAAATTACATAACAATGAATTGCATTAATGATGGCATTTTTAAGATAATATTTTAAATGACTATCTATATAATTTATAAAAAAAAATGTGTATAATATAGTATACATATAATATAGTATATGTATACATATTATATGCAAGAAAATAATTTAGTTTGCCATACTTTATTATAACTAAAAATTGAAAAATTAAAAACATAACATAAGTCTCACAAACATACACTCCATTGCTAATTCTTCTGAGATATTTAAAATAATCAAATCCAACTTTTTTTTTTTTTATGTCTGTCACCATGATAACGATTAAGTATAATTTAACTGAAGTACTTATATCATAACTTCAAGATTTCGTAGTAGGCGAGGCCCTTGTAGTTTCATAATAATGTTTATTTTTGTTCATCTGGAGTCTTCTTTTTTTTTTTTTAAGAGTCTCGAATTTTGTCCAATAAAAAAAATAAAAAAAAATCGAGTTACGTTCTAAATTTCTGGTGATAGGAAATCGTGTTTGAAAATGTGATATTTTAAATTCTCAAAGTGTTTTTAATCGTACGAAAAACTTAAAAAAGAAGCGTTAAAATGTGCCGCATACGTAATATCTCGTTAAGCCCTTCTCCGAAGTTTGTCAATAGCCAGCGTTAAGATCACAACAAATGTAGTTTCATATTTTACGACTCAAAAGACCTCTGGAAAATGAGACACAGCGATATTACTAGTAATGATGTTGGTAGGTACTACTAGTACTGAACACAAAATTTGAAAACTATTTTTTTCTTTTAGACTCGTTCACTGCGAAATTGTTCCACCTATTCAGTTTGATAAGTTTCTATCACGATTAAATCACGTTGAAAATGTTCAATACGTACAATTAATTTGCGATTTTCTCAAAACAGCTACCTCGTCACGCACTCGCGTAAGTCAGCGGGTCTCGCGCGACGCCGTCTCCGCTAGGTCGACGGCCGAACCCTGGTTTTTTTGAACTCGATACCCAAAAAACCTTGCCACCATAGTGTTCGGGAGTAATATCTCAAAACACGACATGTTCACGCTGGCCAAGTTGTCGTATTGTTCGTGCGTCGAAGAGCACCGGCGGTGGTTACGACACCGTGCCGAAGAACGTCTTGCGAATCGACGCGAGAGACTGCTGCGCGGCCTTGACGGGCTCGGCGGTCGACGGTTTCGACGGCGGCGGACCGTCAGACTCGGAGGTTTGCCAGGAGGCCGCGTCCAACGGACACGAGGACTGTCTGGCGTTAGCGCGACAAAAAGGCTACGGGTGGGACGACAGGACGTGCGCGGCCGCCGCGTGGTCGGGGCGCTTCGAGTGTCTTCGGTTCGCCCGGGAACGGGTGTCCGTGGACCTGGGAGACGTGCTACGCCGCCGCGACGGGCGGTCACTTCGAGTGTTTGCGGTACGCGCACCACAACGGGTGTCGGCTGCCCACCGATCTGTGTAACGTGGCCGCGAGAGGCGGTCACTTCGAGTGTTTGCGGTACGTCCGCGAGAACGGGTGTCCGTGGGACCAGGGGACGTGCGCGGCGGCCGCCAGGACGGGGCACATCGAGTGTTTGTGGTACGCGCACGAGAACGGGTGTCCGTGGGACCAGTGGTCGTGCGTGAACGCCGTGGAGGGCGGGCACTTGGAATGTTTGCGGTACGCGCACGAGAACGGGTGTCCGTGGGACCGGGAGACGTGCGCGGTCGCCGCGAGTTGGGGTCGCCTGGAGTGTTTGCGGTACCTGCACGAGAACGGGTGCCCGTGGGACCGGGATACGTGCGCGTCTGCCGCGAGGTGGGGTCACTTGGAGTGTCTGCGGTACGCGCGCGAGAACGGGTGCCCGTGGGACCGGGAGACTTGCTCAGAGGCTGAGAATTGGGGTCGCCTGGAGTGTTTGTGGTACGCCCGGGAGAACGGGTGTCCGTGGGATCGGGAGACGCGTGACACCGATGAGCGTGACGATGTCTTCGGGTGTTTGTGGCGCGTCGACGAGGACGGACGTGCATTGGCGTAGATACGCTGGTCGAAGACATTTTCTCCCGTGGAATAATCGATTCCTCGTTTAAGGGCGTTTCTTTTTCGCCGAAAAACGGACGCGGTTAAAGTCACTTTTCCGCCAAAATACAGGGCGTCCCAAAATGATTCATCCGATTTCAAAAAATTATATTTACTGTGAATTTTAATACTTACTGTCGTATCATACATAATATTAAAATTAAAACTTATTATAACTAGGTCAAGAAAACAATCATATATGTAACAGGTAAAATTCTAAAACAAAGTATTCAATAAGCAATATTCAAGAAACATGTATTCCATCTAATTAGGTTGAGATAACAATTATGTAATAAAATAACAATTAGTATAATTTTAAGCTTAGTCAATAAGTATAATGTAACTAGGTTAAACTTAATATCGATATTACCGATAGTGCTTCGATAGTAAAATATAATGTAAAGACGGAAAGAGGGTCAGTGTGTGGTGATCGTGTGACTCGATCACTACTGGATATTCTAATTTAATAAAAGTGCTTACGATATTATTGTTTCTTTTTACTTGAAACGTTTAAAGTGATCGGCGTATACGACAAAGTGGCGCCCAACTAGTGGCTCGTCAATCTACGATTTGTTTGTGCGTCTTTTTATACAATATTTTTGTGTGTACGGAGGACTGTACACACGAAAATTTTATTTTTGATTTGTGTGTGTGTGTGTGTGTGTGTGTGTGTGTGTGTGTGTGTGTGTGTGTGTGTGTGGGTATTTCCATACATTTTTATTTTTATGTGTACGAAGGACTGTTTCCACTGAATTCCACTGACACTAGAATACATCCCTCTAAAAGACAAGTGATAAAAACGCATATTCAACAATTTTCACACCAACCTCAAAACTTCTGATCGAGCACGATTCTACAACTTCGGAACCAAAACAAAAAACCGACGATTAAATCCACGACTGACACAAGACCTACTCGTATCAGATGTAAGCGAAGACAAAATTTCAAAATCTTATGCACCACTCAAAGTATAACAGATAACTAAGTGTGTAACGTGTGAATATCTTTTCATAGTGTAATTAGATCTTAAGATGTCGAACTTGTAATAACACTCGGCGTGCTGAAAAGCACTTCAATTTCAATAAAAAAATTAAAAAATAAATTTGACATAATGGAATGAGTAATGAAAAAATATCATTTATAATTAAAATAATATATTAATTATAGTAGCATTGATACAATGATACAAACGTCATTTATCGTAAACACTATCACTTGATCAAACTTTAAACCTACGTAGGTATACAAAAATTTTATTTTTTTTAATTCAACCATAGCAGAGGCTTTAACGTATACAATAAAGCATGCATTCACAATTAAGCAACATTTTTTGAATTTATTTAGAAATAATTTGTAATAAACCTCAGTGCTACCGAAGTTAGTTTTTGGAGGTATTGCAAGGATTATAAGCATACCTTCAACGCAAGTACCCATCCACCTAACTACAATATGTTAAGCAACTGCCCCTCATTTTTTTTCTTCCCATCGAAACATCTAACCTAGTGTGTTCCGCAGCCTTACCACACCCACCCACCTAATTATAATAGAGATAAACCTAAAAAACGAGTTATTTTCAATGTTCTATTTGTAGCCCAGAATTTGTTGGATTTTTAGAATTTTTCACATAGTAACATATTATGAAACAACGTGCCATTAGTAAATCGTAAAAATGTCTAATTATTGGAATAATCTTAGAATTATTTTCTATGAAAAATAATTCTAAGATTTTTACAAGTAATAATATTACGACGAAATATTATAAAGAATTCTTTTACTGAAGAATAATAATGTCTTATTTAACATCAATATAAAATTGCAGTTAACAAAAACAATTTTCGAACTGAATCTAATTTGATAATTAATACAATAATTAGGAAACAAGCATACCGAAATACTAAATATATTTTTGAAATGTATACCTGTAAAAATGTTTCAGTATTAACATCATGGTTTCAAAACACAAGAGTATTTTTTTTTTTTATTGATTTCATCTTATTTATACAAAATACTTTTACTTGTGTATTATCTTTTTTAATAATAATATTTGTGTGCTCACTCAGATTTCCATTTAAGCTTAAAGTCTTGATGATTAAAAGAACATTTTAAACAATTTCAACAAATAGACCACTATGATTTATTATTTGATTTGAAGTTGAGTACAGAGACGTAGCCAGAGGGGGGTCCATTGGTCTGGATAATAACCATGTTGATAAGAAATGATACAATACTTATTAATAGGTACCTAAGTTAAGGTTTGTAATATAATAATTATGATTGTCCTTTATCACTTCGAAACCAAATTGGAAATGACCGTTTAACAGGGCTGACTCTTTTATCTATTTAATGGTTAAAATTACTTATTATTATTTCTTTTTTGACGTGACTCCCCCCGAAATAAAATCCTGGCTACGTCCCTCGTTGAGTAGTTGCAAAAAAAGTGACGCGATCAGTTGATATTTCACATACGGCTCATTAAAAATTCGACTCGGTAATAAAGTTACTAGTTGTTGTAACATATAACATACTGAACGATATTTTTAAATCCAATGATTTTTCACTGCCACCCGATATAATTATGGATAACATTAAAAATAAATGCACGACGACGCCTATGGTTCGTTATCGGCATTAAACGTGTTAAGGTACGCAATCTACATATGTATCAAGTTCGTATCGTAATATGATTTACTTTATACGAGTACATACTACATTCATTATGACTGTACCTAGGAGTTCGCATTTTCTTACTCAGCTATCGTTAGTTTTTTACTTTTATGTAACCCAATCGTTCAGGCTCGTCTATTTAAAAAAATTGAAAGAATTAAATATTTGTTCTCTTCAAATTGGATATTCTCTGTTATATAATCATTTATGGTTTATGCGCCTTGGGTCAACTTTATTTTTCCACCCTATTCCCGAAAAAAAATCTACTGCCTTTCTTACAAGTACTTTGAAAAGATTATAAGTATACTTTTTATCTTTTTTATTTACATTGATAATAATATTAATATTAATAAGAACATGTATGCTAAAAAAAAAAATTACAAAAATTAATTGAATACAATGTTTAAATGTTATTCTTGATTGTCTACTCAAAAAATCTTCAATCTCATCTTCGTAGTCCGATTTCTTTACGATTTTCAATTACATGTATAGAACAGTCAATGAATTCAATTTTCTCTTCATTCATTTTCGATCTTAGATAAGTCTTAACACTTTGTGTTTAAGTAACGACCGTTTAGCTGAACAGTTGATTGCTGGAGTACATGATACGTATCATTCTTAATTAAATGACAAATCATGGGTAACTACTAACTACAGTAAAATGGGTTTTTTTCTGATATAAATATTAATTTCTAGAGTTGATTTTGGAGAAATACAGTTATGTTTCTTTAAACTTTTAAAATTATTTTGGAAATGAATACATTCTATATTATTCTTAATTCAGTTTTCTGATCTTCAGTTGGTGTAAGCTACTAGAGGTGAGAAAAAAAAATGATGATACGTAAAATATGATATTCACGTCCTGCATCAGTGATTGCCATGCATGGTTGTTAAATTGGTTGTTTTTACGTATGTTCACGTTATATAATATAGTATTCAATTTGTTTTAAAGGCTAATAATACTATATTATTTTTATATAGTACTACAGATGATGCGTAATACTATTATAGATCAATAACCGTTTAGATACTTGAATAATCAGTGTAAAAATAAAAATAAAAATGGTTCACTATAAATTTCAGTCATTGACTTACTATATCCAAAATAAAAATTATAGTATGTTAAAAGTCAAATGCTTTATGTTTCAGATATGAATAATGGTTTTCATTGACTATTTAGTATTTATAAATTTGAAGTCCATTTTCATTACTCGAAAATACGGTTAGGTAAAGTCATAAAAAACACAGCGTTTATTAACATATATTTTTCACTTCATTTAGAATCTAAAAAATAATACTTCGCACGATAAAACAATAAAATTCAAAATTGACACTTGGCAGAAAAAATGTGTGTAAGTATAACATTCTTATGATACCTGCTGTTAAAATTAAATCGCATTTACTTAGGTGATTCTTTAATTTAACCGATAATAAATTACAATGTGTTAAAAAAAAAAAAAAAAAAAAACTGTGCATAATTTTCACAAACTACTTTTCTCTTGAACTCAGGTTAAATATCATTTTAAATTACGCCAGTTTCAAATCATTCCATTAAATACATTTGTACTAGTTTTTAATGTTTGGTTTTTATTCATAAGTTAAATTTCACCATTTTACTATTAAAATCTAACATGAAATCATTAGACAAATATTTGATAATAGTTTTTATGGTGTTTTGTCTTTTTTTTGATAATGGTGTTTTTGCTGGAAGTATGATTTATTTATATTATTTGACTAACTTGTGATGAGTGTCTTCATTATACGAATTATTCTAGAAATTGATGTTTTTCAAACATAATTTATTGTGCAGAATTTTGTGTTTAATAATAAATTTTAAATTATTTTAAACACATTTAATCGTGGTACATTTTTTATGGTTATTTCAGACATCTATTTTTATAAATAATCATTCAATAATAATTCAATAATTTAATTAATAGGTACACGAAGTTATAGTTTATTTTATTTTTAATTTTTACCGTGCTGAATGACATATTTCTATTTGGAGGCAATGAGTCGATCATCCTCCTTTTTATTTAATAAAGTTCACCATATAATTTATTTCATGTGACTTTATTTCATTAATAAATTTGTAACATAATTTATAAAGTATGATGTTTAAATATTTTATTTCGTAAAATTTAAATTACATTAATAAGAAATCCTTATTTTATTTTATTACAAATTTTTAATTTATTTTGTGGTCACACTCCTCCCTGAAAATTGTTCCAAGATGCCTCTGATTGTGATGATATAATTATGTATAGTCAAAATCGATTTACGTTTCACGCTGTACGTCAAAATAACCGATTTTTTTTATTATTAAGATGGATTTTCACTTACAATAGTTGTGACTAAACAACACATCATATAATATGAATACGTTATTTATAAGATATTTAATATGTTTCCTTTAAGCTTGTGAAGGTAAGTGTTAAACACTTTATTTTATTTTATTTATTTTAAATTTTAACGTAATATTCATCATTTGCTGGTCATATTTCACCAAGTAGAATTAAAGCCCATTGTTATAGTTAAACAAAATTATTCAGAATTTATATTATTCAATCTCATTGCGTATCATACAAATAGTACCTACTATTAAATTTTTTTGTATAAATAATAATTATACTCATGCATGCGTGTAATTAAAATATGTAATATCTAATTTATACTAAAGTAAATACGGCCTGAAATAGAATTTTGAGGGGCCGACGCGAATTCCTGTAAATCATATATTTTTGTTTTACTGGAGTTCAAATAGGTAGGTACGTGTGGGATTAAATTTTTGGAAAATTTATTTGTTGTCTTAGACAGAATTTACAATATTTCTATTTTTGTGAATTGAAATATTCAATAATTATTTATCGGGTCGGTCGGTTGTGTTTATTATTATTCATTACAACCAAAACGTATTTTTATTGAGTGTAAACAGCGTGAAAAGTGTAGACAAAACACGACTTGACATTTGTAATCATAGATAAAGAGTCATGAAAATCAGGTATAGTAAATAAAAAAATAATAAAACGTAGTGAAATTTTTTTATCGATCTATGTATAGCTTAGGTTACATATGAGCGATAACTTTGTACCTTAGTTTTAGATCTTTTTGTCTACTAAAATTTTTAGCTATTTACATTTATTATAATCTCTGAAGTTATTCAAATTTTTACAGTACTTAATGCAGATAATAAGATTGTGTGAAAATACGAATTTTGTGTTTAAGTATTGAATATTTTATTGTTGAAGTGTGAAAAAACCGATAACGTTATGTTTGACTGTCGTGTAATATTGTTGTACCTATTTCCCTAAGTAATTAACACAGGAATTAGACAATAAAAGAAATTACTTAAAACAAGATATTGCCGTATTTTTTTTCTCCATTATTAGATGCACCCACTCGAAAATCGTAATAATCCGTATGAGTGTTATTCTTATTAGTGTGTACTCAACGAGTAAATAAATACAACTGTATTTATTACCTCAACAGAAGAAATAAATGCAGCATTTAAACGTATGTATAAAAATTATAATATATGATTAAAAATTAATAAAATATCCGTTCGTTGTATTTAGTGTAAAATTCACGTATTTTAATTCATAAAGTTACTACGAGGAGTTAGATTTTGAATGAAACAACGATGTTGAACTATGTTATAATATATTTAATTTATTATTTATTAAATTCACTATTTGTTAAATTTATTATTTATTAAATTCACTATTTGTTAAATTTATTATTTATTAATTGTAATTGACTAATGATTTTCTTTTATAAAAATGTGTTATTTTTCTCAAACTTTCAGAAAAAAAAAATTCATGTTACAAATTAAAATAATCTAATCAACTTAAAACTAATTAAATTTTATACATAGAAAATCTAGACTAAGAATTATTAGAAAACTCAGTTTTGAAATTATCACTACCAGTTCACAATTTTCAATATATGTTTTAAAAATTAATGCAGTTTAATTTAATTTATTTAACGCTTTTGAGTAATACGAAAAGAATTAATATAAAATTCACAGTTCAATATCCAAAACCAGTTTTGTTAAAAAAAGGCATATTCAAATTAAATAACCTTTCCTCTTTAAGCAATTAGCAGCATTATTTGATTAATATTTCATGATAGAAAGATAATAAGTTTTACGTCTAACCATACACTTAAATAATTTTTTTATTATTATTTTTTTTTTTTTAGCTACAAAAGATTGTTACAATTCCAACTTGCTTATTAGGGCTAAAGCATTTTTGAATCATATGCTCTTACATTTAGGTAAATTATAATAACTACAAAGATATTTATATGTCATTAAAAGTTACACAACTTTTAAATAGGCACATGATAATTATCTTAAATTTTATCTTAAGATCAGTTTGAATAAAAACTGTGCTAAATACGTAACAGTTTTTTTGAGAAAAAGTACAATATTCTACGATTAAATGAGTATTACTTAAAATTATTGTATTAAGCTATTTCAAAAATTATTCTAAATATTGTTCAGAATATAGAATAATCATGGTGTAATATAATGGATCAATTAACAAAAACGTATGGTTTGTAAAATAAACAAAATTAATAATAAACCAGTTTGAAATTTATCCTGTGATACGGATATTTTTAACACTCACTCTAGTGACATTAGTGGTCAATCTTCGAGTATTTCAATTACGTACCATAACGACTCACATTGCTTATTGTTGGGCCGTACTGCTTCGATTTACTATCATAGCTTACAAGTTGAAAATACTGAAAATTGGAGTATTTTACTACTAAATATTTTGTACTTGTATTTTAGTTTATAATGAAGTCATAGACAAATGTAAGTTAATTTTATTTTAACAAATTTATAATTATTCACGTGGTTAACAACATATTTCACAAAAATGAATGTTCTATGTCATATGTGCCGTACTAATTAGCATCTGTTTATAGGCTACCAAACTGGGCTTGATGTATCACAACCGTATACTGTGACCTAATGTTGTTATACATTTTATAAAATATTATAATACATATTTGTAAATAATTTGAAAGTAAAAAAAAAAAATACTTGCTTTACATCCTGGGGTATTCTTCGTTTACTCGGATAGAATAAGGAAATGAATATATTGAATTTTAAAGAAATATAGATAGTTTCTATAGTTCAACGATTTTGAGTAAAGCTTCAGTATAAAAATATATGGTATATATTATATTCAATCATTTTCAGTCTAATTGTCGTTAGGATTGTTTTTTAAAGTTGTTGAAAGTTTCTTTGTTTGACAAAAGAGGCCTCTTTTTTCACCAAAAGATTCAAAACACGTTGTTCTATGTGTAGTCGATTCCGTAAAATCTTTAAATAATTTATTTAAATTCTTATAAAAAATCCTGAGTCATGATATTTTAAATTGTTTAGTATCGTTTGTAAAGTGTATGAGTATACTATCATAATACATTTTCAAAACTTTTTATCAAATATTAAAAATTTTACTATAGAGTAACTTAAAAAATAGGGTATTTTCAAAGTTCTATTTTTAACTCGAAAGTTATCAAACTTTCGTTCAGTATATATCAATATCCCATCAATATATAGTGAAAATTATCCGTTTCTAGTAACGTTAATATCCGAGTCGTGACTATAAGACTTAAACTGATTTAATGAAAATGTTATATCTACGGCAAATATTACCGTTTTTACCCGGTTTTTTGACATTTTTGCTCCACACCTAGAAAAACTATCAAGAAAACAGACCAATGACCTACGTATTTAAAGTACCTATCATCTAATTCAAATTTATAAAGTTGCTGAATATAACTTTCAGTGTATTATTACTACCCGAAAATGTAAAAAAAAACATCATTGTAAAACGATAAGGTTCCTTACGAAAAACAGACTTAGGTAATTTATAACACATACCGTTAAATATATATGGATTTTAAAATGAAAAAATGCGTATTTTTCCTTAATAGCAAATGGAGTATTCTTCGCTCTTCGGGCAAGATAGTGTTAATGGGCGTATGCAATTTTAAAGAAACAATAAATCATTTCGTTTGTTAAACGATCCTGATAAAAGCTCCAGAGTTTGTAAAAAAAAACGTCGAGGCCCTCTAACTTAATATACAAGTAAAAATATAAACACACAGACATAAGTAGATATTTATATACGTGTGTCAGTTTAAATATAAATGTATAGAATGCATATACAGTGCAAGCTATTAAAAAGACATTGAAAAACAAAAATGGAAAAAAAATTTAATAATAAAAAAAAGTGTATTGTATTCAGCTCAAAAACAAAGTACTAAAAAAACTCAGTGTGATTTTTGACATTGATTGTCTTGCACGAGAGGCTAACTGATCAAATAATTAACAACGAAATACTAATGCATGTATGACCAATTTTATGGATAAACAACATAAGAAACTAGGTTATTAGATAACATTCAAGAATATTGGGTGATAGTGTTGATACTTGATTGTGGTCTGTGGGGTTATTAATGCTCATTATTACCCGTTGAATATTACCAAATAGGTAGTCCTAATCCAACTAAACCATTATCCGACCATAAATTGAAGTTAACATTATAATATAAAATCTCTATGTTTACGTCAATCGGCTTAAATTAAAATTTGCTGACCCTCAACTTAGACGCTCGACCACCGTCCGTGACTCAGTACCACGTTGCCCGAGGCCCACAAGTGGGCCGCGGCCGATTGATTGGGAACCGCTGGGATAGACCAATTACTTTTTTTAAAATATTTAAAATTAATAGTGAATGCACAAACAGTCGATTCCGTAAAAATCTCATAAGAAATTTAGTTAAACGTTTAAAAATAATAATTCTGAGTAACGATTTATAAAAAATTGCCATTATCCTTAGACAAGTTTATAATGTAGGTCATAATGTGTTTTTAGATTTTTTGTCCAGAATATAATTTATATTGAAAATTGAGGTATTTGAAAAGTTTTATAAAACTATATATTATTATACTTTTCTATAGGTTATAGATTTAAAAATAAACGGTTTCGTTAAAATTCTTACCACGCAGTTATAAAAATAAAAGCAAACAGTTCATAAAAATGTTGTCAACATCATAAGGTAGTAAAGTATTTGAATAATACCTATATTTTATTATACCTTCACATGTTATTATCAAGAATTTTGACTAGATAGAAACCGAGATATTTTCAATGTTTTTATTTTGACCCGAATGTGGTACTTCTGTCAAATGTGTACACAGCTGTTGTCAATGTGTCGTAAATATTAAGTTTTTAGCACAATTTTTTTTTGTAGTTCTGACGAAATAGTTAAAATCATTTAAGAAAATTTCGTTTTTGGAAAACGTATGATTTTTACTCAACTGTTCGGTGGTTTTTATCAAATATAGAAAAAAAAGTTTGAAAGTAAAGAAAAATACTTCTTCAAAGTACCATCGAGTTGTAATTATTGATCTTTACAGGAGCTTAACGTTATTTGTGATTGAAAATTAGGTATACGAGTTCATTTAACTGTCGATAAGGCCTTCCAATAGTTTTAGATCCTGAGTGAAGTGAATGATCTATCGGTTTAAAATGATGTTTATTTTTTATTCTATTTTTATGTTAAAATTTTTCAGATAGTTAGAGACAGAGTGGTCCAAAAGTTAGTGTAAATAGAAAAAATAGTAAATATTTACATACTCACAAGTTATAGAAAAAAAAATATTTTCATATGTTTGAAAGTTGTAATGATTTTTGTTTTTTTATACCAGTTGGATTTCTTTTACAATTTGAAAATTGATTACGTTTTATAATTTTTGGGTAAGTGTTCTTAATGGAGTCTGTTAAACCTGGACCTGACAAATAATATTGTAGGAGACAAAATTAAGAAAAACTCGGGAAAAGTTCCGTGAGGCGGTTATACGACAACGGTATTGACACTTGAACAAGGTTTTCAACAAATTTTGAGTAAATCGAAGAATCCGTTGGTTTTAAAATGATATTTTTTTGCTAGGAACTTGAAATTTCCCACATATTAATCATATATATTGATACATGATTTACGAAATTAAAAAAAAAAAAAAAAAAAACTGTCAAAATTTGAGCTAAAAGAAGAACATTTAAAATACCTTGTTTTGTTAAAGTTTATCTATTATGACATTTTTAATTTTTGACAAAAAGTTTTGAAAATTTGATAGATCATACTCATACACTTGACGAAGTGGCCGAGTGGAACCAGGCATCACTGCTGACGCACACTGTCGCCGGTTCAAACCTCGGTCACGGGCGGCTCTCTCTCTCTGGGCAGGCGACTGTTTAGAGAGAGCGGCCGCCATCTCCCCTGTGCAGAAGGCAACGGGAAACCACTGCACAGTACAAACCCTTCCCTAGTAACACCTTCTTCTAGGTGCAAACCAACCCTCGGGTTGATGACCCTTAGAAGAGAGACTCATACACTTAACCAACGATACTGGAAACATTTGAAAGATCGCGACTTATATCATTATACATTTTTGGATGCAGATAAAACAACATGTTTTGAATCTTTTGGTAAAAAAGAATTTCTCATTAGTCAAACAAGAAAACTTTAAACTAATTTTATAAAAAAAATACATACTGACAATCAAATGAAAAACGGTTGAATATACAAATATTATACTTTTTTAAACTGAAGCTTTGATCAGAATAATTTAACTAAAGAAATGATCTATCATTTACCTCATTTATAAAAAGCAATACATTTATCCCCATCTCTAGTCTAGAGCGTGGTTCGGATTAATTAAAATTTTTGTAAATCTTACCGTGGAGTCTTTGGACCCCCGAAGTTACGAACGTTTAGCAAAGAATCTGAATCTGTGATTTTTTCTTATTTGAAATGAATTAAATAAAATCGAAGTTGGTGTCACAGATATTTTAATAAAATAGCATGAGCGTTTTAAATACATGTGTGTGATAACACATCGCGTGAAATTGTGAGTACATGACATTGATGATCGCTTTTATTTTTTAGATTATGCAAAACAATTTTTTGATTACCTCTTCAATGCGGTTATAACCACAACAAAGCGTAAGTATTAAATATGATTCCATTAATATTAAATGTTGATTATTATGTTTACTTAACTGATAAAATACAATGAAACATTAATTTTTCAAAACATTTGAGCTGACTGTATCTCTAAATACAAACTTTATAATGTTAACGCTATCATGCTGACGTAACATTTTACCCATAAAAAATATTACTGACTAGTTCTTCAACAAAAAATGGTTTAAAGGTAGTCAATGCCTGTGTGGCTAACATTGTGATCTTTTTATGTGCAATGTTAAACAAAATATTTATAACATAGTATAAATCTAAACGAAGTCCTTCTTGTTGGAGGAAGCATTCATCATAAAACATAATAATTAGAAATAAAAAAATATAAAAATAAAACTTAACAAATAGGAGTTTTACTCAATTTGACAACAGGTCATTTGAGTGTGGTTGTTGCAGTCTTGACTGTGGCTACGCGCACTACTCCGTGCATACCTGGGTGTACTTTATCGACTCAACCAGTAGGATGGTGAAGTTTTGGTTTCTTTGATAGGTTGATGTTGTATTTGGATGTCCAATTCAATAACCCTACACTATCAAAACACGAAATTTTTTACGAACCCTGACAGTCTTATCTCTAAAATAGTGCCTGTATAGTGCCATTTATTGCGATGCTGAAATGCGGGTAATGTAAGCGTATTACAAACGTAACTGAATGGGAATCGTAAAGGTTTTGATTTGGAACAAATAATACAGGAATAAAAAATATGTTTGTGAAACATTTTTCCACTCAACGACCAGTATCTCTGGCACGTAATTGTAATTCTTGAGGTCCTGTATGCAGGTTAAAAACATGTACATACTCAGCTATCAGTTGAGTAATATGATAATGTTTGGGTAATAACATTGGATGTATTATATCATTAGTAAACGATGAATGGTGCAATCGACTGTCAATTCAAAGAATTTTCTAATCATCAACATATGGAGCTAACATAGTTAATTACGTGTTGAAGCCTGAAGGCAAGTTTTGATTGTGAAATAATTTTGGTACCTCTGATTAGAAACTTTCATATGACAGTTGTTTGACACTAGCACAGTTAAACACTCAGAGTACGGTCTACATCCAATTTCTAATCGGTAGAGTTGTTGGATAAAACTTATGGAAAAAGTCGAATGCATAAAAAATTGTCAGCAGAAAAAAAATAAACGCTATTGTAAAATCAATAGATCCTTCGCTTCAAACAGAATGTAAAATACGCAAATGTGTTCAAATTTTGATTGCTGAAATTAATTACAATGACATTTTTAAAAATATTTCCAATATGTGTCGGTAGGTAAATGTTACTAAAACATACGAATGCTCATCTAGTCATGATAAATATGACATCTTAAGTTAATTAGTACAAAAAAAACAAGGAATTTAAAACTTAAGTATTCAATTAAAAAATTTTAAAAGAAAATGTATATGAACAATTTTCAGGTTTTAAAAATGAAAGTAAGTAAATTGAAGATTCAATTAAAATTAATACACGTTATTACAAAGTATTTGAAAAATATAGTATAGGCGATTAAAATTATAGTCTTGTCGAATAATTTACATTCGATTGTGTCAAGAAATAAAATTAAACGTTTACAGTGATTGCTTAAAATAGAAAAAATAAAAATTTATTCAATTAGGTCTTCAAAACTTTAATATTAGATAATAATAAAACAAAACATGAATAAAGGTTATTTGAAAATGCATGTTAAGTATAAAATTATAATCCAACAACATAAACAAAAAAATACACAATAAATAACATAAATATTATTGATATAACTAGGATTTTAAAATCAACTTTCTATAAAAGCATTTCCAATTGTGGAAATAAATGAACTAGAAAGCAGTTTTGAACAATTTTTCTTTAACGCTAGTTTAGATATTAATAAATTAACAACAAATGTGATTTAGCTGTGCCCGAATCTCCATGCCAGTATTGTATGAAGTATTATACAGGTGAAATAATTTTTTTTTAATGTACATTTTACAAGTATATACTATTTATTCGACATATTAATTTTTAATTCAAATAAATTTTCGTAGGAAATGGACTTTGTAAGTAAATTTGTTTATGATTAGTTAATATTATTTAAATAAACATTTGACTAATAAAAGAAATTGTTAGTTTGCTAATTGACCTAGTTAAGGATGAAAATTGTTAATTGATGAATATAATATAATATAAACTATCCGACTACGATTACTAAATACTTCAAAATAAATTGTAATATTAAAAAAAAAAAATCAAATAATTATTTAGCATAGATTAGGATGTGTTTTGTTATACGTAAGGAGTCTCATGTAGATAATTTTAAGTAATTCAAATTTTTAGTAAAAGTTGATAATTTTCTCTATAATTTTTTGATAATTTTGTTTCGTAAATAATTTTCAAAATATGAATCTGGGAAAAAATTTAATTTGAATTGAAAATCAAACCTCTATGAGGTATGTATTAATAAACATTGTTAGTTTATGTGGAAAAATCAAATAAATCAAAATTAAAACTTTAAACGTGTACTTTTAGGTGTTTCTATTTGTACCTTTGCAATAAATGATGGGAAACAAAAGGAATAAAAATATATAGATATTCTAATAATGATTATAATAACAAAGTATTTGTATTACATTTTACTGAAGCAGGTGATCGTAAGTAATGTTTTAGGTATATTTACGTAATTATCAATCAGTAGTTTAATCTTTTTGTTTATACTTTCACGATCAAAACTTTAAACCTAAATTATATTGCAAACAAAACTTACTCAACACATCGTTGCAAAATAAATTTGTTATATTTCACATAATTTTAAAACCTTATAACTAGGGCTAGGGACTTCATGCCCTATAAAATCCTTAAGATATGCATGCATTTATGCCCTTAAAAATTATCATATATGCTATTAAAATATGCAAGAACGCCGAAATATTCTCTTAAATATGCTCTAAAAAAATTTGTGTCTTCTGTTAAAAGCGCAAAAAAAAAAATACAATTTTATGTAAGTACACTATTATTTTCATTTCTTCTAACACAGTAACATTTTTTTGAGCACTTACTTTAACTTCTCAAAGTTTACAAAATAGTACTGATTGATCAATTAAAAACATAGAATTTTTACTTTAGGCATTTTTGATTTAATTAAAAAAAAAAAAAAACTACCAAGTCTAGAATATTATACTTATTACTAGACCAAAACACATACAATACGTACATACGAACTAAATTGACGCAAGACGGAAACGCATACGATACGAATAGACGAATTGACATCAACTGTTTTATATTAGGCGTATTCCTTATCGACTGATTTCGTTTTTTACAACACACGAATAATTGGAAAAACACAAGGTATAGATTATTTATTAATTTAAATTTAATCGTATTTATTTATTTTTTTCTGATTTCTAGAACATTCATATAAAATTTTGTATAGAAATTTATGTATAAAACATTATTCTCTGCCATGTATTGTTTTAATTTTAATAAAATATATGAAATATGCTCTTAAAATACTATAAAAAATAATAAAATATATAATTTTTTTTTGTTATATTATTATATAATAATATAACAAAATATGCTCTTTTATGGAAAAAATAGCTGAATATGCAAAATAAAAATGATTGCTTTAAACTCCTAGTACAATGAAACAAATTTCTATGTCACTTAGCTATTTTTGAAATGATTATTGAAAAACATGCAAACTCCTATAAGTCCCTAGCCCTACTTATAACTAACACATTTTTTTGTTTGTATTATTTATAAAGAAATAAAACGATCAAAAATAAAAATGCAATTTAAAACAAATCATTTAATACATGCTTTTGTGTATTATATATCTGCAGAGGCTATGCAACAAGCTTTCGGATCAGAAGATTGTAAATATTGTAATCTTAATTTCAAAAGAATGTGATAGGTTTATTTCATTACTAGTATAAAACTATTTTTAATGTATGTATAATAAAGATTATTCTGAAAAGATTCACACATTAAGCGTTAAGAATATAAAAAAGAAATGTTACTGTTATTACATCACTTCTTTAAATTGCAAAAGGTTATATTATTTAAATTATTGGTCTAAATATTATAAAAATCAATGTGTCGGAATTCTCTTAATATTGTCATCCAGAAGACTCGGTACGTAACGAAAAAATTTTGACAAACATTTAAGAAAATTAAAACTTAAAAAATCAAATCGATAGAAAATATTAAAAAATAGTTTTTTCTCAGAGTATGTGGGTATTTTAGTGGTTTAAATTGTTCATGAAAAAAATATGATCATCTGTATTGTGCTTGGTTTTTTCATTTAATGCGCATTATTTAATATTACCCACAGGATACTTTGTGTGTTTTCTAATATTTGGGTTATCTATATATTATTTAAAAGTCTAATACCACTCACCGATTACTACTAAAAAAAAAAAAAACCAAAAAACGTATGACCTTGAAGTCCGGAACAATGGTTTCTCTAATGCTCAAGATATGCAATGAGAAAGAAATTAAAAAACTGTCGAGTTAAAGTGGATTAATTAATAACTTGGTCACCAAATGATTATTGTTTCAATTTTTGATGATGTGAAGGAGAAGGGGACTGTTAGTTGTTGGATATTTATCAAAAGTATACCAGAAAAAAAAACGAAATTAGATGTATTTGCCTAGCCTCGCCTTACATCAATAATAATTTAGTTACTAAAAAAATGGCATTTGCCAAAAAATGGCATGAATGCCACATAAGATTCAGATACTGTTTATAATATGTATTACAGTCAACTCGCGATATAACGAAGCTCGTTATAACGAAAATCTCGATATAACGAATAAAACTGTCGGTCCCTTGAAAATCTCGGGATATAACGAACAATTACATGTATTTTAGTCTCCTCGATGTAACGAAGTTTTTTTGACCTAAGCTCTCACTATGTAGTATGTAATGAATTTTCACAATTTTGGAGCTTGATATTACGAATTTTAAGAGTTTCGGCTATGTACAATAAAATCATCATACGATAGGATTAAATGCATGTCGTCGTTACTGTATAAGATACTATTATTAGTTACTACTAGTGATGGGTCGTTCCTGAACGAATCGTTCTAAATGAACGAGTTCAATAGAGGAACGATTAGGAACGATTCCAGCCGAACGTTCCTACTCGTTTCTTCGTTCCATTTCGTTCCTATGTTTAAATGGTCAAATGTACCAAATAAGTATACAAGTGTTATTGTTTTGTGTCGTTCCCATATACCTTATAGTAGTATAAGTCGTTCCTACGTTCAAAATACTGTGGAATATTTGAAAACTAGATAATAGACAGCATTTTATCACGGACAAGGTAGATATATATCCACGATATATATATATATATATATTATATATATGTATCTTCTCTACATCGTGTATATATCATAGTGATATAAACTATAAAGGAGCCGTTCAATGAGTTATGATTTAGTTTGAATGTTGAAAGTATGATATATTGTTTCAGTCATTCAGTCAACGTGATATCGGTTCCCGCCGTCCGGTAATAACTGAGTCCATGAACTGTGAATGATATTATAGTTTGTGAACGAAAGAACCGAAGGAACGAATCATTTGAACTCGTTCCTTTTCTGGACCTGGAACGATAGGAACGATGCACAAAATGGAACGAAAAATCCCATCACTAGTTACTACTAGCTTGCTATTAAGGTGTTAGTTTCGGCGGTTATCACGCGATAAGATAAATGACTCTACAACGTTATTATAACCTCTACGTTATCGTTTTAATTTAGTTTGATTGTTGTGTCAAACCCGATCGCACGCTTGAAATCCTGCTCGTCACGTTTATACCTAAGCATGATTTTAAAACGTAAGTGTTTGTCAATTTCTGACAATAAAAGAATAATTGAAACAGTCGAAAGTGACAAAAAGAAAAAAGATGTAGCGGATAGTTTTCAAATCCTATCTTCATCACTTTCTACAATTTTGAAACAGAAAGATGTAATTTGAATAAAACTGACGTAGAAGGTAACTGAAAACAGAACCGACCAAGCGAGTTTTCCCGTTTAGAACAGTGATTGTTCACTTGGTTCAATCAAGTTAGGCAGAAAAACAATCCAGTGAGTGGTATTTTAATCAAGGAAAAAGCCAAAAGTTATGCTGAAATGTTAGATATCTCAGATTTTACTGCTAGTTATGGCTGGTTGTCTAATTTTAAAAAGCGCCATAACTTGGTGTTCAGAAAAATTTGTGGAGAAAGTGCAAAGGTCGATAATGGTATCTGTAGTGTTGTACAAAGATAACACATAAATTATTAAATTATTAAAAAAAAATATTTATGTATGTATGTAATAAAATAAAATTTCATAAACAATAATTCATATTTAATATGTATGTATGTAATTATAATACGTAATCTTATAAAATTTTAATTTTGAATTTTTTTTTTAAATCTCGTTAATATGAATTTTATTGAATTAGTCTTTCGATATAAAAAACTTTCGATATACCGAACTTTTTCCTCGGTCCCTTGAAATTCGTTATATCGCGAGTTGATTGTATTATTATTTTTAGGTTTATCTCGTGATACAAGTATTCGTAAAGTGTTCTATGAATTATGTAAGTATAGTAAGATTTATTTTAATAGAATATTATTGTTTAATTAAATTACTTTAAGCTCAAAAAGTTTTCATGAAGCTGAAAAATAATGCTCTTTTTTTGAAAGTTATACCTCTATATTTGAAAGTAATACGCATCAATCAGCAATAAATAAAATTTTGTTCGATAATAAACCAGTAACACGTTTACATCCAGACCAGAATGTGTACTAATTAAAATTAATGCCATTTTAGATTCTGAGCGAAGCAAAATAACTATTGGTTTAACTATGGTGTTTATTATTTTTTTTATTATTCTGGAAAATTTTGTGGGGCAGTAAATTTTGTCCTAAAGTTTCATTTAGTCACTATATAGATCAAAAATTGGATATACGTTGAGTGATTATTTTCGACATTTTTCAGTGTTGTTAAATATTTTGTGAAAATTTCAAAAAAAATTTATTACTTTTAGACTGAAATTTGAACTTTGAAAAAATTATTTCTTTTAAGTTTATTTCAGTAAAATGTAGCTCAAATAATTTAAATAAAAATACAATCGATACTCAGCTTTATAAACATCTTTTGTTACAAAAATATATAACAAATCATTAGTTTTGTTCCATTTTTTTGAATCAATGACAAATGGTTCAAAATCAAAATGTTTAATATTTATTTAAATTAAACTAAAATATTCACATTGTAATGTCATTATTATTTTTCAGCATTTTCGCGTGTTGAAAAAAGTAAGTATAACACTAAGTGAATCAAGAAGGTTTAAAAGTTTCATAAATATATTAACTATATATACTGTTAGTAAAAAATCTATAATATTTCTAACTGTTTTAATATACGAGTATGACTAATATATTGTTTTTGTTCATACTTATATTTATGTTATTTATATTGTATTCATATGTAAATCATTGAAAGTTAAAAAATACACTAAATAATATCATTGATTGATTTTTTACAATTTTTAGAATATCCAAATCACAAAGGTAATTTGATTTTTATTTTCAAATAGACTGGTTAAAAGGTAAAATATATACTATATTTAATTCATTCAAGTTTTTATTAGTCCTGATAACATTATATTTTTTTTTAAATTGTATTTTTCATTTTTATTTTATATTATAATGTAATTTATGTATTGAAATATATACGCGAATACGTATATTGCATATCGTGAAAACCAAGATATTATTATGTTTTTAGATCCTATAGAGTATTATTTACTCCACGTTAGGGATTATTTTGGAGTTGATGGTACGCAATTTAATAAATAAATAATAGTAGATGCTTAGTATATAGACTAGTTAAACGAGTGACACAAACATAACATGAATTCACATACATGTAAATATTTACTTAAGTAAATAAATATAAAGTTAATTACTTCAACTAGATTGTTTATTAGTATTATTGGCATTTGTGAAGTTTTTAATTACATTTTTTTTTCACTGATATTATACCCTTGTTAGAATACAATGTTCACTTTTAATACAGTACAGTTTATAGTTTGAACTCCGCAAACAGGTTTTTGATATTTTTGATTTATAAGTGTTTTAATTGTGACACGACAACATAATATTTGTCAAATAAAAAGATTTAAGTAAAAATGTTTCCTGAACTAGACCCCATTGATGGTTAAATTTGTTGACCTCGAACAGGTTTCTAATTGCAATTTTTTTTTTGGAATTTCGAAACCACCAATTTACCTTTGTTATTTTTTCGCTAGTATTTTATAAAATATACCACAATATGAAATATGATAAAGTGATTGTTTTTGATGATTTTACGTGATAACATGATGAACTACTAATTAATAAATGAGCCATAAAGACGAAACAGTTTTTACTTTATGAATATTCCACGCACCCTATCAGTTTTAATAATAATTTTTATACATTTTAAATTATAGAAAATAAATTAGAACATGGAGCATCTGTGGAACTATTTTGTGCAAAAATACGTAAATGATCTACATGTTTAAATAGTTTATATTATGGGGACATTTTTTAATATTTAATAAGCTTATTTTACGTTAAATATAGACATTTTTAAAAACTATTTTCAATTTTAAACCTAGGATTATATCGCAATACGGTTGTCTTACATTTAAAGGTCCGCGCACACTGCCGCGGTGGCGGTGGCGGCAACGGATATCGCTAGCCCGCGCACACTGCGGCGGTAGCGGTGGCATTGACAGTGATGGTGGTTAGTTATAACTAAATTTAGATTATAAAAAAAAAAAAAAAAAAAAAAAAAAAAAAAAAAAAAATATATCAAACGAATATGACAAATTATAATATTGTAACATATATTCTAACGTATTATATTCTATATATGTGTAAATTATAGTTTACCTACATTATCAACTAAAATGACAATTTAAAATAATATTTGAAACCTTTTAATTTACAGTAGCACTAGTAGAAAGTAGTAACTAACAGAGATGTGCGTAGAAATTTTTTTCGGGGTGGGGTTCAATATTTTTATTAGGACATATACCAAAATGATTTATTTAACTAGGTAATAATTTTGGCATATATATAAAATTTCTGGGGGGGGTTGAATACCCCTACCCCTAGACACGCTACGACAGTAACTACATGAGCATATTATACATAGTACATACTACTGTAGTATAATATTTACATATATATATATATATATATATATATATATTATATTATATAATTATATAATATATTATATGCTATATACAATTACACAGTATAAACAGTATTCCATTTTAGATTTACCGCGTCGCGGTGGCGGTGAAAATAGGTCCGGCCGCGATATTTGTGTTCTATGCGCCGCGATATTCTTACAGCCACCGCTACCGCGTTGCAGTGTGCGCGCCGACTATGCTTTACATGACGTGATCTATTTTACCGCCATCGCGGCATTGTGCGTGGACCTTAATACGCTATGGAACAAAGTTCCATGTATTAAATTTTGCGTATACCCTCAAAGATTGAAAACTCAATAATAATAATACGTAATAATAATTAACAAAAATAACTTGAATTAGTCGGATTGATTTTGTACAAACATTTTCAAATTTTGAAATAAATTGAAAATAAATGATTAAAATTCAATTATGACTCGCACAATTTCAATGTTATTTAGTTGTGAAAAAAATAATTAAATAAAAAAGGACATTTTAACGTTATATTTGGTTAATAGTGATGTATCGCGTACTACTGATGTGCTTCAATTCGTCCGGAAGAGAATTAAGACAAGAACTATTAATTTTATTTGTATTTTTTTTCATTAACGATAAAGAAAACACTAAAAAACTGAGCAAGTATGCGATATACTTGTATACTCGTATATCAGTTATCACTAGAGTAGAGACGGGTCCATCAGGTAATATACCGCAATCGAGAGCTGTGGCTAAAGGGGCACACACACGATCAGTTTAACTGTGCAGTTTATCACGTGTGACGTCATGTCTGAGCGATAAACTGAGGAAACTGTGCAGTTCTGGCGGATTTTTACGCAGGCTTTTGGCCTGCTCGAGATAGTCTACTTTGCGTCGATTAACGGCGCAGTTTAATCAGTTAATCGAACAGTTTGCACAGTCTTCTATAGTCGTTTCTAGCCACGCACGTGCTATTTTAGCTATTTTCTATTATTTATTTACTTTAATTATTCTTTTGTCACCATCATGGCGAAAAAGAAAGAACAACTTTTGAACTTCATTGACAACACGCTTTTCATACACAACACGCTGCTGCTCTTTTTTTACGGTCACTCATTGTCGTATACAAACACATACAGTAAACCGTGACTACACCGCACGAAAAAACGGAGAGAACTGTGAATATAACTGAAGAAAAAACTGATGTACCGTACACACCTTCAGTTCAGATAACGGTACAATTTTTATTCAGTTAATTGCACAGATAAAATGCACAGTTAAACTGATCGTGGGTGGGCCCCTGAAATTATTGCCAGAGGAGCCATGTAGACTGTAGAGACTTTTAATTTGCGTGACCGACTGAATATGGTCGGTCAATAGCCGTCGGGTGTTGGTTGGCCTGTTTCTTATGAGGCAATTCGGCTGATCTGACGATTTCAGCAGACTTATCTGAAGCATAAACCACGTAAACGGTTTCCTTTCATACTAATACTAACAATATTGATTATTATTAAACATATAATCTACGACTTTAAACTCTTTGTGGCAACTGACATTAAACCAATCTCGAGAATTTTCGGGTCATTATATTCATGGAGAACAATATGTGCATCAGAATATAATGATTGTCGTCAATAATTCAATCAATAATTATAATTATATTTTATAACTATTATTATAATAATTTATTTATAATATTTTTTTTTTTAAAGTAATAACTAATAACTCTAATATAATAATTGCATCGTTACAGCAAAGCAAGAGGCAGATAACGAGCAAAATAAGGGTAAGGCCAAAGCATCAAGTAAAAGAACACTAAAACGAAGCAACACAAGCTTGCCAAGGGAAATAAAATATTGATAAATTGTTTTTATATATATTTGTATGTGTACATTAAAATGAGTTAAATAATAAAACGAGTTATTTATGATGGAAAATATTGAACATCTGTTTAATTAAAAACGATCTATACACACATTAACGTATAGTTAAGTTATTAAAATTACACGAATATTAACGCTCCACTGTAGAAGAAAATCAAATTTAATAAAATAATTTTTATACTATCCAATACACAGTAAATTAATGAATATTTTAAATAAATATTATAATTTAAATTGGATTTAGTATTATATTTTGCAAATACGAATAGTTTGATACATAATGCGTGTACTTAGAAGACATAGAAATTATTATTATAAAGGTATATTTATATTATAATATTTTAAACGAAAAACATTTTGAGGCTGATATAGGAACGTTGATTAATTCAGATTATGTGATAATTCTGTTGATAAACGTTTTAATTTGTAATTTCTGACGAGATATAATTGAATCAATTGATATTAAACTATTTGATAGAATTGAGGAAAAGTATACATTTATGGTTATGCATTTTGAGTTTTTAGTGCTTAATCGAATAAACACTGTTCTAGTAACAGGAAAAGTGGGAGATAGTTTGGAACAATTAAAACTCGTCAAGTTGCTAGGATCACCTCATTTCTATACGGAACTGTACAAAATCACCGTAGTGAGTGCAAAACTACTATTGAATCCACAGAAGAAAGCTCGTGAGATTTTAGAAACAAACTCAATCAATTATTTTCACTTTCTCAGTAAATGAAAATACAGTATAGATTGTGGAAAAGACACATCAGATATAAGAATCATGAAAAACCACATAAAAAAAGAGGAATAAGGAACCAAAAACGGATGATTGCTCAAGATGTTTACGGAATTATCATTTTGCATTTGCGATTGAGAAATATTGAAACCAAATAAATTATCGTATCAGAATAAATAGGACGCAAAGAGAAAAACAGGTGTTTCTGATACTTGGTTGAAACTCACCAACTAGTGTGTTTCAGATCCCATACATTAATTATTAGCCATCAAGATGTATTAACAGCAATGGACGTAATAAAATGCTAACTTGATGAATAAAATTACTATGCGTTAAACAACGCATAGTGGAATAAAATTACGCATTTCCTTAAAAAAAAAAGATTAATACCTATGTGTTAAGACTTTTTATTCTGGCCATGAAAGTTATATGGTCTATACAATTTCACTATGTATGCAAAAATAGTCAAGCTAAAAAGTGTCACCGCTGGGTGACTTCTTTTATCGGTCAACTCACGCTCATTAATATTAATATGGCCCATACGCTTATTGTAAAAAAAATATAAT
This sequence comes from Therioaphis trifolii, assembly GCA_027580255.1. NCBI lineage: Eukaryota > Metazoa > Arthropoda > Insecta > Hemiptera > Aphididae > Therioaphis > Therioaphis trifolii. The sequence goes on from CM050404.1 coordinate 7,215,520, forward strand.
TTACAGATTGCGTGTATTTATTAAAAAAAAAATATATGCAGAGCAGGCATTTACTTCGAACTCTAGGGAACTGAAAAACTTGCATTTTTAAATAGGGAATGAGTTACATGTTATAATTTATGCACTTATCAAAATACTGAAATGATTGCTTAACAAAATAGAAGAATATACTGCAGCTCTATAATATTATTATATTTCAGCTCTATTCTGAGTTTATAATAAGCTTCTCAGGTATTTGGTAGTATTATTATTATTTAATTTATTCAATTTCTTTTGCTGTTGGTAGGCGGTGCTCATAAATACGAGCCATCACTGATAATATATAATACCGTTTACATATTTAACTGTTTTCAGTCTAATTTTCGGTAGGTGGAAATTACGTGAATAATGTTTCAAATTTCAATGTATCATTACATTACCTCTCATATCTCATGTATATAAGTAAACATACTCAAAAGCTGAAAGTAAGAAAAAATATCTATTTTTAAAATGATTGTAGTATATTTTTATTATTCTCATATGTACTATTGATGATACAAATTGAATATTCTTTTTCAATCTACAGGAAAATTAAAAATTAAAATCAGCAAATTACCAAAAAAATTAACGAAATATGTTAGAAAACGCTGGGCAATGAAAGCTATATATGTATATAAAAAGTCATATTATCGTATATTGATTAATTGTAAATTCGACCTGGCGTACTGTGGTTTTTTCAAATCTTATTTGCTTTTATATAACTTAATCACGCTGAATTGAGCTCCGGGTAATACCGTATGTCGAAATCTAGTATTATAGTAACGTCAATAATCAAATTAAAAGTATTTTCGACATATAACTGTACCCAAGTAGGATGCCACTTAAACAATTTTAAGCTTCATGGAAAGGGTGGTGTTTGATTACGAACAATCGACTCGTTACTTACGTCCGACTGCCGAAGTCGGATAAAGCTCTAATGGTATTTGCGAATTTGAGCTGCTTGATCAGAAAAATGAATTGAAAACGAATAGGTGTGTAATAATATTATTGTTAAATACGGAAATAATTATTTATTTTTCATTAAAATAGGTGTACATCAATAATAATCAGCAATAATAATAATGATAATAATAATAATAATAATAATAATAACTGTTATTAATTTATAAGATCAAAATAACATGTTATGTTTTGTAGCATTTCTTAAATTTCATATTCTTATAGGTTTCTACCATGTCTTTTCCAAAAAAAGTGAAACGTTAATATTAAATGCTTAACACTCTAAATGCTTGATAGTAAATAATATTGTAACGTATACACAAACCGAACTATAATATATACACTGATACACATAATAATAATCGTAATAATAATAATAATAATAATAATATGAATCTAAGAATCGTTTTACAATATAATCGTAGGTAACTATAATTTTAATACATATTAAATAAGTAATAACACGCGTTTCCTTGGATGATCTGAAACTGAGGCCGAACAATTTAAGACAGTTAATTATTACAACACGAGTTTTTACCATCGAGAAATATCAAGATGTTACATCTCGGTGGATTGGTTTAGATAAAACATTTCGAACACATCTCCTGCAAAATAGAGTTGACGGTGAAATATAAAAGGAAACAAATTCTGATGACGAAAAGCGCGTATGTTGTACAAAACGAGTCAAAACTTCTTATTGGGGGTGTAACAGTTTTCTCAGAAAATCTCACGCCACTAAAATACGCACAAAGGGTTTTCCGGCCATGGGAACCCTCACACAGACGGATTGAATGTGGGTATGAAGAGGACTTTGGCCCAGAGGTTTGAAAGAAAAAACGCTCCGCGAGTGATTTTTAATGACTATTTTTTCAACAAACTGATATCTGTTACGACGCGTGGCCAAAATAATAATAAAAAAAGAGTATCACTGAAATGTATATTGTTAACTTAAATTAAAATACATGTATTATATATACATTTATATTAAAAAAATTTTTTTTTTTTTTCATAATAAAAGCGTGCAAATCGTGTTTTATCGCAAGGATTTTCTTTTAGCGTTTATCCTGTCCAATCTCTGTCTGTATGTGTGTGGAATATAATATGGTTTTCATCATATTGTTCTCATTAGATTCGACCGTGTCTACGCAGACACCACGACGAAGGTGCGACGGTACTGCTTATGTCACTGTGATAGAATTGAAAAATAATTGTATTCAGCAATCAATTTGCATAGCGCGCAGCTGTGTTTGTTCCCTCACTCATCTTCCCAAGTGCGCAACCTTTTTTGTAATACGATTACGGGTTTTTTTTGCTCTGTGATTTGATTTTATAAATATCTGACATTCAACCGCGTAAAGCAGCGTCGGCGGAAGATTTAGCGGGGCCCGGGGCAGATGTTTTCACTGGGCCCTAGGAATAAACCTTGGGTCGGTTAGAGCAGTAACTACTTGTGATTTCGAGTTTATTCACATTTTCTGTTTTTCATTATGTAAATAGAATAGAACCCAATAATATTTTTTGTAGATTTTTTACGTAATATTGTTTACTAGTTGGGCGAAGAAGTGAATAATGTCGACGATTTTATTAGAAGTACCTACACATGAAACACAATATTAAAGTTAAATATTAAAATACCACACACATTTTTACAAAATAAACGGAACTTGTAAATAAGTTTGAAAAACAAAATTTTAGGCCGACAAATCATCGAATGTCTGCCCTGCCCTTTCGCCGACGCTGGCGTAAAGTTAAATAAAACTAAAACTACGCGCGATCGTCAAGTAAAAAAAGGGACGCCAGACTTGATTATTTTTTTTCTTGTTTATTTTTTTCTGTTACTCGCCCCGATCGTTAAGGTTGAACGAAAAATATTTTAAACGACCTCGGCCACAGGTAGAGTGTATGCCACTATTGGCCCCGGGGTGTCTGCATGTGCGCTATTATTATTGTACACTTGCTTCTTACTGCTTAGCCCAACAGTACACTCGTATCAACGTACGTATGTAATACTACGTTTTTGCGGACGCGAAATGATAATATTAATTTCGGGTGGAGCGAAATACTCGGAAATCTTCAATCTGTTTTCTCGTGCCTCTTAATACATATGACACGTGAAACATCGGCGTGCGTCGCCGTAGTCGATCATCCAAGGAAACCTACAATTTACTAGTTTATTCCATGACAATAATAATAATAATAATAATAATAATAATAATAATAATAATAATAATAATAATAATTATTATTATATAATATCAATCGTAAACAAAAACACAAAAATATATTATATAGAATGTTATTATTAAAATGTTGATTGTTATCCGGTAATATACCATAATATAATTATAATATTATGAATAACAGTGTTTTTTTTCTATTCTTTTATGTTCTTTTATGTTGCCTTACAAAATTACACTTAAAATTATTATCATTACTTTTTTTTTTAATCTACAATACATCGACCCGCAATAAAATTCGTAAAAACAAAAAAAAAAAAAAATTCTCAAGAATACGTGTAACTGTGTAAGTACATAATGTTTTATTGTGTTTTTCTCTGATATTCGTCGCGCCAAAGTGCTATAAATCTTAATATTGAATTTTCATAAAGTTTGATAACAATGGTTTGCATTCAAAATCATTCTGTTAAATGTAGAACGATTTGCATTTTCACATTTTAATTCACACGTGTTATTCGTAGAAAATATACGTTACTATTACAAACTAAACATAGGTGAATACGTCGAAGGATTTTAGTTGAATCTTAACGGCTTACACGTTAAGAAGGCGAATTTAAAATTTTCAATATACAAAATTACGATTTATATACATATAAAAAATATTATCAACTACCAATATGTTCGATTGCTAGAGTAAAAATATTTCTTCAAATTACATAAACTCACAATGAGAAGTTTCAAAATGAATAGTTGTCTTTAGTAATTAAGTACAAATCTCTAGCAGATATTTCGTGATGGAAATGATTTTTGAAAATATTATCAAATTCGAAAATGGTGTAAAATTTTTTATGTCGTGAAGTGCCCCATTGATCTAATAGTGTTTTAATTAATTTTAAAAATGCCATACGCTCACACATTAATTTAATTATCAGTTATAACAACGGTTTCAGAATATTATCAATTGTTAGATAATTGAATGTGCGTAATGTAATTAGACATTTTTTTTTATGTTTATAAAACGATAATGGTTACACAAACGTAACATGTGTTTATTCAAACGTATATTATCGTATTCATATACACTTTAGAAATCATATTTATGCAACTACATTCAATCGATACCACCTGACTATTGGAATCTATGAATTCACAATCTCAAACGTTAAAATGTCGTCTTGGTTCTCAATTATTTTAGTTTGAAATATTCCAATGGTATGTCTGAACACGTTGACATTGTGTCCAACGCGTAACAATATTAATTTCAATCCAAGTATTTCGCTTTTAAATCACGGAATGTTGCAGGATAGCAATTATTTAAATTAATCATAATAGTATGGAAAGAAATGCAAAGCCATTTGATTCGACGGTTTATTTGATAACTTTTCTGGAACTCGCAAAATGGCAAATAAAACGATTACTGCAATTGCAGGCGACTGTAGGCGAGATCACCAAAGAAGAACAGTCGCTACCCCTCCGGGATTTTCTCATAAAAATTATACTTTTCCCCTCGATTCGATAGTTTTTGATCGCAAAATATAATAATTATATATTAATTTTGAGTAAAAATTGCATGGAATATGGTCCTTGTTAGAGGGTTGATGGATATTTTTTTCAGAAGTGCTATTAACTACGAACACTATCTCACATCTGACCGTTGATCACAATTTTTCATCGATTGACGATTTGACTGCACGAGACCATCAAATAGTAATGTACCTGTCAAATATCGACGTGTATCACATATTTCTAATCACGCATACGAATTGCGCTACGAACAAAAATATTTTGATATGTAGGTTATTTATCTTGTTGGTGCAGAATAATTAATGATGTTATTTTAAATTTTAAACGACGCCAGTGGAGTAATTGGCTAGTATAATCGATGAGTTGTAATTATTACTATTATTTTTTTGTTAACATTGAAAAATCAATTTTTTTAAATATTTATTATATTTTTTTTATGTACTATTTTACGTTGTTAGAAATTATGAATTACTTCATAAAGATTATCATACAGTAACAATTAATGATAACTCTGGGAAAACAATGAAATTATTCTCAAATTAAAAGATGTAATAGATATTTCATTTTATCTAAATAAAGATTTTGAGCTTGGTTGAAAAGAAAGAGATTTTTAGTAAAAATTTGAAAGTATAAAAAGACAGAGTTTTCCATGGGTTTGTAAATAAGTAAATTGTGAATACGTTTTTTCTCCAATCCCTGAAACTGATACGAACTGCAATTTATACTCAAAAGAGTGCACATTACCTTTATATTTCACCAAAGACTCGTTAGAATCAACGTTAGTTTTTTATGCGTCTAAGTCTGAAAAATAGTTTACTAAAGATACACTTAATTCTATTTACTAAAAAAATCATTGAAAATTAATACATTATCAGATATTGCAGCGTGAATAATTACTAGATTATGTATTTGAGTGTAAATTACGATATTATAACAGTCATTAGGTCACGTGTACATATTAAAGGTGACTTTTGCATATTGCTGTTTGTAGATTTTATTATTTCCTATGTGAACGTCATACATATCTCGGAAGTACATTAATTATATTGTTAGAAGATAATAATTCACCTTAAATATTTATACGTTTTTGTTAAAATGGAATGTTTGTTGCTATTATTGTAACTGATTGTGTTATTTCTTTAATCTTCCATTGATCCATATTATAATTATTTTCATCAATTGGACTTTAACTATATATTTTTGCGACGAAATAATTTTTTTCCGAAATTATTACATTGTTATTATATTTTGGCTTTGTCGAAAGAGTATTTCATATTTAATTGCTTTTCATTGAAAATGGTCTAGAAAACTCCCTCGATCTTCACGAATAAGTAAGTATAACTGATTTGAAGTAAACCTATCGAAAATTTAACGGTGAGGTCAATACATCATTTATGAAACAGTGTTAAGTATAAGTAGTCGTAACACGTGTAAAATGTATAAAATGTGTAACCTGCACGTAAAAGCGTAAATATATATATCTTGATCGATTGCGTACACCGAGAACCCATGATATAATATTATACGGTGGTATATAAGTATATTATGCATATTTCGGGCAGCATGTCACGACGACGTGTTATGCGCGACTCCGGCGGTACGTATTTTCAATGAAATCATTATAATTATTAAAACGTGTCGTGTTATGCCGTACGTACGTACCGAGAAAACATGATGAGAAAACATCACGTTTTTATTACGCTTGCCACGAGAGAGAGAGAGAGAGAGAGAACAGCTGATGTGGTCTTGGTAACTCGAACACGGTAATAACAATATTATAACACTTGCACGTGCACATGAAACACGAGGGGAAAAAAAATTGTATACAAATTTCACGCCTCAGCTTCCACCCGACCTCCAAAAATATTGGAACACAGTCATCTTCTACACCAGTGGTGATCATCCACGGGCCACGATCATTTATTTATTTATCGGCCCAACAGGTAGTATTGAGTAAAAGATTAAAACGAAAATCAATTCATATTTATATAAAAACCGCTACATACGTGTGAAATAAAATATGAATTGATTTTCCTTCTTTTCTTATTGCAAGTTCAGTGTTCAACGTAAAAAAAAAAAAAAATCAATACTCGTACTTAAGTGTTTGCCGAGATCAATGGGAGAACGACACATTATTTTTTTTATGAAATCTCAACTCATTTGGAATTTGTTTTTTTTTCGACTCTCGGTAAAATAAAGATCGGTCACCTCTGTGCTACGCGACAACGTTTGAATAAAAAAAAAAAAAAAAATACAAAAAAAATACACACAGCGGCCGCAGCTTTACGCGCCCCGTCTCCCGTTCTCGCCCCTCGACCGGAAGCACTTCCCCACGCCCCAGGCTGGGAGCGCCCGACGAGTTGCCTCACAATGACACGTCCCCGACGTCCACTGACCTGGCCCACTTGCCTGGGCCGGCGGTCCCGCGGCTCTTGGCGCCGCACGGTGGCTGCACCGCGTTGTTGGCGGCCACCATCTCGAGGTTGCACGCGTGCGTCTTCTTCTCCGGTCCGACCGCGGGCGACCGGCCGGGTTCGTCGTGCGCCAGACAGCACGTCATCAGCCCGCCGGACGGCTGGTCCACCTCGATCGTGTTGCTATTGGTGGACACCGCCACTTCCGTTTGGCCACCCATCACGGCGCCGGCCATCAGCTTGGACATGCCAGTCGTGTTGATCTCGCCGTCCAACGAGACGTCGGCCGCGGTGGCAGGGATGTTCAGGAACCGCTTCCACGCCGACCGGAACTGCGGAACAAACACACACACACATATAAATCGTGAGAACACTGGCGTTCAGAGCGTGGAGGGGGGGACGGCGGAGTCTGAGTTCGAAGCACGACGTCGGGCGTCCCGTTTCGGGATGAATATTTAAGTTCTACAGAGACTAAACCGTGAGTTTTGACACTTTAACAGGTACGCGGGGTCTAGTTGTAGTGAACCCCGTTAAAAATAAAACACTCATCATTTAAAAACTAAATATTTTATTTATTTCTGTATGCAGAAGAATATGGATAACGTAATAAACTTGAATCGATTTTTATTCGTTGTAACTTTATAGTAAATTAGTAAGTTTTTTTTTTTTTTTTTAATATTTGATTACGTGATCATCTTAAATCGTGATCAACATTATATTTGCATTTTTTACCATGTAAATTACAATTCTGAACACAGTGAAAGAAATGACGTCGAACGAAGAGAAAATAAGAGACTAACGACTCTCGTCAAAAGCCTCGGCGAGAATACTCTGTGAACGTGAGTTTTTACCTGCGTGTTGAGCCCGATGTAGATGATGGGATTCCAGCATATGCTCGACTTGGCGCACAGCGCCGGTATGATGCTGACTGCCGGGCTGATCTGGACGCCGCCGAACGCGATCAACAGGGCCAGCACCGAGTACGGCGTCCACGCGGTCAGAAATGCCAGTATCATGACGGCCACCATGATGGCTACCCTGCATTCCGCTTTGGTCGCTTGTCCGATGATTTTCTCGGTGGCTCTCTGTCGGGACAAAACACGGCGTCAGGTGTTAGATGGTTATCGTATACAGGTTTATCATGTTTCGTGTTTTTGGTTGCGCATGACACCTCGACGGTAGTCGTCGGGTGTGCGTGTTTGTTTAGTCGTCGCGCACATGGGACAATGACCAGAGATGACGGGTTGAAAAAAAAAACATAGTAAAAAAAGTATTGTTTTATTTAGTATTATTTTAGAACCAAGCGATCCACTTGAACCGAGATCGGGTGGCTATGAAATTTCTATAAACGTCCCTCTCTTGAACGCATATTCGAAGCAGCACGAAAATAAACTGCATCAAAGTGAGTATTTAGTTTAATATTATCAACAATTAAAAATCTAATTAGGTAACATAAAATGAAATAAAATAAATGGAAATATTTAGAGATATTGCTCATTTTATTACATATTTTTGTGAAAAAAAAAAAAAAATAAATTTGATTTTGTTTTAAAAAAAATTAGAAAATGTTTCGATTTTCAACTATTTCATTATTTTAATCAGACTTTCACACGTTTATCTCTTTTTATGTGCCGTTTTTTCGAAGAAATCATTGATTTTCATAGTTTTAGATGAACGAGAAGAAATGTAAAACTTTCGAAGGGTTGTTTTGTATTCATGATCAATATATGTAATGGTTTCAAAGTTTAAACTTTTAATAATATATTAGTATATTAGTTGCATTACAAATTATAAAACACAAAACGAATGAAAAACGATCCATTTCATTTCTATAAGTTATACTCATACGGTTATAATATATTTATACATTCAACTGTCTATCTCGTTTATCAGGATCGACGAATTCCTGATTATGTGTCCCGATTAATGTGTCAAAAGTAAAAGATATATTCAGTGGAAGTACACTACTTATATTGGCGTTAAAAAAAAAAAAAAAGTATAAAATACTTGTATAAGATATTATTGAGTACTGAGTTCCATCTCACGGACTTCGTGGGCAGCCGGTTATTGTCGAGCTGAATTTCTCCGTTCGAGCTGCCTGTGGGCTGTGAGTTAACTACCGGGTGACGGGTCAGCGAACGTAATTTAAAGATAACATTTTACGGCATTGTTTGCGTATTGTTCGATCGTATCAAAATTGACGAATAAAAACATTACGCGTTTTGTCACGTCTTGTGACATTTAGTCAAGTTTTCCGTTGATCAAATAAAAACCGTTTCAAATCGACGAATTTCGAACGAATAATTTTCACTGACCAAGTGGTTTGAGATGAGTTAAACAAAAATTAACTATATGTGCCATGTCTTGGAAACACAAAAATAATAGATGCGCACAATTTTTTAATTTAATAATTTTTTGCGATCGTGAATTGTAAATTAAAAAAAAAAAATTGTTCAATATAAATCACAGTACGAGTTTCAAGCTTTTTGATGTTTTGACATTATTCAATTCCATTCGGCTCGCGGTCGTATTTTTTTGCTATTTTTTTTGCTGGTAATTATATTTTGTTGGTGAATCAAGTGAATAACAAAATGTTTTTTTGCATGCCTAACACGAGTTGTTTTATTAACTATTATAGCTACGCGATTACCCGTCGCTTTTTATCCAATAATGTGAAATCGTTGATTATTCGAAAAGATAACGATACGGATAGAAATCACATCGGTTTGAGAACGATTATAAGACCGTAACTGGCACCAATCGATTAAAAAGGGATTTATGTGTATAATATGCATATATCTACTTATTAGTTTATGATTTGAAAATCATAGTAGGCATATTAAAAATTAGGGATTTTATTGTTTTTTTTTCAAAGATATATATTAAAAATATTATTAAATAATAAATCAGGAGTATAAATTCTTCATTATTTATGGTAATGGAAAAAAAATAAAAAAATAAAATGATAAATAAAATTAAAAAATGATCTTACGTTTTTGAACTTCTTAAATTGAAACTTATTTCGACGTTTTGAAGACATGCTTGTGCTTTGATCATTTTTACCGATGCCTTGAAACATATTTAGGTGATGTGTCGGACGAAGTGAAAAAAAAATGTGATGTAGAGACGATAGCCCAGAAGAAACGTATAAAACGCAAATAGAACTCGAGAAACACACGATGGTGGACAAATTTCATTCGAGCATAGGGCGTGTAATCGCTGACAGAGCGCGGTACGCGTTGGTTAACAAATCGCATTAACATCAGGACATAACGTAGTTCGTACACCTCTCTGCCCGAGTTGCCCAAGTAGGTTGCCGTGTGCAGTGGATTTAACAAAATTCACCGACAGGAAAACAAACCGATTTGTCTGAGCGACGAGTCATTCAAGAGAAATAATTTACCAAACTAAACACGAATCGAAATTTAAATATAGCTGTATGAACATGTCATTATTATTAAAGATTTAAATAAATAATATAATATTATATGTACACTCAGAAGTTTGGTATTAATAAATATTATTTTTAATATTGTAAAGTTAAATTCAACACACGAGTTCATATACGTTTAAGATTAAAAAAAATACATGCGAGTTTGTGTACGTTGAAAATTAGAGATTTTTATCGCATATCGTATCGATGTGGTTTAATGGAAAAAAAAACATGTAAGTACTATGTATAACGCACAGTTAGTGGAACGAAAATACAGTCAATGATAATATGTTTTATGCACTCTATATTTTTATGCATCAAATGTGATATTTTATTTTATTGCAACGGATATTTTAAATATTTGAACATATTAATGGAATATTTATTATGTGTAAGCAAATACTTAAAAATCAATTTTTTACTCGTACATTTCTCGATGTTGACAATGCTGTTACTAGTATACGTAGAGCCGACTAAAGTACTTTTTACATCATATGCTTTTGACTATAAGGCCAAAAAAATGTTCGTTGGAATTATTTCAGTGAAACGATGAAATGCACGGAATCATTCATTTTATACACGGTCATGTCGAAATTTCAGATCTACAATATTGTAGTTAAAGACTGTTCATTGACACACATTTTGTATTTATAATTTGATTTTTTTTAGTGTCATGTTTGTGTATGATACAAAAATATGTTAGCTTTACTAATTTCATTGTTTTTCGTGTCTGTATCCACTTTTACAAAACCCACATTATGTTTTGTTTTTGTATTCGTACTTTCCACACTCCTAGACCGAAGCCGGGTACATCAGTTTGTAATAAAAAGCTAATTAATTATAAATAATAAATTAATAATAAAATCATTAACATAACAACTATTTAACACACGAGGCGAAGCCGGGTTATTCTGCTAATAAGTCGATAGTAAATAAAATATAACATTGATATTCATAAAAGGTTTATGATATATATTTTTTATTTTTGATCAAAACTTTATTTTACCAATCGTGTGTATCATTGCCGCGACAGAACAAAAACATATATTAACACTGACCCCAAACTTGTTTGCCGTTGCGGAGTTGTTGGCACACGCGCACACACACACACACACACACACACACACACACACACACACACACACACACACACACACACACACACACACACACACACACACACACACACACACACAAACACACATACACACACAGGAAAAAACTTCACTTTGTTAAATACGATTCAGAATGCTTGTATGTTTGTAAATAAACACATACGTCCCACGTTACACAGAATACCCCACGGAGATTTACCCAAATCGATCTAACTGCATAATGCATGTATTTTTATTTTTATTTTCACGTACAATTTTAAAACACTGTATAATGTCGCGTTATATTTGTACGAAGAAAACATTTTTTTTTGTCGAAGAGACTTATAAAGTTTTTAGTTTCTTAAACGGTAAACACCATATTTGACCTGATACCATAAGAGAGAAAACATTTTTTTTTTTTTTTAATTTCGATTTTTGAATTTGTATTATCAGATCAATAGTTTAAGGGATATAGACTAGAATTTAAAGCAACGGATTAGTAGCATTGTTTTTGTACAAGAGTATTCCGAAAAAATATACACAATTTGTTAAATATTTATGAATGAAACACATAAGATTATAATCATTAAAACTCACATGGTTGAGTCTGTAACAAAAACATTTAAAAATTAGAGCGGTTGATTAATGGCAGTATATTTTCGCAGAGTTCTCGGTTTTCCCTTTCAACTTTTGACATTTAAAAAAATCATGTAGATTAAAATTTTGTACTATTATAGTGTTTTAAATCATACATAAAACTATTTTTAAATATGCACCATTCACCGTTTAATAGCGTTGTGTAAATGTCCATGGAACACTTTGTATATACTACATATAACTGCCACACTCAAGAAATATCGGCGTCACGCTGAAAAGTGCCCTTATACTTATCGTTATCGTCAGGAGATAAATATTTTATTGTTGAAAAAAAACAAGAAAAAACTATATGTCATCTGTTTTTTATAAAAGAAAAATAATAATAATAGTAATAATAAAAATAAATAATGTGTGGTCGGTGGCTATACTAGTATAGTAGTATAGTAATAATTAGGGCTCGGAAGTTGTATGAGATGCATATTGCTCAATATGCTTTCAATTTATAGGAGACCAAACTAGAAATCCGATCTGTACCAGCGAGTTTTAAAAATTCGAAATTAAAATTGCATATTTTGCATGTTTGGTCAATTTTTGAAAAAAAATATGCGTATTTTGTTGATTTTCATATGCATATTATGCATAGGTATTTAACTATTTGTAAAAAAAAAATAGATTTTTTTTCTTTCTTAACCTGAATATTTCAATAAATATTGAAAAAAACTCAAAATTATCAAGTAGAAATAATTGGTGGTTCAATGCAACAATTTTACAGGAATTATAAAACATGTATTTTTTTCGTAATTTCAAAAATACTGAAAAATACATTATATTTTATTTTCAGCTCGATAAGATGTTAAAATGCCAACCAGTCATTCATTTTTGTCAGTTATAAATAGTTTTTGTGTATATTATTAATTTATTTACAACAGCAGTTGTATTCTTTTTTCTATTTGAGAATAATTTTTTTTGCATATTTAACATTTTCAATGCATATTTTGCAATTTTTTCGTGCATATTTAACCTCTTTTAGCTCCTACAACTTCCGAGTCCTAGTAATAACGTACGGTGTTTCGACTACCGACGAATTTTAATTCCAAGATATTTGTCAGGAAAATACGAATTTAATTAGTTTTATCGTCGTGAGCTGTAGAGACTCACGATGACATCTGCTGCTGCAGCACTACATGGTTTGTTTTTACGCATAAATGAAAACTCAAAAGTTTAATGCATAAAGTTTTACTTTGAACTTTTAAGATGAAACCTATTTTAGAAAATAATTACTTTACAACTTAACAACTATGTAATATTTTTTCGCTTATTTATTGTAATTTAACAAGAGTGACGTTCATCGAGTCTAATTTTTATATTACGATATCCAATACAAGTAAAACGGATTGTGTTCTTACTTATGATTAGAGCTCGGATTTGTAGGTTTTTGCATATTTTTTCCTTTTCATTTTTTTAGATTTTCGTTAATAATCTTTACGAATCATACTATTTGGAATTCTCAACTAAATTTTTATTTTGCATATTTTTGCATATATGACCATTATTGCATATTTTGCTATTAGTGCATATTCGTAGCATATTTCAATGAATGCGCTGTCACAAAAAAATTCGGTGGGTAAGACGTCGAATTAGCGACACAGTTCTAGCTACCCATCGTAAAATCCCATCATATTAAAAGAAATAAATCACCTATCGTAATCTAATCATCAGTAATCAGTGATCGTTATACGAGTATAGTCGTTATCGATGTGTAATACATAACATTTTATAATGTAACATACAGGCTATGAAATGAACTTTAAGTAAATTGTTCTCGAGTTACAACTTTACGAGTACAACCGTGGACATTTTTTCCATAGTGCCAAAAGTTAGTAGTTCTTTTAGTTTTAAAATACGTGAGTGGATTGCCTATGCAGACAAAAATGACTGCATATTTTTTGCATATTTTAATGATTTTACTACATATTATATGGCATATTTTGATGATTTTTATTGCATATAAATCCAGGATTTACTTATGATGTACAGCAAATACTGGATTTTATGACAGTAGGTTATGTACCTATTATTGATAGAATTGAATAATTTTTCTCTTTTTATTAATTGTATTTATTATGGTCTTTTTACGTAGGCCATGTTCATGAGTATAAACATTTGCCATCATTTATAATGAACAAATACAATCGGGATAAACTCAAATCCTATAATCGTAAACATGATTAATTATTTTTAAAACGAATCGAGAAAAAACTCATGAAAATTCGATTTTTTTCTAGTCATTTTCACCAGAGATTATTTAATATTGTTGCTGAGCATTTAACAATCGGTTACCGTGGTTATGTGTCATCGCAATGTTTTAAATTAAAACGCCTACTGATAATATAATTATGCGGATAAAAAAACAAATTAACATTAAAAAACAGAATAAAGTGTAATCGACAATGATTATTTACCTTTCGCACAGTTATGACGAGGTTCACGTATGAGTAGATAATCACCGTTAATGGAATGAATAATCCAAAAACAAATATGTATATGACATAATTGCTGTGCTTGCCACTCTCCCAGTCTACTGAACAACTGTGAAAAAAAAACATATTTTTATTCAAATCGACAAAAACAAAAACAAATATAATATCGTACATATAATCGAGGTGGAAAGGGTTCGCCCCCTTATGGTAATCATATTTCCCCTGTGGAATTTATTCTCACACACGCACGCACGGGTGTGCATGTATTCACTATACTGTATGTTTAAAATGGAATAGAAAAATAACTTGTGTTCCATTCATTATTTTAAACCTTCTTTTTTTTCTAATGAATACTTACTATAACATAATTCTGTCACAATTTTATGAAAAAAAAAAATTCTCATTTTCTTGGATTTTTAAGATTTATAACTTTTATAAATAGTCAACACAATTTTCATAATATAGCAATGTTATTTCGAAAGAAAATCTTCTTTTTTTTTGGAAATTCTGATACTAAAATTTCTATTATTGGACCAAATGACTAAAATCGTTAGTGAAGTGTACGTGTTTAAATTTTAGATGTTAACGGAATAGCGACATTTTTGCAGGTACCCAGTGCTTTCCTTCTCCGCTACTCTAAGCTTAAAATACTTATAAATTTTTAAGCTGTCTTTCCAGTATGTAATCGAGACACCTTGCATAACTTGTACAGATTCTGGGTGAACATAAAAATCGTATAGCACAAATGAGTGGTTCAATAAAATAATTTGGATAGTTTATCAAAACACTTAAAATCATCTTACTGTCGTTTGAAAAATACCATGTGTAAAAATAATGTAATTATAATCATTTCAATAACCACCAAAGCAGCTCAAATGTAGAGAAAAAAAATTAATTTTTCACGTCAGATCGTTTCCGATTCCGCGATATACTGCAATCGCAATGTTTATTCACGTCTTTGCGTGAGGTAAGCTACCTTGCGGAAAAAGCGCGAATCCCTAGTTTTTTCGATGACTCTATTGATCGAAATCGCTTTGTGCTTTTCTACTTCTAAAAATGGAATATAAGTGCATCAATTTTCAACTGGTCCGTCATTTCGTTTCAAAAACGTGCCTTGATCGAATTCAGTAAACAATACACAATATGTGCTTGTATAAATATTAAATCATGATACAGTATCTATCATGATATCACGATATCGATGTACAGTATTTAATTTAATCTATATGAGTAACTCCACATATAATTATAATATTTGTAGTTACTTATATACGTATCTGTTGAATTCCATCATTTATTTGATTATGAAACATTAATACATAATACTTAAACACTGAATATAACTATCATCAAGTTTAAAACTCAATGTCCTCAAGAATAATGCTACTAGATTATAAAATCTACCAACACGCCATTATTGCATGATTAAAGAAAAATGATGCATTTTTGAGACAAACACTTGAAACGACACCGTGGGTCACTGCAGTTCTACTGCGTAAACGGGGGGAGGGGGTTAACTAATGTACCGGTCGGCCATAGGTGGTTAAAATTAGGTCGAGGCACGTTTGGACCAGGGACGTTTGGGCAACTAATAAAAATGCAACTCGTTTGGACCAGGGTTTTGTGATTCTTATTTTAATTAATATACAAAGAAATGATACACTTCAAAAACACAACATACTACACACACGATGGACACAATATAAAAATGGTCAGATATCTCAATTGACGTACTTGAAGATCATTGGACAAATGTTTCAAGCAGCTCGAATTTAACATAATAATTTAACATAATATAGTATAAAATTATATATTTATATTTTTATGCTTATTTCTTAAACAAAGTTACTACTCATATTATTATACATATATATATATATATATATTTAAAAAATCAATAATAGTAATAAAAATAAGAAGCAGCATTTTTAACCATGCCAAAGACAGTCCTAAGCCTGTTAAAAATAAAATGGGAAGGAAAATGCTGGTCCAAACGAGTTGTATAAAACTAATATATTTTAGTCCAAACGGGTCTTCAAAATTGGTCCAAACGAGTTGTGTTTTAGGAAAATTGGTCCAAACGGGTCCTGCCCTAAAATTATTGGTAGTGCTAGAGTTTTGTTTTTAAACATAATCCGTGGAGAACTTCACTCCACAGCCCTCCTTTATATATTTAATCATACACAGATGTTAAAAAAAATATAAATAATTTATTATACTAAATATTATCGTTGATTATTTAATATTTATGAAATTAATAATTGATATGGTAAATAAAACTTAAAAGGTTACTGCAGACTAGTGATCCATTTCAACTGGACATGTGTCGCGTCACATATTATCACAAAAACACAAAAACGTGATTTCTGTAAATATCATTGTAGAAACATAACGGATTACGATGTTATCAATCAATTATCACGTCTACGTTGTTTCTTTTTTCTACACAATTAATTAAACAATACAAACAAAGCTATAATATGTAAACGTACCAGTGGCGAATTTTCACATTTTTTCTGGGTCGGCGGTCCAAAAAACACTATTAATATTCCGAGTGATGCGAAGGATCTATTTATAATAATGTATATTTAAATAATTTTTAATTCTAAAAATGAGTAAGTTTTTAATATAATAATTAATATCTGTATGAGTTATAAATTAAAAAATTGTAATATTTAAATTCAATAAAGATTTTTTAATATATTTCGTATTTGAGTTTGGAATCTTGTAAATACATCTATAACGTATTATATTATAATGTAATCATTTTAATTCAGACGTAAATTTGATTTTTTTGTTTACTTCTGATGGAGGGGGGGGGTCGATACCCGGGATAAAAAAAATTAAATATGTAAACGTACCAAAATACATACTTTTATATTTTTTATACTGACTCAAACAATTTCGGGTTCGCTGATTTTAAATCTAAGCACCCCAAGCAACCCCCGAATCGCGCCTGTGATTGGTATAAAAGTTCGGGGTTGAAATCCCACTGAGATCGCGTGCACGTCGCGCCCCCGCCGTCGACGGTCTGATGAGTCGAATCTTACCTAATGTCCGCCGATTCGTTGACGTAACGGTTCCACCCGAACAACGGCGGGCCCGTCACCGCAAACGCGTACACCCATATCCCGGCGATCGCGTACAGCGCCGTCTCCTTGGTCAGTCTGGTGCTGCTGAACGGATAGCGTATCATAAGGTATCTGTCGTACGCCAAAACCGTCAACGTTGTTATGGACGCTATTCCTATTCAACAGACGACACGGTATAAATATTATGGTTGTTTTATCCAATACGTAGACTTCATAATAATATTAACAGTAGTAATAATAATAATAATAATAATAATAATAATTATTATTAATATATTATCACCGTTGGAATGTTTGCGGTCAGCGTATCATGTTTTTATCTAATCTGTGTTACATAATACAAAATATTTCAGGACATTTTGAAAAAATATGGATCGATAATGTACCTACATAAATACGAATTGATATAGATTCTATAGTGATAAATCACTTTGTAAAATGTACGCATTCATAGTTTAATGATCAATACAATTTAATAATTCTATCGTTTTGATTTTGACGTAAAAATAATATATCAAAAATGTACGTACTTCATCTCATGGGGTATTTTCCACTTCTCGGACATGTTAATGGGGTGGGTGTATTGAATTAAATGATAGAGCATTTATTTAGTTTAACGATCTCGAGCAAACCTTCAGAATTAAAATATAGGTGCCGTTCATATATTTCACAATTTTTCGTCTAATTGTATGTAGGTTTAAAAAAAAAATAATTTAGTGTTTTGATTGACAAAAAATATATGTTTTTTTGGACAAAAGATTCAAAAATTCTTATTCTAATTCTGCTCAACAATTTATTATGAACGGATTGAAAATTTTTTTAAAAAAAAATTCTTTAAATTGCAAATTGACGTGAATACCGTTTATTACGTAAAAATCGTATGATACATTACTGAAATGGTTATAAAAAATTCTTTTTCACGATTTTTGAAATTTTTCAATATTGTTAGAGAATATGAGAATGATTATATTACATTTTCAAAAGTTTTTGTTAAATACGAGTATTTAAAAATTTATTAAGGATACAATTAAAAAAAAAACAAGGTAGGTATATTCAAAGTTTAATTTTTAGACCAAAAGTTGTCAAATTGTTTTAAAACTATTTTAATGTATACAGTTATACATCCTAATGTATTTTTTTATTTTAAAATTAATCGATTTATAATCGTAAGCGAATCAAACGGCTTTGGTCGGTGTATGTCATATGAGCATAAAAAAAACTTAGCCCTCTCCAGTTTTTACACCAAATTTCCGCCCCTGACACACACACACACACATTCAAACAAATACAAGCGCGCTCGACGTGTATAGATTTAGATCTATTTAAATTCAAACACACTTATCGATGTAATGATGTGATAAGAACCTGAAAACAGATTTCAATTTGTTAAAGAGTTCTCTATAAATTGAATTTTTCGTTTATAAACATTTTGGTTTTTTTTTTTTTTTTTTTTTTTAATTCTATTTGGTAATATCAACGAATCAAACTCATGAAAATGAACAAGAGTCAATTCTTCGATATCTCAAGAATAGAAAGTAGAATCGATGTTCAGTAGATGCGTTAAAATCGTATTTCAGAATCTGCATCGCATCAATAGATTAGTCGATACACAAGAGGTGAGATTTTATGCCACATCTCCAACAGTAGCCAAATATAGGTGACGAGTAAAATGCACAGCGCGTGCTAGAGTACGAGTGATCTCGGACACATCTACACTTCACGATAATGTCACAATTTGAAATTTTAAACACACTGCGTGATGCGAACAATTTGTTCAATTGAAAATACGACTTTTTGATAAAAAATCACTTGCAATGCCCTCAACGGCCATTTAAAGTCTCGATTTTTCGACGTCCGGCCGTAGTTAAAAGTGAAACGCTGCGTCGGATCTCAATCTTAATCTTAATGTTCTTAAACAGTGACAAAGGCCGCGTAACTAGTTTCGTCCAAAACTTCTTTCCTCCTTTCCCCTCTTTTCACCAAAATATGATTTTGTAGATTTGTTCTTTTGTTAAATAATAATTTTATTGAACTATTACCACCCACAGTTTCACGGTAATTGAATTTTTTTTATTATTTTATGATGTTTATTACACGATAATAATCAAACAAATTTGATTTAATAGTTAAGATAAAAACTAATTTTAAAAATACCGTATTTTTTTTCAAGATAATCTTAAAACCTGTATAATATTAAATGTATATTAATTTTTTTTTTATTTAAAATAACTTTTATTTTATTTTTCATAATATTGCCGTTTTATTAATTGACCGAATTTTCAAAATTTACATTATGCCATTTAAATATCTTTAGGTGTAAAAGGATAAATTATTAAATATTATGGTCTGTAATAATATAGTAACTTCAATCAAAACAAATTTGATTACATCCTTTTACTTAAATAATTTATTTTATTTGTCTTTTGTACGGTTTTTTTGGTGTTTATTTTGCTTCGAGATCCGAGCGCTTCTTATAAATATTGAATTATATAATAAAATATATCCAGTAAAAATGCCTCGCAAATGTTTTCGTAGAAATCACATTTCGAGGTATCTGATTGACGTATTTGAATAATAATTTTTTCTTCTTACTATTTATAAGAGGATAACTTTTCGCAGTGCGGCTGGTTGTTGGAAAAACTTTCTAAACAATTCAAATTCAAAACTGCGTTTTTGACATCAACTCGAAATCCCTGACTTGTGAGTGGTATACAAATCAAATCCAAAAGTCGAGAAACTATTGTCTTTCTGCAATGAGGGTCAGACGACTTTATGAACAATACGTCTAAATTTATTCGGCGTATAATATGTGGTCGACGACTTTGGTGGGTGTTGCGTATCGACGCGACGTGTTCTAGCGTTTTTTTTTTTTTATTAGCGCATTCCTATAGCTCATAATGTTGAAACGGTGAACGGGACGTAAAACGAATCCACTGCAAAACAACGCGATAAAAGTAAAGTCACATGCAGTTTGCTCTACACCTCTGCTTAAAATGTACCTCAACACGGTTAAAAGAAAGTTAACTATTCTAAGGGAATACAGTACACGTTTCAAATGCCACTGTCACCGTGGACGTTTCACTCGAGTTATAAATATCAAAACAAAACGTCACGACAGACCTCTCCTTCCAAATTTTTTAACAACGACATTTTTTTGACCAATATTTCATGAAAATAATCGAATCACAGTGTAACTCTCTGTCAGCACCTAATACAATTATATTCCAGTGGTGTATTTCACGAAGAAGGGGTGTTGAGTAAAATTAAAATTTTTTTTATGATTTAAGACGTGTATTATCAATTATTCGTTTAACCTAACCGAAAAAAAATCCTTTTTAAAATATTAAAAATATTTTAAAAATCTACGAAAAATACCTACTAGCGTTAAAAACAAAACGAAAAAAAAAATCGCTGAAAAGTAGGTATGTAGTTATGTAGTGAGAATCTTTTTATAAGCATTTAAAAATGTTTTCAGAATAGTTCTAATGAATTTTTCCATGAATTCCTCTTCATTCAGAATTCAATATAAATATTCATGGAAAACGTTATTCAAAAACTAATTTATTTTTACTACCTGTATAGCAGGTACTCAACATGTACAGTGTTTAACATTTTCTTCTTAAAAGAAAAGAAAATGTGGTGTCAAAAAAAAAAAAAACGCTTCATTACGCCATGCATTAAAATTAAAAATTAACAAAAAAATACATGCAATTTTAAAATTAAAGATTTCTGATGTATGAAAATACCTTTGTGATATATCTATTTGCAGAAGTGATTTTATTCTTTTGATCACATTGAAAAAAATTACTTTTGAATTACAATTATTTACTAAGAACTCGTAACATGTAAAACAACAATCATTATCACTCGACATTGACCGATGGGTAAAGAGTGGGTCAAAGTTCTTCGATCGTCTCGAAATGTTATAGTTTTTATCCCTTGTTTCTCCCTGGCATCAAACGTTGAAAAATCCTGAGCACGTGCAAAAGTTGGTTTGTAACTAGAAAACTATTTGTGCAGTACCGAGACGACGCAGCGACTCAGTTATCGACGTATAATCCGCGGATGACGAGAGTGATTCTTCCGACACGACGGTATCGAAGTTTTCGTCAGTGCGTGTCTCATATTGATATATACGTCGTCGTCGCGATCATGATTTCGTCACGGAACACTGTTCTGTCGGAAGTAATCTACACGCGCACGTACGTGTACAATGTGTACATTGCTCGATCTTATAAACTAATTATATAGGTGCTTTTACAATAACGATAATCATTATCGACAATAAGTTTAATAATATTGTCTGTCCGAAATTTTTGTCAAATTTATCACTTTCTGTACGACTATTCGATAACTGGACTAAAAATAAATTTAAAACTATGAAGTGTCGTAATAACATGGAACATTATTGCTATTGTATTTATTTTATTTTTGCCAAAGGTAATATCTTTTTTTCACAATTGATAAAATAAGGTTAAAATTAATTTTTAAATTAATATAGTCTATTAAGCAGCAATATAAATGTTTGGAAATGTTGAGTTTCATAAGCATATTATGATAGTTATTTATTCAAATTATAAAAATAATATACGAACGAAAATATCGGTGAAAATAGCGTTTTCCTTATTTGACAATTTTTCGGAAATGCATTATTTCTTTATTTTTACAGTATTAATTAAGTAAAGTAATATGTAAGAACATTTTTTTTTTGTAGGAAACAGTTTTCAATAAAATCTATATTTCGGTTTACATTGTCAAAACAATAATATTAAAAAAAAAAAAAATGAAATCATTTCCTACTTTGAGCATATGAACGAGTATTAACACTTTTTGATAGACCTAAAATTTTATAAGGTTCATTTTTAAACTGAGTAAAATAAAAAAAGGCCGATGCTTTGAGAAAACACGAAATTCGAAAAATAATTGGTACCCTTGTAATACCAGGACCTAGTATACATAACCGTACAAGTATCAATCGGTGAGGGGGGTTGTATCGAGTTAATTGAGTCCGTCTGCCTTTAAGGTAGACTT
Organism: Therioaphis trifolii; assembly: GCA_027580255.1. Classification (NCBI taxonomy): domain Eukaryota; kingdom Metazoa; phylum Arthropoda; class Insecta; order Hemiptera; family Aphididae; genus Therioaphis; species Therioaphis trifolii. Next base: position 7,238,340 of record CM050404.1, read on the forward strand.
AGCCCCACGCATGTAAAAGGTAAAAAAATACTCGTAAACTAAACTGCGAGTCCTCTCGCGTGATCAATTTTTGCGGCCCAAGCACATGACGCGTCACGTTTCGGAATATTTCCGATCGGGTTTCGACGCGGCACCAGTTATAATGACGTATTCATTGGCGGCTCCAAAAATTATTCATAGGATGATTAAAGTTTATCCAATTCCATATTTAGTCTGATTCCATACAAATACCTCGGAATACGATGTCATTATCCATCATTAGTACTTAATTAGTGCTCTTCAATGGCATTAAATATTGAAATTTCTGTTCTAATAACAGTTGTCCATAAGCTTT